>JAOTNS010001171.1:0-193045 GCA_028476615.1 Culter alburnus | reverse complement strand
GCAAAGAAAGAGGACGAGAAACAAACTAAGCAGGAGAGAAACAGATCCTGAGACGAAACAGCATTAACAGCAGAAAACCAAACTGTATTTATGATGAAACACTGAGCTATTGTCTTTCATCTTGAACCATCTCAACCATGAACTGTCATTTCATCTGCTATATAAACTCTGATCCAGACACACCTGCTCCATTCACTTGATGATGAAATGAGGCTGTGTTCACGCAGGAGAACAGGTAAATATCAAAAAATTAACTGGAATGAACTGATAACGTCCAGCTGTGAGATGATTAGTGTCAGAAACACATGAATGTGCGCAGGTGAGGAACAGGTGCTGGTGCTGGTGACCGTGACACGGGAATAACTGGATCTCTAAACGAAGCAGTTCATGTGTTGGGCGTGACTCTAAAGCTTCCAGTCTCAGAGCTACAGCGACTCTTTCAGCTCAACACAATGTGATTACAACACTTTCATATTTCACTCTGAAGAAAATAGTTTTTACATATTTTTAAATTGATGTAATAATGGAAATGATGTCATAGAAAAGGCCTCAAGCGTTTTATAAAAACGAGAAGAAAGACATGTCTGAAAGCTGCATTCGTTTTTTTCTTGTTGTTGTTTAAAAATGAATGAAGAACATCTCGTGTTTGTTCTGTTCGTGCTCGGCCATGAATATTATAATCCTCCTATTAATTGAATAATTACACTGAAGTTACTGGTACTGAAAACATGCTTAATTTTCATGCAATATATAATTTTATATTTCTCATGGGTGAAATTATAACTGGACGTGTTTTATAAGATTCACCTTTCTGTTTGTCATACGTCATTCAGTATTGTGTAAGTGCTCTTATTGTTATTTCAGGTTGATCTTGTAGTTTGATGATCATACGGTGGATCAGATTTAGAGTTCAGAGTTCATAAACTAACTTTGATCTAAAGTGTTTTTCTGCAGGAATCACATTACTAACTGCAGTCAAACATCTGCTGGTGTCACGTTCACAAAATCACCTGTTCACTGTATTAGTGCATGAGTGCCTCCATTGATGAGCACAGAGTGCCTACGGCAAGAGCAAAAAGAGAGTGATTCACCAGTGGAAAAACACCCTCAAGGCCATAACAGGCTGAGTGTGGGGAGTGTCGTGTTACCTGTGAGGAATCTAGATGGAATGTGCAACGGAATGAATGGAATGTATGTGGAATGTACAGGTGGTTAAATAGACAAATATCATCTGATTTATCAGTCTGTCATTATTTCAGTCTCTGCACACTCAAGCATCTTACAAAATCACCTCAACATTATATATAAAATTGGTAACACTTTACAATAAGGTTTATTAGTTAACTGCACTTCTACAGCATTTATTAATCTCTGCTAATGTTAATTTCAACATTTATTAATACATGATTAAATCTTATTGATGCACTGTGAACTAACATGAACAAACAATGAACATTTTCATCAACTAACATTAACGAAGATTAGTAAATACAGTAACAAATGTATTGCTCATGGTTAGTTCATGTTAGTTAATATATTAACTAATGTTTTACTAATGATCCTTACTGTAAAGTGTTGCCATAACATGTAGTCTGTGCAGTATTTTCTCTTTCTGTCTCCTTGTTTAATTCTGTTCATTTGTTCATCTTTATTTCAGTGTGTCTGGTTTAAGCACCAAACTTTCACACTGAACAGATTTGTTCATATTCTTCAGACTTCTTTCCTTTTAATAATCCGTAACATCCTCACGTCTGTCCCAAAACCCTTCTGAACACATTACATCACAGGTGTATTATAATTTTCTCTCTTTATGGTGCAGATCAGTATCATTCAATCAAGATGACAGTAAATCAGTGATTGGTTTTGGCTGTAAAGATCCTGAATGAAGCTTCTGTAGAGTTTTCCTCCATAGATTCACTCTGTAGGACTGAATGAATGCATCAGTAATGACTTTAACAAGCTCTTCATCATCACAGTAATGTCTGTCTGGAGCACAGGATTGATCATGAAGAGATCAAATGATCTTACTCCTCTCTGTGTCATTTACTTCACAGCACACATGAAGTGCTTTATGTGCTATCTGTGTGTTTCTAACATGTAACTACATCATGTTTGGTCTCTTCTGACAGCTGAACTCCTGAACTTAATAGAGTTATTAAAGTATAAGTACAATCTAGGATTTATTGCTCAAACATGCATTGAGGAGAAAATATTAATGCACTTTCCTCCTCCATATTAGCACTCATCTGCCTTCAGGTTTATGGTATTTTTATGTTTCATTAGTTTTAGTTGACTGATCCATAGTTCTCCGCTCTGGATCTCTAAATCTGTGTCAGTCTCTGAAACACATGTTGGTCCACCACTAGAAATAAATACCTTGCATAATACAATATTCAATGCAATAATACAGAGTTACACTAACACATTAAAAACAGGTTAGTCCTTTGAGCTGAAGGAAGTTCTTTCTAAGTATTTGAAACTCGATATCAAGAGGGTGTGGATCCACAGCTTCAGACCGATGATGTCATGTAGTAAAAGCTGTCAATCTCAGAGTACAAAACACAAAAACATTATCATTAACTCATGGCATTGATATAAATAGCAAAATAATCATTCTGGCTGCTCAATAATTCTCAATAATATCTAAAAAAACTTAAACTCTAATGTAATGACATGACTTTATGCTGTCTGTCTGAGCGTCTCATCACAGGGTGATGACATTCATATTTATTCTTGGCAAAAACACCCCTCCCACTCAACACTCCTGCCGTCCGGAATGAGAGGAGGAAGTACAACTCGTTTTTTTTTTTTTTTTTGTTTAGTTTTTTTTTTGGGTGTGATATCCTCCTGGGACCCAGGAATAGACTCTTGTCCTCTGTAGTGGACATTATATTTTAGCTTTTCTCTGACATCATACATGTCAGTTTTTGGATGTCCTGTAAAGAGCACATTCAGGGTTTTGCAGAGATGCCAAATTTTTAGAGGTTTCACCATCACAACAACAACTTCATGGTCTTTAAATATGACTGAAAATGAAATAACACTCTTATGGAAATATGATTCTGTTACAAACAGGACATTGATTTCATACATGACCTCTGTAGAGACACCAGGACTTCAATCCTGTTTATCAGGCATTTTAGGAGATACAACAAGTGAATATATCAATATTCCTATTAATTATTAGATATTATTATGAAAATGTTGTAATTATTGCTCCCATTATTACACTTTTTTTATTGCATGTTGCTCCAAGAACACATTAATATGCAAATTAGATACAGTGTATTGTACTGAATGTGAAAATCCATGTATGACTATTTTACCCACATATTGCATTAATAAAATGATATATCAATTAATTTCATTATATCTTTCATAACATAGTTCATCATCTTTATACAAAGTTTGTTTAAAAACAATCCCGAAGCCTAAAAATTGATTGTTGATTAAAAAAAATCCCATTGTTTTTGCCTATACATGTCATTTCATGTCATGTTATTTTTAAACAATGTAGTCCTGGTGTCCACTACAGAGGACATGGCATAACATATGAATAAAATATAATTTTTCTAAAATGTTATTTTTTAATTTGTTTCTCATGCTCTAAACAATATAATGACATGAAAAAATACTACATTAAAACAACTTTTTTTTTCTGGGTCTCAGTAAGATGACATGACGTGCTTTAGACCTGATCCAACCAGCCTAACCAGTTCCAAGATGGAAAGAGGAGGAGAAACAGGTAAGAGGTAAAGGTATAAAAGCAGGTGTAAAGCAGAGAAATCTCTGCAGCTGCTGATGGACACCAGGATTCTCACTGTGGACCTTTATTCCTGCAGGACTTCTTCATTATATATGTTCAGCTTCTCTGGAAACGGATTTTCACACATCTCTTTTCTTCTCAAAGGTTAGGAGTAACGTGTAGTTTCATCAGAAATGTGTTAATAGCTGTAATATTGTAATCTAATGATCATCGTTTGTCTCTATATTCCTTCTTTTATGGTTTAAATTGGGAAGAAAGACATGAAGACAAACAGAACAAACATCAGCTGCAGTGAAATAAGAGGACATAATAAAAATCAGTCAAGATTCAAACAGTGAATATTAGGAAATCAATGTTATGAGCTTTATTAAGATTTTTTAGAAAAATGTATTACATTTTAACAAGAAATCTAATCGCACAGCTGCTCGATCAGGACTTTGATTTGACTTTATCTGAAATTGCTGTGACTGTGATGACTAAAACTGTGTGATTGAACAGGAAGAAATGTAGTGGAGAAAGAGAAAACTGCTGGAGCCTCAGAAATCACAGAGCAGCAGAAAACAAGAAGACAGAGAGAGAAATGGAGACACAAACCAGTGGATCAAAGAAGAGAAGAAGACAGAGCATTCAGAGATTTGCCAGTTTGGACAGAATAAACCCAAACTGTGAGTGTTTGATTATTATGAACTTTATTCTTTCTTTTAATCTTGATGGATTTACTGCTGTTTTCTTAAGACTGCCATAAAGTGTCACATTCAACAGATTCATCAGACTTTCTGCAGTCACGGGATGAATGAAACATTTACAGCTGTGTGGAAATGACAGAACGGTTATTGATTAATAAACTTAATTATAATTGCATGAGAGGTTCATCTGATTCAAAATGATGTCCACATCTTTCAATCTATGGGGGTGGAGTTGTGTTTGGTGATGGGTGGAGTTATGGTTAGTGATTGGGTAATGGGCAGGATTGGGGTGTGGCCGGCCGCTCTAGCTCCACCCACTGGTTCTGCAGTGAACAGCCTCTCTATATTTGTGTGATTTCTAGTTTCAGTTGATCCAGACGAGCCTGTAAAGATTCATTCTGACAATCAAAACCCTTCAGGATGTTCTGAAGAACATCACAGAGTTCAGAGTTCAGCCGCTGAAGACCTGAACATCTTCATCTTCATCATCATCAGTAGTCTGTTCTGATCCTGGACTGTTTTTCAGACTAATGAACGTGTTCTTCCTCAGATCAGTGTCTGATAACTGGATTTATTCCTGCTCTCTTTACTGACAACATTTGATCTGCATCTTCATCATACAGAGACTTTTTGTGTTTTAACAAAATTGTTTCATTTTGCACTGCCTCATACATTTTATGTATTTATGTTCATATTCCTGTATATTGTGACATTTCCTAGATTATATATTTCTCTTTAAATAGAGAAATAACATTTATTAATCATCTTTTTTCATCTTTTTCATTCAATTTATGCAATATCCATTAATGGTTCAGTATATTTCATGCAGTGTTATTTTTGTACTATTATAAAATAAAATAATAAATAGTTTAGTTAGAGCAACGGCAGAGACTGTTTATATATAACATTTTATTTTCTTACAAGAAGACGATCTCCGTCCCTCTTTTCTGTGTTCTGTTGTTTCTTGTATATATTTTGTAAATAATCATTTGGTTGTATTACATTACTGCACTGTAAATATGATTATTAAAGAGTAATTATGAAAAATCACATATTTGTGCTTGATTCATTTAAACATTTAAGCTTTGACACTGAACATATCTTTATTTGATTTGATTTTCTTGTAACATTCTCTAATATTCATAGACATCTAAAGAGAGATGAAAGAATTACATAAATCATGTTTCTGTTAATAGTTACATGAGATTTACTGGCTCAAAAGATAATACTGCCCTCAAATGATTGTAAAATTACATAAAATCTGTTACTATTTAACATGATATTTGTATGTTGCTTGTACATGAAGAAATTCAAACATGTCTAAAGTAAATGAACACTTTAAATAGATCGATTCAGATTAATATTGCTCTATAGTTGTAATAAAGTGGTGTGTCTCCCTCTACAGGAGATGAAGGATAAAGTTTTGAACAGGATCATCAATAATGAACATTTACAGGTTTCAGTTTATCAGGGAGCGCAGACGCATCTACTTTAATATTTTAATAAAGTAACAAGACTTTAATGGAAAATATTAGACAGTTTTTATTATTATATGTGGATCATTATTGAAGTCAAACACAAAGATGAAGGTTTCAGGACCAGAACCAGTATCTCTTTAGATTCCTCTCTGTTCCTCTTAGAAGGAGAAAAACAGTGAATGAAGTGAATAATTGATTCATCTGATCCTGGATGAAGTTTCATAATAATGAACTCTGATAAACTCCATCATTGAATCATCTCTGATTTATTAACAGTGATTGACATCAGCAGCTCATTAGAGACTTTAATGAGAACTGAAGCTGATCAGAACAACAGCAGATCAATACTTACTGAACACTGAATATCTACTCTTTAAAACATATAGAATAGTTTCCATCTTTGTCCACTAGATGTCAGCAGTAGATTAAATAATCACTGTAATAATAATAAAGGTGATGTAATGTGTTCAGAAGGGGATGAAGTGAGAATTTGTGGTTACAGACGGAAGAAAAAGTAGGTCTGATGAACATGTGAGCAAACCTGTGTGAAAGTAAAAGCTGAATCAGACCAGACTGTCATGGAGAGTCATGGTTTCTTTTCTGCAGGTACATGAGGCTCATTTGAGCAGCAGAAGTGTTGTTGCAGTCGTAAAGAACTGTTTTATTCAGTGTGTGAATGTGCATGATATCATCTCAGTTCAGAAGTGTCACAGAAGTACATGTGTGTGAGTATTTTTGGACTTAAGCCCAAGTAAAGCTTTTTTCCTCCTAATCGTCTGCCTTCTGAGTGAATTCATGAATTGTTCACGCTCACTGAAGTAAAATTGGTAATGTGCCAGAAAAATAAGGTGTGTCTTGTCTTTTGTTTGGAGTTAAAGATACACAAGACGTAAATCATCTACTCATGCTCACTGAACATGTTTTTATAAACTGAAGAATAACATTGAAAAAAATATTCAGTTTGAAACAGCATGAGGTTTGGGGTGACATCATTGAGTACCATTTAAGAAGCTTGTGACAGTCGTCCAGAAGATAAAGCTGTAGCCTGTAATCTTGGCTCTGTTTATATTTATATACTGTAGTTGAGACTGAATTGTCACATTAACTCTAACATTAACAAGTCTTATTAACTCGAAAAGGGGTTTCGCATCAATGCCATGGAAGAACCATTTTTGGTTCCTCGAAGAACATTTCATTGAGCAGTTCTTAACAGAACCATTTTTTTCCTTAAAGTGAAGAACATTTTAATAATCTAAAGAACCTTTTGTCACCTTAAAGAACCTTTATGTACGATGGAAATGTTCCATGGAAGATAAAGGTTCTTTATGGAACCATCAATGCCTTTATTTTTAAGAGTGTACGCTTATTAAAGCAATTATATTTGAATTGCTTTGCTTTCATAAAATCTATCTGACACATTTAAAACAATGTCAAACAGTGTCAAAATAAACATTTTAAAATATTCCTGAAATGTCATTTTCAACACCAATTTAGATATAGTAAAAACTAACATTAGACTAACTAATAGGCTCATAAGTAAAGGTTATAAAGTAAACACACAGTGTTATAGCACTTTAAGACCACAAATGAAATAGGGTGAATGCAGGTAAAATTAGACACATTTTTAGATACCTAGAGGTTTTTCTATTCTTTTCTTGATTACTTTGGTTAATTTTAAGGTCCAGCTATAATATTTCAATTTGAATAGCTCATATATTGTGATATTTGCAAGGAATAAACCAATAAACATTTTGAGGTTATGCTCTCCTCCTGACAAATTCTCTTCTGGTAAAGTGGGCCATCCCTGATTTATCAGAAATGATCCTATATATTAATTAAAAACACATTATTTATTAACACAAACATATTTAAGAACATATTTAACAAACCTAAAAGCATAGCCTGAGTAAAATTAATCAGTTCACTCAATGCATGTGCTGACAATGACATTAAATTTGATTCAGAAATCAGAATATGGATGAAAATAAACTCTACAACATTAAAAATTGACCATAACACATGCAACAACAAACAGGCTAACAAAAATTGAATAAGAGGAACATTTAAAATGGTAACCATTATTGTCTGTTTTCTGTAAACACTTTAAATGAAAAATTGTGTCCATATTCTAAAGTTTTATATTCCATTTTTCTCCTCTCCTCCTTTCTTCACTCCACAGATTGAACATAATGCCTTGTTTTATTTTTTGCTCTTTCTTTCCTTTCTTCCTTCTCTGACTCAATTTCCAAATGGCACCACCACATGTCTGCTTTAAAATAATCAATAAATGTCAATTTATTTAATAAATTTGAATATAATTTAATTACTGAAGGTTAAAGTTCGCACACTTTACCTGAATCTTATCTAACACTTTCAGCCAAAGTGGGCCAGCAATATTTATACGCCTTACGAGAAACTAACATTTTTTAAACATTTATTCTTTGCATTTTATTTCCAGTTAACTGTTGGATTAATCAAAACTGACACAATAATATTTGTTTACATTTAGAAAATAAAATCGTATCTAATGTCTTTTCTATAAATTAGTGTTTTAATATTGATTTAGTATCATTCAGGAGGAGGATATTAATATCGATTGTTTTTTTTCTTTAATTTGAATTTTAATTGCTTAAATTAGATGGAAATTATGAGTAAACACATGAAGAAAGGAGATAGATGAAGAGACAAACCAGTGATGTTTTCACTGGTTTGTCAATTTATTTAATAATTTGAAGCTTGTCAGATGTCAGATGGAGCAGCTGGAATGATTTAAGACCAAACTGTAAGTAAAAAAAAAAATAAATGTACAACATTCCTTCAGTTTATCAACTTAAAAAATAGAAAATCATAACCTCATTCCTTTCTTTAATAGTGTTCCTGATATTTAGCACTGTATTGAAATTGTATTTAAAGATAACCAGATGTATGTTTTAGTCCCAGTCTCTGTTGATCCACAGGGCTGCGTTTCCCAAAAGCACCGTAAGCTAAGTTGATTGTAGCTCCATTGAACTTAAGCTTACGATGCTTTTGGGAAACGCAGCCCTGATCTGTAAAGTGTTGCTCTGATGAATCATGAATATGAACAGAAACTAAATGAACTTCATTTTCAGTAATTGGTGATATTGAACAGCGTGTGTGACTTCATTAGTTGATCTGATTTCTCTTTTTAATAAAGTATCTTCAAGATCTTGACAGCATCTTAATTCATCATTTAAAATAAAAAATAAAGTTCTATATTTTTGTAGAATTGTGTACTTGATGTTTTCTGTAATTATGAGTTTTTATTTGATTTTTGTCATTTGATTCGAGTTCAAATAGGCAGTTCAAAAAATGAATTAAAAAAAATCTATGTTGTATTTTGAGCTGAAACTTCACAGACTCATTCAGGGGACAACTTACACTTATATTACATCTTGTGAAAAAGGGTTCTAGGGCACCTTTAAATCATTGCCCTTTTACTATTATTTAACCACAGTATTCTTCCAAATAGTCAATTAAATATTTCACTTGTTGTAACTTATAGGTCTATACCTATTAAAAAAATTTAATATTCTATCATCTTTTTTTCCTTTTAACATTTTTGACACTGAATCATAAGTGATGTTTCATGGCTGCTGTAACACATTAATGCCTGTCAAATTCACATGATAAATATTAATAAAAATGGTATAAACAAAAACATTACATGTTCAATAGATTAATGCATGTTTAATGGTTTGTTTTCATTCACCGTTTCTGTTCAGTACCAAAAAAAAAAATTAGGTGATCAAATTAAACAAAATTAATTTGCTTCTAAAAGGGTTTAAAACATAGAGACTCCAGTTAAAATTCAAATTAAACTGATGATGTGTTTCATTTGAGACTATAGACTACAACTGCATTAAATAGAATTAATTTTTAATACATTGGAAGAAAAGCATGTTTTACCATCTTTGATTTTTGATTACATTTTTGCAAAACGCAAACTGTTTAAGAATTTTTTTTTAATGCGTTATGTTTATTGATATGATATGCTTATTGAACATGTGTTATGTTTGCATTTTCTGTATTGCTTAGACTTTCATGCTTCTCAGTAAAGGGCACAATCCTTATTCTAATATGTAGCTGTAATGAAATAATATATTTATTAACATGTTTAAATATAGGCTACAGACAGTAGAATGGAAGAACATACTGTATAGAAAAACTGTTAATGCATTGCTGTGCGGAAGAGGCAGAATGGCATGTATGAGCGTGTGCCGTGTGTAAACTGATGCAACACAATCTAGGTCTACTGAATGCAGAGAGAAAAAAAAACAGTTCTGAAAAAGTTGGTAAAATCTAGGCATAACCTGTTGTTAGCTAGATAACATGAGGCTCTCCTAGAAGTAGCCTACTCCAGGCTACTGCATGCCAGGAGGCAGAAAGCTACAGCTGACCACCTCTGTCAAAAAGACGTATTCCTGAGTACAAGCCAAGGCCAGATATTGGGACGGCCCAAAAGAAGGGCCGGCACACACACACTCATGACCTTCCTGGAGCTCAGTAAAGCAGATACTTCAGCCTAACAGCTCTAAAGAAAGGAGGCCGGCTCAAGCAACACTCAGGGGAACTGACCACCTGGAGCTCAATGGAGCGGTGGCTTCAACAAAACGACTCTCCAAGTGAGAGGAAACCAACACACTCACCATAGGGAATGTCAAGGTGGTCTTAACAGGCCATCGCTTGTGGACATCAACTACCTGGAGCTCAGTGGAGCAGAGGCTTCAATAAAAACTCTCTAAATTAGAGGAAGCCAACATACTCATCATAAGGTGATTGTCAAGGTGGCCTTGTATGGTGTTATTTTACTATCAAATGTCGAGAGCACATTATTGTGACGCGAGAGCACATCAATGTAATGCGCTTGCGCACAGATTTCCTTTGGTCTCGCGCAAAACGGACGTGCGATTAAGCTAAATCGTTCCCACGTTTTATTAATTCGTTCCCTCGATTTAGCTAGTTAAATCGTTCCCTCGTTTTATTAATTCGTTCCCTCGATTTAGCTAAATCGAGGGAAATGAATTAATAAACGTGGAACGATTAACTAAATCGAGGAACGATTAATAAAACGTGCGCACGTATTGTTAAATCGTGGAACGAATTCCTAATTCGTGGCCACGTTATATATATTTTTTCTTCTATGTCAGGATTAGGGCTCCGTACAATAACAATTTATAGTCCGAATATACGCTGATTTCAGCAATAAATGACCTTTGAAACTAATGTTATTACAAAGTTCTGCCAGTAGGTGGTGACCAGTGACTGTTAAAATGTATTTGATGCATCAGAATCATTAATTCAAGAGATTCGTTTAAAAACACTGGACGAAACATGTCTTCATTAATTTCAAATTATATTGTAATGAATTAATTTAAATTAATACATATTTTTTAATAGGCTAATTTATAACATCTTACACATTTCTAAATATACTGATTTATAACATTTAAGGGAATTAATTAATTAATTTTAATTAATTAGTTGTTTAATCTTTTGTTTTAAATTAATGTTTAATTTAATGTTTTGGTCCATGATATTGGCTAATATGATGGTTTTTGATAAATCGTTCAGTCGGGTTTGACCTGTGGGATGCACTTACAAACAAGCTTATAGAAAACATCCAAGCGCCCCATTCCAAGCCATTTCTAAGATGTGACCTACATTTTGTTTAATATTATTAAATATTATTAAATTGTAAAGAAATTAAATATCCATTTTTGTAGAAAGAATTCCATGTGCGGTTAACTCCCAGCCAATAAGATTCCACGTAGCATTTTCATGGATCAGTTGTCTCTTCTGATTGGTTGAGCGGACAGATTTGTGCTTGCGCATTACATTGATGTGCTCTCATGTCACAATAATGTGCTCTCGACATTTGACAGTAAAATAACGCCATAGCCTTGCAGTAGGCCAATGTCAAAGACCTCAACTACCTAGAGCTCACATGGAGCGGCAGCCTCGAATAGAGACTCTCAAACAAGAGGAAGGCAGCTCACTCATCACAGGGTGATGTCAAGGGTGGCCCAGAGAGGGCCAACACCTACCGTCATGATCTATCTGGAGCTCGGGGGAGCGGAAGCTTCAGCATATCGCCTTCTACTCTCTAACTGAGAGGAAACTGCTTCACTTGACCAAGGGAAGGTATCAAGGGGGCCTAACAAAGGCCAAACACCTCAAAATCGTGATATTACCTGAAGCTCAGCAGAGCGGTGGCTTCAACAAATGACACTCTTTAACAAGAGGAAACCAGCCCACTCAACCCAGAAGGATTATCAGGGCAGCCCCGGAGGGCCGAACACCTGACTATCCACTACCTGAAGCTCAGATGAGCGGCAGCCTAAAAAAACAACTCTCAGATCGAAAGGAGGCCATGCCATTCACTACAGGTGAAATTTTTTTCTTAAAGGAGTAGTTCACCCCAAAAATGAAAATTCTGTCATCATTTACTCAGTTTAAGTTGTTCCAAACCTGTATAATTTTCTTTGCTCTGCTGAACACAAAGTAAGATATTTTGAAGAATGTGTTAAACTGAACAGTTTTGGGGCACCACTGACTTCCATAGTAGTTTTTTTACTACTATGGAAGTGTTTTACTACTTGGAACAACTTAAACTGAGTAAATAATGACAGAATTTTCATTTTTGGGGTGAACTACTCCTTTAATGCTACCCCTATTAAGGCCCATAAAGAAAAGAGGCACATATAAGGGTGCCACGATTATTAGGGATAATAATGGGAGCTCCAGGGCTCCAGGGCCCCAGTTTAAATGCCCAAATACATAAAACATAGTATAACCATCCCCTAATTCCTTTCTACAGGGAACTGAGGTCACTAAATGTAAAATGGCTCTCACGCCAGAAAGGCAACCAGCAAAGCTCAACCTGTAACTACAGTAAATGGAGGCCTAAATGTAGATGAGGCCTGCCATACTGCTGTAGACTGAAAGGATGCACTCAATACCAAGCCCTATGTCGGACCAACAGAAGGGCTCTAATAATGGAGCAAACTCATCATCTGCCACCACGTATGTCCTGCCATATACAGACAGGACCGGCTTCATAACACATAAATGCGTGCAGAAAGGAAACACGCAACTAGGGTTGCCAAGGAAAACACTCAAGTGTGAGAAAACAGCCTTATACAGGCGAACGCGTGTGCTCCTAATCCAAACAAGCAATGCACAAATAATGTGTAATAGACGTAAAGGTTGCACACAAACCTACACATCGCTCGTCCAAACGTAAATAAAGCATTGCTTACTGATATAGAGGACGCAATGCGAGATATAAATGAAAACATTGTGTTATACAGTATATACAGTAAATTTAGCTCTGAGTTGTATGGTGTAAGCAAAATAATCTTGTTTTTGGTTTGAAATAACTTTATTTTGCTTACCCCATTGTTAGATAATTTTCCTTGTTTTAAGGAAAAACTCACTTAATTTGGACTTATTCTGAAAACAAGACAATTTTTACTTGTCTAGAAAATGCTTCTTGATTTAAGAATGTTTAGAAATTAGGACTAGAAACAAGACTCCAAGACTCTATTGCAAAACTCTAAGTAAGAAAAGCATTTTCTGCAGTGGCAGTAACAGTTTCCACAGGAAGACGACCCTTACCACCAGCCAAAGTTGAAACGGAAATGCACCACATATGGTGCAAAAGATAAACTTATAACTGCTGTAAATGGAACATCGGTTGCCTGCTTGCTGTTTAACAGTTTTACTTTATTTTAAGAAAGCAATACATTAATTTTTAACCAATAGTTGCATGCATGTTGGTCAAACATTTAACCCAACTACTGGGTTAGTCCATTTTCAACTCAACTTGGGTCATTTTTAACCCAGATTTTTTCAGAGTGTACAAGTCAGGAAGAGTTTTACATAATGATAATGTTTCTCAGTGAAGTTTCACATAAAATCCTTCCTGAACTTTCTGATCTCAGACCTGCGCTGGATGTCTCTTCTTCTCAGCTCATCACAAGGTCAATAAAAACACTTTCTCTTTAATTGTTTTGTGAATACATTTTATTAATTAATTTAGGCTTTAAATTGTGTTTGTGTTTCTATTATAATGAAACATAAACCAGTATTACACACATATTAACCAATTATTAAACTTCACTCTAAATTGAACCTCCATATATATTTTAAACAGATTATACAACGTCAGAATGTACCAGAAATCAATGCACTGGAGAACATTAATGAAGAATCACAGACTGATGATTATTAAACACACTGTATGGACAAGAGAGAAGGAGAAAATGACAAGTAAAAATGACAAAAATGTACAATCTAATGAACCAAAAAAGGAAAAGACATCGAGTCTAGTCAGACACAACAGCATTAACAGCGACAAACCAAACTGTATTTATGATGTTTAAGATAAGTTACAGTCACAAGTTTCCATCTTGTTTGTTCTGTCTTGAACCACATGTAAACATCTTTTTTTGTGTGAAATACAGTTCAAGTCTGTTATTCTTATTCATATTTGTTTTCACATTTTCACATATTCACATTTTGCAGATTCTGAATCCTCTGGTGCTGTTCACATTGACGGACAAAAATGACCTTTTTAATTTCAATTAAATGGATGTACTATTCTTTTAGTTCAATAATGTTTTTATCTAATATTTTGTATTTTAGGGGATTTTATCATAGTATATATTTGCAGTTGTTATAATTAATTTATTCACTTTTTGAACTGACTTTGATGTAGGCTATTCAACTTAACCTGTCATTAATCTTGAATGCTTTGAAGCACAACTTACACTTGGCAGATTATTGCTGAAGTGGAAAATGTAAATAAATAAATAAATAAGAAATTTAAGTTCATTATTATGATAAAAAGCACAAAAATACTTTTTTTCCAAAACATGTTTTACTCTAAAACTGTGAGAAAATTGAAGCTGTAAATATATAAAAGTTGATATCTCAGAAAAAAAAAAAAAAAAAAAAAAAAAATTTTTCAGTAAGATTTTGTTTGGTCAATTTTGACTACGAATAATACAAGCATGACTATTTTTTTCAGGAAAATTTAACCTTTTCAAATCTTGTCCAAATATTTTTTTTTTTTCATGACAAGTGCGAAATCCTTTACCAAGTATTGTACTAAAATTCTAAATTAATAAAACATAACATTCTGTGGTCAAAAATGACCGCACAGCACCAGAGGGTTAACGTCCACAACTGGACAGATGCTTTCATTCAGAAATGTATGAATCAGTGCACACATCTGAACACATGATCAGAGGTTTGAGTTATTGCTATAATTGCTATAATCAGATGTTTGTCATTTTCATTCTCAGTTTCTCATGCTTCACAGATTCATTCTGGTGTTTCAGAGTCACACAAGAGGTGAGACACTCACATCATATACTCTGAATTAAAAGAGTTAAAACATGCAGAAATCTGATGCTATATTAATCTTTACTTCCACCAGAAAGTATTTATAACCCCTTTTAGAGACTTTGGCAGTGTTGAAGCTTCTGCCGGAAGAATCCTCATCCTGACTTCCTTCTATGGATCCATTCTCAACCGTACATCCGGTCACTCCTGAAGCCTTCAGGGAAACTTCACTGTGTGTCCAGTCTGCTCTCTTCAGAAGTGTGTCCACCACACCAGCTGGTGTAAGTCAGAGCAATGGAGGTGGAAACAGAGGGCAGCGGTCACTAAATAAATAATGTCACACTGGATGAGGGATGCCATTGCTCCGAGGCGTACCGTCAAGCTTCATCTCCTGGAATTAGGACCAATTCCACCAGGGGGTTTGCTTACTCCAAAGCTTTGATAAGGAGCGCCCCCTTGCAGCAAGTATGTGATGCACAGCTGGTCCTCTCCACACACATTCATAAGAATTTATAGTTTGGATGTTCATGTTACTCCGGGCTCACAAGACCTTCCAGAGACCTTCAGATCAGTGGCGTGTGTATTCCCATTCCCAAAGCGCTCAGTGCAGCATTGCACAGTTTTGAAAGGGAACATCTCTGGTTACTTGACTGTCCTCCTGAACGAGATGTTGCGCTTCATTGCTGCACTGAGGACATGCCTGGACGTCTCTTCAAACAGAGTGACACCTGAAGAACACATCTGTTTATACCCGCGTGTTTCAGTGACGTCATTGTCAGAGCTTCAAGTTTAAGTATTTCTATTTTGGATTATAATAAAGACTGTTTTTTGTTTCTCTAAGGCTTCATTGTGCCCTTCTCTATAGGCACTGTTTTGTGGCACAAAACCACTTAAAACATTTTTAGAATGAAAATAACTTTACTGTAACAAACCTGTTTAACTCCAGGAAAGAACAAACCTGTTCCAAAATTCTTTTTAAATAACCTTTCTAACTTTTTCTTGTAATTTATTGTACTTTTTTGACTGATCAGTGCTGTGGGTATTATGATCTTTAATATTTCCATAAGATTTCTAGGGGATTTCCTTGTCAATTTTTTGTTTATTATTTTTGACTCAGTCCTGTCAATTATCCCTTTTGTGGGATATTAATACATCCACTCAAAAATGAATTGTGCTTATAAGAATAATAAAAATGAGTAGTACACTAAAAACAATTTGCACTCATAAATTTCACAATTAATTACAAAGACACCGCACATTACACAAAACCTCGATGATCATGACAAAACCAAACCGGGTATAGACAGAAACTAATGATAAGAATGAATACAGCTGAGTGAAACGAGGAGTAATGAGTCTGGGAAGTGGGTTATGGGAAATTGAGTCAGTAGGCTCATCTGATCATTCTGATTGGCTGTTAACCTCCTGGTGAAAGGCATTTCATCTTATGCAGGCGCAGAAAAGTGGACCCAGATGCTGTCAACATGAGCCAACCCCACAGTCTAGCTTTCGTCGCTACTAGTTCGTCAGCGTCGGCTTGGTGTGTTCCGGGCTTAATATCGATTTATCTTACTGCATTGTGCAACAAGTATCTCATAGCAGCTGCCGAGTGAACGCACAAAATAGCATCAAATATTCACATATCCCTGTGATTGCCCAGATGAAGGTTAGTTTTAAAGTAACCAACAGTTTAATGTTTAACAGTTTGCGAATGACTGCATTCTAATTTAGTTACTTAGGGCCTACTTTGCATCAGCAACACTGACTCAATGACAAACAAGTCATTCACAAGAAGACAACTGATGGCACCTGTATTCATAGCAACCAGTTTCTAACTAATTAATCGTTTGATTGTTAATCATAAATATAGGGGGCTGCTGCTCGGTATAATAGTTTTCAAGAACATTTTGTAAATTGGTAAACTATTTAGCCTAGGCTACTAAAACGAACACCAAAACTTAACATGAACTGTTAAAAATTACAGCAATTTATGCAAAAGACTGATGGAAAGCTGGCAGCCTGATGTTTCTTGACCACCTTCTTCCATATGGATCAATTTTCTGTTCTGATCGCAACAAGTCTCTGCAAACTAATGAGCAACAGTAACCAATCAGAATCCGCATTTTTATGATGTCATCATGTAGACTACTTACAAAGTATTTTACAAAACTACAAAAATACAAAACACTAAAGTATTTTGATACAAAATACAAAGCCATTTTCATCAACCCTATCAAATACAAATTACAAAATACTATTTTATATTTGAAATATGTATTTTGAAATACAAACTGAAAATATAAACTTAATTTTTTTTTCCCCAACAGATAAAAGCAAAAACAGAATATACGGCAAATGAATGCATGGCAGGAATATATCTGGAGCATCACAAACTGCAGAAGAACAAGACGAGAAAGAAAGAAAAATGTCAAGCAAAAAGGACGAGTTTCAATCTAATGAACCAAATATTATAATGTTCAGACGAAACAGCATTAATAGTGGAAGACCAAACTGTGAGTATTTATGATGTTAAAGACAGAACACTTTCTCATCATCAACAGTTTCATGATGCTGGAATATGTATTTCATCCCCTCTATATGCCAATAATCAGATGTTTGTGTGTTTAATATCTTGTGATGCCGGCAGTTTCATTCAGATGAGGTAAGACTGATCATAGAATACATTATCATAGTTATCATTATCATAATCATAGACTAAAACTGTGTAGAACTGATGCAGAAATATGACTGTGTGTGTGTTGTAGATCTGAGAGTGTTTTTCTCTTTTACACAAAAAAAAGCAGCAGCTCCTTTCATCAAACCAGCAAAATACTCTTCATCAGTCAGTCAATGATTATGCAGTGTACGCTGTTTTTTTTTTTTTTTTTTTTTTTTTTTTTTTTTTTGCATTATTATGTGTAGAAATCTATAATATTTAATCTGGTCTTCCTTCAATTTATTTTCTAGCCTGTATAAACATTATATTTTAGCACTTCTGATGTTATTGCCTTCCAAGGATGAATTGCTTTGTCTGATACAAGAATCTGATAAATGTATAACTGTAAAAATGTTTAAGAATGACTTTTGCATTTAGTATGATTTTTCCTGAATTAAAATGAGTTTTATAGTCATCACTGTTCTTACTGTTGTTATAATTTTACTGTTGTGATTGAATGTGTCCTCATAAGCCATGTTTACATTGTAATACCCATGTCATTATACACATTTGTGGGAAAATCTCTAACACATTTGATGAGTCTGAATCTAGATGTTTTGTCAGTATTTAATCTGTAGGCTACAACCACTACATGACTAACAAACTTGGGGAATTTCAAACTGATTAATTCTAACAAAGAACAATCTCTGCTTCTAATAAACCAGATTACTACTACTACTTCGTTGTGTGTTCTACATAGTGACGATGCAAGCTGCCTCTAAAAACAAAACGATTAGAATTAAAACAACACAGTGACAAAACGCTCTGTAGAGCAGTTTGTCCATTTAGGGCTGCTGTAGAAACATGCTGGCGCTAAATGGCGACTTAACATGTAAGGTGACCCGTGGTGTATGAGATAGAAATAACGCATTCTAAGGTAATAAAAACCTAACGGTACATTATGTAAAGTCTTTAGACCCACTGAAACATAGTATTTACAGTAAATACAATAATTTATATCATTTTTACCTCTAAAAGACCACTATGTCCAACTGCCTTGAGCGCGCGCACAGTGTCTGCGGTGTGTGAGGTGTGTACACGCTCTGGCGTAGTTTTAAAGGATTAGTTCACTTTCAAATAAATTTTCCTGATAATAATTACTCACCCCCATGTCATCCAAGATTTCATGTCTTTCTTTCTTCTTCATGGAAAAGAAATGAAGGTTTTTGAGGAACAACATCCAGGATTTTCTCCATATAGTGGACTTCCACTGGGGTTCAAAACGGGTTGAGAGGTCCAAATGTCAGTTTCAGTGCAGCTTCAAAGAGCGTCTACATGATCCCAGAGTAGAATAAGAGTCTCATCTAGAGAAACCATCGACATTTTCTAAAAAAATACAACTGTATATGCTTATAAACACAAGGATCATCTTGCATGTGCTTCAGCATTCCGTATTCTTCAAAAGCTTATGCCGTATGTCTACCTCACCTTCCTATTCTACTTACAGAACAAACGCAGCACCAGTTCCAATTTATTTTTTTTCCGTAAGTTGAATAGGAAGGGAAGGACATACAGCGTAAGCTTTTTGAAGAATACGGAAACGCGGAAGCACGTGCAGGTGATCGTTTGTATTATGAACATTAAAATATAAAAAATATATATATATTTTTTTTATATTTATATAAATATGTATTTTACAAAACATGTTCAATCCAAAACTTTCAAGAAATCAAATCTAAATATCTGACCTAGTTCTGTGCCAATTTTACGTTGATATCAAAAAAAGTAACTTTTCCACTAGATGAACCATATAAGGACTCTTCAATTTCCTATGATTTGGTGATCTGAACCATATATTTCCATACTTTTCAAATATTATGAAGCAGACTATTCAGAAGTAGTTTGGTCTGTAATTTAATATTTTATTTGAATTAATTCCCTAAAACACATAAACATACAGAATAATCAGAGTGTGTTGTAGTTTGGCAGCACATTACAATGAGAAATAATCAGTGTTTCTCTGTTCCTCTTGTTACGCCCCTGATCTAGGGTCAGAGACGTTAACATAAATAAAGAATCTGAAACTGTTCCTGCTGTGAGTCTGTGTGTTAATTTGTTTTTTCTTTAGGACTCTTTTGTCACTGTACAATAACAGGTCAATCTCTTCAGGATTGAGCAGTGCCAAAATAACAAACAAAATGGGTCTCTAACTAAACCCAGGGACCCTAAATAACCTATGAGAGAAAAAGAAACAAATGACAGCAGTCTTCCCTGTCTCCATCTCTACAGCAAAACAGGAGAAAAGATATTTACAGTAAAGAAGAATGGCACCCAATCCCTACAGCCTTTAAGTGAACGTCACAGTATATTTACAATATTTACAATAAAGTACCAAAAATAATGGTACACACACCACAAAAAAAGAAAAAAAAAAAGAAAAGAAAAGAAAAAAAGTTAGCTAAATGGCTTAGACAAGAAAACAACAGGTAACAGGAGAAATGAAGGTCTAGACAATAAAAGTTTACAACAGGTTTGTTCACACCAGAATGAGATGCAACACAATTTTACTACAGGAATCAAAATCCACTTTAGGTCAGTTTGACTTGGACCATACAGGCAGTCGCCAGAAATCGAACAGATCATGAGGGTTAAGCAGCTTTTATAAATATACCTTAGAAAAAAAAAAAAAAAAACATTACTGGTGTGAATCTTGAGACAAATTAATGATAATGACATATTTTAAGATATGCTTTATACCTCAGTATGAATGTGAAAATGTTCCCTCACAAAACACTCTAGTTACACGTGAATCTCTCTCAAACACAACTTTCTGATGCTTTATGAAATTCAATGAGGAGAAAACATATTCCTCAAAATAAGAATCACAAACATCAAAAACCCCAGCATTAACTGCAGCATTAATGACTCATCTTCTATAACAAGAGAGGATAAAACAACCTTCCAGCTGAACTCTCAACACAGGATACACAAGCCTGAACAAGATAAAAGTGACACCAGACAACTTCCTGCCTAGTTTCTGAATTCGCTCACTCTCATGCACTCTTTTTGCAAACCTCTAAACTCATTCTCTCTCACTAACACACACTGTGATTCACTTTATGATAAACACAAGCTACAAAAGATAAACAGCTTCAACCCAGTTGTCATCATTTACACACAACAGCTCAACATTGTCCATTATTGTTTGTAATGAAGTGATCAAACCAACTAAATGAAATATGAGCCGTTCAAAAGAGAACAGGAGAACTGATGATGATGATGATGATGATGATATGAACAGTCTGAGAGGATAGGAAGGTGTGAGAGTGTGGTCAATCGACACACTAGAGGGTTTTCTAAATCACAAATATATCAGATTATCTCATTGTTTTGGGTTTGTTTTTATGTTCTCAATCTATAACACTTTCTGTCAGTTAAAACCAATCACACATCTGTGAACTTTCAATAAGTTATAGATTCAATATTTAGAAAGTGATGAATCTCTCTGAAGTGTCAAAGTGTAAAAATAATAATAACTACATCGAGCAAGTTCAGTAATGATCAAAACATCATTTGGTGTTATTCCCTCCATACTGTGACGTCTATCACGTGTCTGTCTCTTCTCTTGTGATCATTTCCTGTAATGTGAACACAGTAACAGTAGTGTATAGGAGCAGGTTTATAACACACGACCATGCCTCAGTTTTGATTTGACACAGTGTCTTTAGCTTGTCAGTCCTTTTATAAAACTCAATCTGAAGCTCATCAGCACAGACCTCAGAGCTGCAGTGGATGTTTCCTCTTTTCTGCTCATCACATGGTGATAAACACTTTAAATATTTATTTGTTGCAGTTTTTACACTTTTTACAGTTTTAGTACACTTTAAATGTCAGTGGCAACAAAGCCTAAAACTTCTTTAACATGTTTTACTGCTTTTACATGATGAATGTAGAAACATGTTTTATCTTGAAGTGTGTTATTGCTGAACTGGAACTGATGAAGTGTAATTTACTGTCATGTTGTGATGAGAAGGAAAGAGATGAAAGTTCTGGATCTGATTATCAGTGTTGATCTTGTGTAAATGAAGACAATGATGTTCTGCTGAAAAGAATCTGTGTTCATGCAGCTGAGAAACATGATTAAAGTGACCGCTCGACTTTAACAACTACAAAAATCAAGAAACCGTTTACAAATTCATCTTTCTGTGATTCCTCCATCCTTGTTTCCTTTCCTCGTATCTATAGAAGGGATGAAGAAGAACATGAGGAAAGACTGATGCTGATGGTTAATGTTTACTTACTGCACTTTATTTTCCTCTCTTCTGTCGTTCTTTCAGCTGAACATCTTCATGTTCTGATTCTACATAATCCGACTTAATTAAACTCTGTGTGTGATTGAACAGATTCAGATGGAGAAAAGAAAAAATCACCAAAACTGCTGGAGCCTCAGAAATCACAGAGCAGCAGAACAAGAAGAAGAGAGAGGAATGGAGACACAAACCAGTGTTTACCCAACCCGTACACTGTTGACCCATCCCTTACACCTTACCCCTACCCTTAACCTACCCATACCACCAAAGATTCTGTTTGCATCACTGAATCATTATTTATCCAGTTTATCACTGTGAATCTGTTCTGAATCATCTGTACTGTATTATTGCTATAAAAATAAAGGTGACTTGATTTGAACAGTCGCGGCTCTCTGTAAGAGCAGATGTTGCAGTTTAACACATTTGTCTATATTTAATCCAGTTGATTTTAATGGTTAATCAGTGAATCAATTGTTCACCTCTAGATTTCTATAGATACAGATTCTATATATACTGTATAAAGTTTCTACATTTTTTGTAAATTCTGAAATGGATCTCATAAGTAATGAATTCTTTACACATTATAAAAAATTTTATCTTAGATTATGTGATTACATTACTCCATGTCTCCACTTTTCAAAAGGCTTATACACAGAATGAGTTTTTGTGAGGAGTAAAAGTGTGCACAGTTTCCTGTGATGGGTAGGTTTAGGGTAGAGGTAGTTGTAGGGGAGAGAAAAGTTTGTACAGTATAAAAACCATTACACCTATGGAATGACCCCACAATTCACAAAAACAAACGTGTGTGTGTGTGCGTGTGTGTGTGTGTGTGTGTGTGTGTGTGTGTGTGTGTGTAAGGTAAACGAATAATATCAGATTGATCAGAGATACATCAGAAAAATGGAGACAGAAAGCATCATTCTGTTCTACACAAAACCTCATGACCGTTTCATATCTTCATCATACCTTTTGATAAAACACTGAAGAGACACTAAACATTATGGATTTTGTGTCATTTGTGTAAGTAAGGTAATGAAAGTGTGTTTTCTAATGTGTCATCTGTAGTCTGTAACTGTAATTACTTCAGCATCAAAAGTGATTTAAACATTATCTTGCAATGTTTGCTGTTGAAATGAACTGATTGTTAAAAGTATTAAACTGAAAGAAGATCATAGTGTTGAGTTTCAGTGATTACACCAAATCTTCTCATATAACAATGATCTTGTGTTTGAAACAGTGATTGTGTGTTACAATTGTGTTCAGTTTGTAGAGATTTGTAAATGTTCACCGTGTGAAAATAGTGCCAATGCAAACTAAAAAACTGTTAGACTGAATGGGCAAGTGAACTCATGACAAACACATTATGATTTCATACTCATACACATAAAGTTTAAAACTTTTTGTTTGTTTTCCTCCTTTAATCATCTTTTTTTAATGATGTAGGTGTAGATGCCAAAGACCACAGATTCAAACTCGAGTGTCTCAGAGCAGGAAACAGATGTTGTGTTAATTTTGACCCGCTGCATATCTTAATGTTTCAGACTACACATCACCAGTTGGAGATCCCAGATCAGCAGTGGGTATTTCCGTCTCTTCAGCTCATCACAAGGTGATTATAACACTTATCTTTAATTGTGTTGTAAAGAGCTCTTCTTTAAATATGAAATGAATGAAACTGAAATGTAGTTTTTTAAACTGTTTACACACTAAAAGTGTATCTTGAGGCTTTACTCAGTTAAATATTCACTAATGAACTGAATCTTCAAAGTCTGCAAAAATCTGCTTTACACTCAGCTTGAAATTGTAAAATAAACTTTTTAAAACTCTAAACACAGTTCTGAAATGCCAGTCATTTGCCAAATAACAGACAATGATCATGTGTGAAAACACTTAAACACAATTTCTTCACTTAAAAATCAAAACTCAGTGTTTTGAGAAACAAATACGTATTTGCCCCTTGCATTTCTGTTTATTTTGTAAAAATATACTGAATATTACAAGTCAAGTGACCTTTATTTCTAAAGCACTTTTACAATATAGATTGTTTCAAAGCAGCTTCACTAAAGTAAAAATTTAAGATTCAGCTGTAAATCAGCTCTAACAAACCAATAGTTTCATTATACATTATTGAGCTCAAGTCAGTTCAGTTCAATTCCTGTAAAGTTCTTCTATTGTGCATTCATACTGTATATAGTGTATTTGTGCACATGTGTGTGTGTTAAACTCCACTGAACACTGAACAAGAGAAAGACACAAGATAGTGTTTTACACTTTTCACATCTGTGTCTAGTTTGGTGTGTGTGTGTGGCTGATCATTTTATGTGTGTGTGTGTGTAGTTACACAAAACACCATTTTTTAGAATAGCTCAAATAGTTTTAAATGAAGTGTTTGCTTTTGAAAGATATGTGACGGTTTTCATGATGTGTTTGTATTTTGTGTTTTTTTTTTGTGTGTGTGTGTAGAGTTTTGAGAAATGGAGCCATAGTTTCAGAAACTGTGTGTAAGCAATTAAAAAAAAACTGTAACAAATACAAAACTTTAACTCTAAATTGTATCTCAATGTTTTTATTTTTTGTTTCTCTGTGTGTGTGTGTGTGTGTGTGCATGTGTGTTTGCCACAGGATATAATGCACAAAGCAAATCTAAAGAAACCTGGTGCATGTCAGCAGATCTGTGGAGCATCACAACCTCTGGAGAATTAAACACCAGGACGAGAGAGAAGAGGAGAATGAAGAGAAACAGATCCTGAGACGATCAGACGGAGAAGCAGTGAGGACAGACCAAACTGTGAGTATTTATGATCTTTATGATAAAAAACGGTTTATATTTTATTATCAATTCTGTTTCATCACTATCTTTAATTGAATGAGGGTTTTAACTAATGTCTGTTAGTGATTTTACAGTTTCTCATGATCCAGAGATTGAGTCTGATGATTCAGAGACACTCACAGATGAGGTGAAACACACTGATCATATAATGAAGTTCATACTGTACAACTGATACACAAATATGATGTGATATTGAGAGCTGTGTGTGTGTGTGTGCAGGGCCGCATTAAAACTACAAGGGTCCCTGGGCTTTACTTCTTGAGGGGGCCGTTCATCGACCAGAACTATTACCTACTACATTCACTCAATCTTCTTATTCACAAGTAAAGGTAAAAGGTAAATGTAAAGGCATTTTATTTTGCATGGATAAATACCATTACCAAAACATCCAAACCAATAGGTCTGTTATAAAATATAAATATCACTGCATGAACTACATATTGGCACATAGTCTGAACTATTTGTACAGGCTACTCATTTCGAAAGCTGCATCCTCTGCAGGTCGCATTTGAAGGCTGTATATGTCATTGAGGCTGGCTCATTTAAGAAAAACAACCGTTGCATTGCAAAAGTAAGAAAGAAAATACAGCATTTTGCACCTCACAAGGAATAACCATCAATATTGGGGTATACCCCCCCCAATATTCAAATCCATCAGTTACAACCTCCCCAATATTTCAACAAGAAAATCACAGTAGATCAAATGAAAATAAATATTCATTATTTTGTAACAATATTTTGTTTCTAATCAAATATGAGTTTGTCCTAATAAATAAGACAAAAAATACTCCCCCTCCATTGAACCGATTGGTAACGCCCAACCAATGCGCGTCGCTCTTTCACCAAAACAACGCGAGTGGCACTCTACTGTTTGAATGGAGAGCGCGGGTAGCACCAAAAATGAAGAGAACCGCTGCCCAGCCGACTATATTAAACTGCTGGTCAAAGAGGGACGTTAAAAAGAATAAAGCATGTACTGAGAAGTAGGTATGAGAATATTGTGTAATACACTCCACATATATTTTAGCTAGCTAATCCAATTGCAATTTAGCCATAACTATCAGTGTAACTGTAACCAGTTACCAAAAACAGCCGTCTGTTTTGTTAGTTCATTTTTCAATAGTGTCTATAATAATGACAAACGTATTCACATCTGTGTTTATTTTCTTCCTAAATTAATCTGACTTTTGAACGAATTGGCTGAATGAACGATTTAAGTGACTCAATAAAAAAGCGAATCGCTGCCGCCTACTGGCAGTTTCAATATTTAACATAATTTATTTCTTTTTAGATTCACTTAGTTATGTTAGAATTTGATGAATGATTATAGATAATTTCATAAGTTATGAAGTATAGATAGACAGATAAAGAAGAAATAAATTATCCAATAACATTATAAAACGATTATTATTTTTTTAATTAAAAAAATAATAACAGGCAGCATACCAACATTTTTAACCTCCCCAATGTTGTAACCAAATCTACGCCCTTGTGTCAACCACACAAACCAAACTCCTCCAGTCTCAGCTTTTGAAGTCTCAGTCTTCCAGTCTCAGTGTTTGAAGGCGGGTCAAAATAGATGTTGTTTATGAGCAACCGCTGCCATTATGCAAATTTTACATTGTTATGTAGGTTTGTAACGGAAGTGAGACTGGAATTGCTGAAGACTCATTTCGGCAGTTCAGAATCAATTCATTCTTTAAGGATAAAATTACTTTTTTTATCCTGCACTTTGATCTTTAAAAGAATGTGACAAAAACACACACAAATTCGACACAATGTTTAATGTCATGGACTGTTACCATCTATTTGTATTAGTTTTATCTCCAGCTGGTCGCTTTTATCGATTTCGTTAGGCAGCAAAGTTGCATAATTAAAACTAGTGTCATGAGAAAGCAAACTGTATCGTTATTATCATCACTGTATTACAATACAATCCTTATTTAAATAATAACCAGTGTTCTAAAATGGAAACAATAAAGTGTAAATGGAAGCAAATAATGTATAAATACATACAATATGGTCTAGACTCTAATGTCAATGCTATGGCATGACATCTTTAAGCAGGACTGTTTGGGATTTGAAATGGTAACACTTTATAATAAGATAGATTCCATCTGTAAGGTTAATGAAAGTATTGTTCATTTTAATTTCAGCATTTCACATTTTAAGTACATACCTCATTGAACGTTTCAGAAACTGTATTTTTGTATGATTTGTATTTTTATTGGACTACTGACGACTGCAGGGTTCAGTGAGTGAAGGGTCGCACATCGGTGGAGAAGCGTAGCACCGCACTACGTCTTTAAAATTCGAACACATCGTTTTCTTTGGGGCTGTTCACACAGAACGCGTTTTCGTGAGCCCTAGAGTGCCCGCCACAGGCAGCGCCATCGGTCTGTCCGCGTTGTCCAGATACTGATACTGTGAGTTGGCTTGCTGCTAGACGCGGCGCGTCTTGATGCACTTCACGCGCAGGACTGCACATGTATTCAAAGCAAAGCGATGTTAAAGGGACAGTCATCACATTATAAAATGCGGTTATATTTTTTTCCGGCATCACGGGGCCCTCCCTTAGCCCGGAGCCCTGGGCTTAAAGGTCCCGTTCTTCGTGATCCCATGTTTCAAACTTTAGTTAGTGTGTAATGTTGTTGTTAGAGTATAAATAAAATCAGTAAAATTTTAAAGCTCAAAGTTCAATGCCAACGCGATATTTTTTTACAGAAGTCGCCTACATCGAACGGCCAGTTTGGACTACATCCCTCTACTTCCTTCTTTAATGACGTCACTAAAACAGTTTTTGACTAACCTCCGCCCACAGGAATACAAGAGTTGCGTTTGTAGAGTGTGTTTGTCGCCATGTCGTCGAAACGCTGTTTATTTTCATCCCGCAGTCCAATCGCCGGGTCTGATTCCAGCTCAAATGATAGGGTAAAATTAAAGACATGTTTCAATAACACTGAGCGCGTGCATCTCCACGTTATGGTAAGAGGCGTGACCTTTCCGGGCAAGGTTCGCTAAGCTGCTGTCGAATCACAACACAGGAACCGCTGGCACAATCAGAACTCGTTACGTATTTCTGAAGGAGGGACTTCATAACAAGGAGTCATCAGCCCGTTTTTATGACAGTGGAAACAGCGGTATACAGATAAGTAATTATGAAAAATACTGTGTTTTTTTTACACGCGAAACATGAACACATGTTCTTTGCACACTATAACACAATCAAAGCTTCAAAAACCACGAAAAACGGACCTTTAAGCCCAGGTAAGCCTGTGCATTAATGCAGCCCAGTTTGTGTGTGTATGTGTTTGTTGTTCAGAAAGCTGTGGTTACTGTTGTCTCACAAGCAGGATTTTTTCATCATGTTCACTGAATGAGTGTATATCATGGGCGTAGGTTTGGTCTCAGCTTTGGTGGGACACCCCCCGAATTCTTTTGTTGTAAGATACCATTGCTTTAATGGTGGATTTCCATTTTTATATCAGACTGTTGGCAATACAGAATATCACATACAGAAGTGAATCTACTTCATCTCATTATATTGTATCCTGATCAGGATTCGTGACCCCGATATACCATCCGTATACTGTCCCTAAAGAGCTAGTATAACTGTATAATCTCAAAAATGCACTCAAAAATAAAAATAAACCTAGACTGTGTAATGCTGCACAACCAAATTTTATTAACAGAAATTATTATGTACATTAGTATTTACACTAACAAAAATACTCTGCCACAAGGAACTATTTTGAACATTAACTCTTATGAACTATATAACATTGATTAGTATAACAAAATAAAAATTGTGCATTAGATTAATGGGAAGGTCATAACACTTGCATATTTGTTGTCCTAGATTTACTGCTTCTATTGTTCTCAGTTGTAAGTCGCTTTGAATAAAGTTCTGCTAAATGAATAAATGTAATTGTAAATCTGTTGTGGTTTGATGCTGTCTTTCCTGCATACAAAATGGTTAATTAATTTTGTAGATCCTATGGCTAGCAAGTTTAACCCTCCTACCAGATAGTGTTATTGGATATTATCAGTTAAATAATGATTCATTATATTTGAATAACCAACAGCGTTAACTTTTGCCTTTTTAACATTGCCAACACGTTTTTCCAGCACGTGTCTACATGGGCGTAGGTTTAGGGGGGGACGCTAGGTACTAGTCCCTATCAATATTTTGAGATGACAAATTTGTCCCCACCAATATTTAGCAAGCTCCTTTGAACTGCTATTTGGATCTTTGTACTGCTATTTGGATCGATTCTAACGGCCAGGACGACGACAGTACAAGAAACGCCGTAATTTGATTGGCGGCGGGGTATCTGACAGGCTACACGCGCGGGCCGGAACTACTTTTGTGCTTGCACTAGCAGCGAGCGGGTGGTGTGTGTGTGTGTGTGCGCGCGCGCGCGCATGATGACGACGCCAATGGTAAGTTACCAGGGCTGTCTCTCTGCCACATAAAGGCCAGAGTAAAAACATTTTAATATTCCGTTTTTTTGCCCCTAAGAAGAAGAAAGGGGACATAAGAAGCTTTTTCATAAAGCAGAGTCAGAGTGTAAAGGCAAAATAACTAGCTAGCCACACAAATAAACTAGCAGTAGTGACTGACCAGGCTTTCAAATGCAGATTCTACTGTGGAAAATATTATTAACTGGTGATAGTATGTGTTACCCAGGATGATAGAATGCTACGTTAGCAAGTAACTGAATGTCAATTAGCCTGTACCTTAACTTAGAATCTTGCAGTCAACAAAACGTTGGATCCTGAGACATTTTTCGTTTCTTACATTCTGTTATTAATGTATTTGTGAGTGTAGCCTACCCTACATGCAGAGAAATAAAAGGGAAACCCCCCCAGTTTATGAAGAACTGACATTGCTAGACACAGACTTCATTCTTTAACACTATATGATGTGCTGACATTACACTCTCTTACATTTTAAGAAAGAGAACATTATGTGGTGACACCACAAACAGACAAATTCAACAATGACAACAAACTCCCAGCAAAAGGGAGAAATGCAAAAGAATATTTAATAGGGCTAATAATAGGCTACTTTGATTACGTTTACGAGCACTGCACAAATCAGTCTTTTGTCTATTAGAATAATCGTGTTGTCGCGTTCAGATAGGCTATACCACTGTATCAGTGTCCAGTTTGCACATATAATTCATTTGAAGAAGAATTGATTAAAAATATGTGTGCATAACTACACCGTGCTGGTTAATGTTTGGTGCAGGAGAATGTGTGAAATAAAAACTTTAAACACAGATACTTTATTCTGTATGAGCTATGTGCCACGTGGCTAGTGTTATTAAACTCATCGCGGAGCTCCACGCTGAAACTGATCATATGCACGCTCCACGTGTATATCATAAAAACAATCGATTTTTCATGTGTTTGTATTCAAACTCCAGTTCTGACCGCATCGCGAGCAAAATACAAACAACACACGTGCTGTGCTGAGGGAAACAGCCTACAGCTCGCGTGTTTGAACGCAGCTAGAGCAGGTAGAGGTGAATGAGCCGCACTTTTGGGACATTTGAATTCTCCACTGTAATACGATCTCACACGAACATATTTTCCATTTGTGCTGGTAGATTACAGCAAAACAATCCACATGCACACAAACCTCTGCTCTGGTCGCGTCGCAGGAAAACACATTGTGTTGCAGCACTGAGGAAACGAACACCAACGATATGTCTCTGAATGACAAGAGACCGAGGCGAGAGAAGTGATACTTCCTCATGCATAATACCGCAATTATAATCTTATGCGTACTACAGCGCAGTGATTGGATTAAATGAGCTTTATGTCATGAATATATGTCGAGAATCGGAAGACGGAAATCGCTCTGAAAATGCAAAAAATAACTATTTTTCACTTATGAATAACATTAATGAGTACCTTTAGTGTTTTCAATGATGTGCAGCCTATACATATCTGTTTACATCTCAAAAAATGTGTTTTGGGGTTTCATGACCCTTTAAACTAAAGTAAAGACCTTTGCACTAATGTGGAAAAAAAAAAACCCTATAGTGGACCCGCACCAAGGTGTTTAACAGTACGTGACAGTGGCATGTAGGAAATGCTATGACGTATCACTCACAGCTCCCACACCGCACACTGTATGGGCCATAGACGGCTCGGTCACATCCAGTCTATAATATCTGACAAAAATGTGTGGTGATGCCCAGCTGGCCGCAGCACAAATATTCTGAATAGAAACACCCCTGAACAGAGCCCAGGAAGTAGCTATTCCTCTAGCGGAGTGAGCTCGATCGGATAAGAGACTTAGTGACTGGAAGTAATCGTTTTGCCCCGTCATGAATCTACATATCAAGGGGTGCTGGCTTAATGGACCCGAGTCCAGTCCCACATGACATGCTGAAATGGCAGAAAGATAGACCTTTACAGTCGAAAAAGCTCTACCTTTGTCTAATAGTTCCTGTAGAAAACAGAGAACATCTGACACAGAGCATACGAACGAGATGATCTGTTTCTCAGTGCACCATCATTTTAAAAAACTCTCCACTTATGATCATATCGAGAATGTGTAGAGGCTGCCCTCGCACTCTGAATCGTTTCAATCACTTTAGGGGGTAACCCGATGGCATTTAAATTCATCCTCTCACGGGCCAAGCCCAAAGAGCTATCTTGTGTGGCGCAGGGTGAAAAATCTCCCCGTTGACCTGAGAAAGAAGGTCTCTGTGCAACGGCAGAGGGGAGGGTTGGTCGTACAGAAGTGGGATTATCTCTGCCACCCACAACTTCCCCGGCCAAAATGGTGCAATCAGAATTAGCGTATGTTTGAATTCTCGCACTCTCTGTAACATTGGCCCGATGAGGCTCAGCGGGGGAAACGCATACAACAACACGTTTGGCCATGGGTGGGCTAGAGCATCCACACCCACCAGCATCGTCTCCCACCAGAGATAAGAACAGAGGGCACTGTGCGTTTTTGCGCGATGCGAAGAGATCTACGGCAGCCTGGCCGTATCTCAGCCAGAGCTGACTCACCACCTGTGGGTGAAGTGTCCATTCCCCGTACATGGGATTCCCTCTGGACAATAGACCTGCCCCTTTGTTCATTATTCCCGGTACATGTGTTGCTTGTAGCGACAGGAACCGAGTGCCGCCCCACACAATTAGTCTCTGAGCCAGACTGTAACTGATGAGAGCGCACACCTCCCTGTCTGTTTATGTAAGCTACCACCCATAGTGTTGTCCGTCCTGACCAACACCTGATGTCCCCGAAGGAGCTGAACAAAGTGATTTAGCGCTAGTAGAACTGTAAGCAGCTCTAGGTAATTTATGTGTTTTTCCATTTGAGATGGAGACCACACCCCTCGTACCGTTCTGCCCTCTAGCACAGCTCCCCAGCCCGTGAGTGATGCATCTGTCGTCAACACTTTTCTTAGAGTGATTGGGCCTAATACAGTCCCTTCCCTGAAAAATTTGGGGGCTCTCCAGCTCTGAGTCGCTGTCCAGCGCTGAAATTCTCAGCAGCCCTAGGGGAATTACAGCTGTCGTGGATGCCATGAGCCCCAGTAATCTCAGACATAACCTGAGGGGAATTGATCTCCCTTTCTGAAAAAGAGAGATGCACTGCAGAATGACTTGATGGCGTCAGGGCCGCCTCTACACATTTGCTGAAAAGACGAGGTGCGCGGGACAGACCGAAGGGGGTCCTCAAATACTCGTATGCTCTGCTCTGATAAGCAAACCTGAGAAATTTCCTGTGTGCAGGAAAAATCTCTATATGGAAATACGCGTCCTTGAGATCTATTGATGTGAACCAATCTCCGTGACGCAATGTTTGAGACAGAGTTCGTAATCCGAGCATTTTGAACTTGTACTTCCTGAGGTGTTTGTTCAGGGTCCGCAAATCTAGAATAGGGTGGAGACCCCCACCTTTCTTTGGAATCACGAAATATCGAGAGTAAAAACCCTGATGGCATTCCTCCTGCGGTACCACTCTTATTACTCCTTTGCTCAGAAGAGAAGAGATTTCCTCCTCTAAAATCTGAGCTGATTCCCCTTGTGCTGTTGACATAATCACTCCATTGAAACTTGGTGGATTTACAGCGAATTGGAGTCTGTAGCCTTTCTCCACTGTGGATAAGACCCATGGAGACCCTTCGCTCGCTGGATCGGAACAGCAGCTTTAATGGGGAATTTTTTGGTTTAATTTTCATTTTCACCTTTATTGTGTTCATACAAGTCCCCGCCCTTGGCTCGTGGCCTGGATGCGTGGGAATTTCTTTTATTTTCACACATGAATCTTTTCTGTTTGTGCAAACATTTTCTCCTGTCCTCAAATTTGACCCCGTGGGTGGAGGCAGGGGAATACATGCAGGAGGCACCATGGGAACTCGTGCCATACTGGTGAGTGAACCTGCTGAACTGGCCCTTAAAACATCCGAACTGGGACCATCCACAATTAACAACCTTCTTCGTTTCCCCGGGGGAGGAAGAAAAGTGTTGAAATCCAAGAGGGGTGGAGCAGAAAACCCTGGGTGCTGCTCTCTGTCCCCCTGTGGTAAACAAGGCTCTTTCCTAGGTAGACCATCTCTTCTTGCCACTCTGGGGGTTTGGAAGGACGGTGCTTCACTGCAGCTGCAGCATACGACCATTTTCCTTTATTCTGGGCCGGCTGGGACTGTGAATTTGCCGTGGCCGGGTGCTGAGGTGGCGGGGAGGCGATGACCACGATGGTCTGGGTATCCCCGTTTTGGCTGAGGTGTGAAATTCACACGGGGAGGCTGGTATGGTCAACTGTAGGCTTCCTAGGAAGACACGTCTCAAAAGCTTCTCCCTCCTTCCTTCTCAAATCACACTGTTGACGCATGGCTATGACAGTAGAGCCGAACAGTGCTTTGGGATCCACAGGGGCATCGAGAAACTCTACCTTTTCTTTTTCTACATAACTGCCACAGCTCTGGACCGCCCCACGTGACGTGCAGAGATTCAGATGGTTGGCTACTGAAAGCTCCACTGGAGGTGGGTCAGCTAACCCCAACTCCCCCATGTCTTTTACATCCAGCCGTGCGAAACCCTTAACTCTCTGGAGTCGGGTAACGCGTCGGCGCGTTTTTCAGGATTTTTTTCACATTGCAGCAAAACAGACTTAAAATACTCCGTCATTTCTTGTCATAGAGACATAAGTAATATATCAATTGAAACTGTAGAATGTCTTCTTTTATTTGTGTACACTCAGAGTAAAAACACAATGTTGTGCTTTTTGTAAAATAAAGAAAAACATAATGCGTGATCTCTCGTCTCCCTCTGAACAAAGTCCAATGATAGTTCTCAGAAAATGAACTGTAACTTATGAATACTAATGACAAAAAAAATGACACTTATGTCTAAAGAAACGTTGAAATGTCAGGTTTTAAATTGTGCAAGTCAAATAAAAAACAAACATTCTCTGTTTATCTAATCTGTATGAAAAGAGAGCCATGTCAGAAGTCCGTGATTCGGCTCATTATCCGCTAATGCGGCCACGCCCACGGAGTGAGCACTATTCAGATGCAAATTCTGAGGCAATACATGCATTCATCGTCTCAATCGTGTATTTATTGTCTTGAAAAGTGTTTATCTGGATGTTAAAGCCATGGTTAGCGATCTCTAGAAGATATGCCGTTAGTTCCTGGTTCCTGTTCTTCTTTATATGAATTTGTGGACTAAAGGTGCACAGAGCGCCCTCCGGCTGCAAGTATGAATTGAAAACACAGAATCCAGCACTCATAGTGATGACAATAAATATTGAATAAATATTACTCCTCAGTATAGAAAATTGACATAAACATATAAGAATCCATCAATATTTCTCCAAATGTGCATGCTTTTAAGCTAAAAGCCTATATGAAATACCATAGAGGTAACATAATTGTTCAGACACTTTGCATCACAGAAATACATTATATTTAAAGAATATAATAGAATACCATTATTTTAAATTGTAATAATATTTCACAGTATTGCTGTTTTTTTATGTATGTTTGATATACACAATATGATGAGCTTGAGACATCACAGAGGGTTTTTCACAGCCTACCTGACTGAAAGGCCTCATAATATGCAAGTCATTTCAGGTCATTATTATGTGATTCTTTTCTTCTCAGAATCACCCATTATTCATGATGATTCATGCCTCCACACATACTGTGTTTCTTGACAAAAAGTGTCTTACAAAAACTAAATCAACATATTGTTATAAATGAAGGAGTAGGCAGAATAATTTTTACATAATTCTGAAGCAAAAACTCTAGTCTACAACCTCCAATACCCAGAAGTCTTGTGAACACAGATTTAATATAATTTTTTTGGCCATATTTCAGTGACTTAAGTTTTTTGTTTTTTCAATAACCACGCATAAACATTATTCCTTCAAAAATACAAACATGTACGTACATGTTTCTCACATATTATTGTAGCCTAGTTTGTGCTGAATACAGTGTAATGACACTTGTGTCATTAATATGTTTATGAACAACTGAAAAAAGCACAAATGTCAGGGCATGTCAAAACTTCTCCAGGCCCCAAATCAGCCTCAGACTCCAGAGGGTTAACAGGCACGCGGTGCGAAAACGGCTTGTCCCAGTGTCTTTTCATCTCTGCCATGCAAGCCGGGACAGCCGGAATGAACTGTCTGACCGGCACGAGGCGTGATGGTAATCTTTTACCATCATAAAGATCCCTCTCAGCCCCTTGGCCCACCGGCTGAGAGGGCCATTCAATGGAAAGCTTGGCCGCGGCTCTGCAACAGACTTCCATGAGGTCTAATTCTACCGCTGGGGAGGAGGGAGTGTCTCCACTCTGGTTACTGGGTGGGCAAGACGAATTAGGTGGAAGGATGGCATCATTCTCCTCCTCATCGTCATCTTCCAGAAGATGGGGGGATAATTCTTCACCCTCATCCTCCTCTTCCCCTGCTATACCCGCAAGGGCATCGTTGAAGAGAGGGGGGAGGTCAGGGGATTCCACATCCATGATATCACCCTAGTTATTAGGCTCTAGTGGTGGTTTAGCTGTCTCCTCTCTAGGTTGAGTCTGAGAGGAGAAGCATGGGTCCTTGTTTCCTGCCACTGCAACTCTGAGTCTCCTTTCATGAGTTTTAGCAGGAAAACTAGAACAGTTAGAGCAGCTCTCTGGGTTAGATATAGCAGCTTGAGCATGCTTCACACCCAAGCAAGATATGCACAGAGGATGTGGATCCTTTGCTGAAATCCATAAGCCACACGAGCACATGCATTGTTTTAGCAGTGGCCATAACTCCTTTCCACCCTCTTCGTTTGGATAAACTCTCACCGTAACGTGTAGGTTTATCACCACGGAGCAGTGTTAGAGTTATTTCTGAAAATAAACACTTATTTTCCTGGATCTAATAATATCGGAAGATATACTGTTTATTCTCTTTTAATGGAAAAACTCGCCTTAACGCGGATGTTTTACCACTCTGAACAAAAAAGCACTCCTTAGACAGCAAAATAAGATTTACCATGTTTGCGACGTCACCGGCGGGCTTCGTCTGTAAACTGTTCAGCGGCAAATCCAATAATGCGTCTGAGAGTACAGCTTCCACAATCTTCACGGGGAAGAAAGCGAGAATGGCGCAACAGCGAGCTGCAGCAATCTATATACCAGGGAGGCGGGACTCCCTGATCGCTGTTGCGATTGGTCTGTCAGTCTGACAGACGTTGTGCAATTGGTGCTTCCGTAGTCGGTCACGCCTGGAGGCGTCACCCTCAGTGAGATACCAAACGGATGTTAGAAAGAGAACAGCAAATAATCAGGCTTCAAATTAAATCACATGGAATACATTAAAAAAAAAACAATTTAATGAAGAAAACCAAAAAACCACTTGATCTTCCCAGGTACGAGATATTACCCGATTTTTCCACGCCGTCCCTAGGAAGAGCACAGATCAAGGGAAACAAAAGAAAAATAAACAAAACGAACATGCTGCTGGTGCAATAACTGGTGCTCAGTGCTTATTTATCTCTTCAGCAGCTTTATTCAGCATAACTTGAACGAGCATCAGCTAAGCACAACATAACAGTGTCTTCCGTCACAATGTAACGTCATCACGTTCAAACCGTAATACCTCTAAATAAAACAATAGGCAATTCGGATGATACCTTAATACAATGTGTAAGAGTGCAATACTTTAACACCCCCACTTGCTCTTAGCTCATTGTGTTACCAGAAAAAACTACAACGAGAAAAACAAAAATAAAACAAATAAGACTTCTCTTTGACATAAATGTAAACATACATTTTTTTCACACTCTTAAGTGCCAACATGTCTCGAACGAACATCTTTAATTTTTGCTTAGTGGCTGGTTTTTCTGGTAACACAATGAGCTAAGAGCGAGCGGGGGTGTTAAAGTATTGCACTCTTACATTTGTCATGTCAGCTGTGGGTGAGAATGTTTCATCATAGTCAGTCCCTTGTTTCTGACTGTAGCCTTTTGCAATGAATCTTGCCTTGTATTTTTCAGATCCATCAATATCTCTTTTGAGTGCATACACCCATTTGCCCCCAACTGGCTGTTTCCCTGGTGGCAACTGAGTGAGTGTGAAGGTCTTGTTTTCCTCCAGTGATTGCATTTCTTTGTCCATGGCATTTTTCCATTGCCTTGATTTGGCTGATGTTATGGCATCCTGGTAGGTTTGAGGTATATCACATACCGCTCTGTAACAAAAGTCTATGCATGTTTGCAGTTTGTCCTCCACATTCTCAATCTCAATATCCTGTAGATGAGCTGGCAACCTCCTGGTTCTTGGTGGGTTCCTTCTAATTACAATCTCATCAGTTTCTCCTGACTGTGCGGGTTCAGTCTGTTCAGACAAAGTCTTAGAAACAACACTTTGAATGCCTTGTCCTGCTTCATCCTTCACATTTTCATCAACATTGATTTCTCTGCCAATGTTCTTGGAATTTTCATCCTCGTATTCTGTGTGTGACTCGAACATTTGTGTTTCTCTTTCTTTGGTCGTCCTGGTTGCGAACTTCACCAACCTATTTTTTTGGACCTTCTTTGTGTTAGGATAGTACACTAGATAAGCTGGACTGTTTTTGTCGTAGAAGATGAAAACACCCTGTTCGCATCTGGAGTCCAGTTTGCCTTTCTCTTGTTTGTAAGCAAAACATATCGATCCAAACTTCTGCATTTTGGAAACATCTGGCTTTCTGCCTGTGAATAACTCATATGGCGTTCTCTTCGTACGTCGACTGTAGCACCTGTTTCTCACGTAAGCTGATGTTTGCATAGCGTAGTTTCATAACTCATCTGGTAACTCGCTTTCTATTAGTAAGCATCGGCTCATGTCGTAGAGTGTTCTCCAACCTCTCTCCGCTGTACCATTCTGGTGAGGTGAATAAGGTGCAGACGTTTCACGTCTAATCTTATTCTTTGTCAGCAGTGCTTGAAAATCACGACTCATAAATTCAGTGCCATTATCTGAACGGATGCACTTTACTTCTCCATAAGGTGCTATGTCTGCCAAGAACTTTTCTGTGGCTTGTACAGTGTCTGCTTTAGACTTCAGAAAATATACTAACATAGTACCTGAGTAGTCATCTGTAAAAGACTGTGCATATCTGTGTCCTTCTTTGCTCTGTGTTGGCATGGGGCTGGCCAAATCAGTGTGGATCAGCTCTAAGGGTTTCTTTGCCTTTCTGTCTGGCTCCCTGTTTCTTGTCTGGGTGTATTTTCCCTGTGTACACACTTCACATAATTTATTTTGTTTGACTGTGCTTCCTCTCATATCCATGCCTCTGACTACACCTTGTAATTTTTGTACATCTTCATAGTTACAATGTCCCAGAATTTCATGCCAAGTTTGTAAATCATGACACACTTTGCACTGGTCAACACTCTCTTCTCTTCTGCGTTAGCATCAGTGGGCTCGTGCAAAATAGTTTCCTTTAGCTTTAAAGTATGTAAATGGCTTAGGAGTCTTGTTTCCCAAAGATCATATTTATCTTCAGATCCGTCTAACATAAACTGCGATGCCAGGACTCCTGTCGCTCTACTTGCCATTTTCTATGTTGAATAACGCGTAATACGTCGCGTATGACTTACTCAAAACACTCGCTTGTTTCCGTGACTGGGCTATAGACTGTAAAAACACGACGCCGCTTCCTTCCATTGTATTGAACTGAAGCCAAAATGGGCCGATGAATGGGCGCTGACACGTTACGCAATACGTCAAAAAAAAAAAGAAGTTTGGAGCCTGGGCATGCGCAGAAGGAATCGTCAGTGGAGCCCGGAGGTGGAGTCGCGGTATCAAACTTCCGCCCAGACGACTGCGTCATCATTCATGTATTTTAAACAGACTATAAAAATTATACACAATTTAAAATTCTACCTATAAAATAATAGGCTATTCTGTTTCTAGAGCAATAATATTTTTGAAACAGCAAATTCAGTAGATAAAATCAATATAATATGCCACTAGAAACAACTCTAAATCGTCAGAAATGGTCCTGCCATTTTAAATCAAGTTCAACTAACGTTACAGGAGATCGATTGCTGTAATTAGAGTAAGCTATCATTAGTTTTGTCCTGCTAATTATTATTTTATAACCATAAAAATAATAAGTAACGGCCAGATAACGATCACCTGCTTTTTCCCGACATGGTTAACATTAGGTGTGTTATCTTAACTAATAACATTTATTAATTAGCTTATAGCGCCCACATTTAATGTTACAGAAAAAAGTTCAGTGATCCGTCAGATCCTGTAGGTCGGTTAGTACAGTTTACTGCTGAACAACTCATTTTGCTGGTGTTAAATAACAAAGAAATCGAAAATTAACAGTTAGTAATACATCTTCAATCTCCCCTCGAAGCTCCGACAGTCCTCAGAGAAGCTGTCAATCAACTGCGAATCATGACGACACGCCCTGTTTTTATAGCATCAAATTGCTAGCTAAAATCTAAATCATCACAAAAACGAACAATTGAATATATATCAGCGTGATAACACCTTAAATGACCAAAACCATCTTTCAGAAAGTTTTATTTGAAGCAGAATTTTCACTGAAGTCTCATTCGACTGCATTGAGAGGGTGGGGTTTATGACCTGTACTGCATCCAGCCACCAGGGGGGCGATCAAAGAGCCCGCAGCTTCACTTTTCAGGACATATGAAACACACCCGGACTGGGCCCATAACCTGTTAAACTTTGAATGCGCAATTCGCCATCACTCCGTTATGGTAAACAAACGAATCATTACTCAGTGCTTATTTATCTCTTCAGCAGCTTTATTCAGCATAACTTGAACGAGCATCAGCTCAGCACAACATAACAGTGTCTTCCGTCACAATGTAACGTCATCACATTCAAACCATAATACCTCTAAATAAAACAATAGGCAATTCGGATAATACCGTAATACAATGTGTAAGATTGCAATACTTTAACAATCACAAACTCGCCAGTTCTGATTCTCAGTCAGAGGGTGCAGAGTTTACTAATGCATTTGAGTCGAACCGCCACATGCTTGTTCATACAAAAACACAGTTTTCTTAGTCACGGTACTGCAACTTGCTGAGCCAGTTGATAAACAAAAATCAAAAAGTCCCATGATGTGCCCACATGCTCCTTTCATTGAGCCTTTAGTTTTAATCTAATCTGACGCAGATTTGCAGAAATATGGACTCCAATAATATACTGGTCATAATGATTTCAGAAGAATCCAGAGTATATAACATTTTATTTGTCAAGTAAAAATATATCATGTCAATTTCATACAGTGGCATGAAAAAGTATGTGAACCCCTTGCAGAATCTGTGAAAATGAGAATTATTTTAATAAAATAAGAGGGATAATAAAAAAAATGCATGTTATTTTTTGTTTAGTACTGTCCTGAGTAAGATATTTTACATAAAAGATGTTTACATTTAGTTCACAAGACAAAACAATAGCTGAATTTATTAAAATAACCCCATTCATATGTATATGAGCCATTGATTCTCAATACTGTGTGTGGTTACCTGATGATCCACGACTGTTTTTATGATTTGTGATGGTTGTTCATGAGTCTCTTGTTTGTTCTGAGCAGTTAAACTGAGCTCTGTTCTTCAGAAAAATCCTCCAGATCCTGCAGATTCATCGGAATCCAACCATTCATCAATCTGAGGTAACGTAGTTAGCCTACTTTATTGAGTATTTCCATTTTATGCAACTTTACACATTTATTAATAGTAAATTAATAATGAATAAATTTAAGATCATCATGTTTGCAGCGAACATATATTTCAGACCTAGACGAGTAATAGTAATAATATATCACTAGGTCTGAATTTAAATACTGTACGTTTTAATGGATCACGCTACAAACATAATGATCTTATAACACATGTTGCATTTTGTCCGTTATCCCCTAATTCCCACTTTTGGACACTTTTGCTTTAACGGACATTAGACAACACTGCAAAATCAAGCTGTTATATTCATATATTTATTGTCCAACATTCCCAATTTTTCTGATCATGTCCTTAATTTAATTTCATATGTTGGTAATAATTCAGTGTTTATAAGCCTTTTAAAGAATTTTAACCCAAACTGACTGGGTTTCTAGAGAGCAAAGTTTGTGAAAAAAAGTGGAAGACTTAAACACAAAGTGTGTAAAATAAACTGTAAAAAGGATTTGATAATCACTAGTGATAGTATTTTATTCTGTGTTGTCATCATTCAGGTTGGATTTCAGCTTTAATGTTCGTTTTTTTTTTAACAAAGCAGCTGATATTGCCATAGAAACTAATGTACTGCGACTTGCTTTCACCCCAGAATGGCGGAAACGCAGGGCTGCTGCTGGACGCCGGTGCTGCAATGGAACTTTCTATTGACTGTTGCTTCTTGTTATTGTATATTCTTTACCATTAAAGACAACATTAAAGACAAGCACAAAAATAAAATATTGCCTGATGTCTCACTGTCTGAAAGTCCCAGTTTGAGTGGAGATGTTTCTGTGAGGAGTTTCTTGTTCTCCTGGTGTTGTTCCTTCAGTTTCAGACGATCAAACTCCTGCTGCTCCAGTGAACTGAACACACTGAGTGTTTGTAGCTGTTTGCAGCGTTTTTAGTCATTTTCACGGATTCGTAATAATGGAGACCGTTTTGACAATGGTTTTGTCTGTACATGGAAAACTCAATGGAGAAGCTTCTCCATTTTAAGCTTATCATTGTCGTGTAAACATACCCTTATATACTGTACATTGAAAGCATCATAAATCACCACCATCAAAGGCAGGGAAACCAGTGTGTGAAATGTTTAGACTATAGTGATGGTGATGATGATGATGATGATGATGATGATAATGTTCAGATCTTCAGCATTTACTGATGGACGTCACTGATGAAGGGCTTTTTTCCTCCTCAGTTTTGACATCAGAATGAATCTTTACAGGTCCACCTGGATCATCTAAGACTAGAAATAATAAATACATATTAGATTATCCTCATATACATTGCTTTAATTTATTATTATGTTCTTGATCAATAACTATTCTGTAAATTGAACAATCTTTAAATGTTTAATGACTGCAGAGAATGTGAAGAGAAAAAACAGTAAATCTAATAGTAAAACTAAAATGTGATGATTGAAGTTCAGTAATGATCAAACACTCACAGTGTGGCTTTACTCTCTCCATACTGCGGCATCTCTTGTGTCTCTCTCCTCTTCTCTCTTGTGATTCACTGGTTTGTGTCTCCATTTCTCTCTCTGTCTTCTTGTTTTCTGCTGCTCTGTGATTTCTGAGGCTCCAGCAGTTTTCTGGATGTGTGATTTTCTTTCTCCACTCCATCTGAATCTGTTCAATCACACACAGAGTTTAGTTAAAGCGATATAACATCATATCACGAGACATCAGATCAATTCCTGATCAACAGCTGCAGTGTTATTACAACATGTCATTAACATTATAATATTCATAATAGATCTTAATAAAGATGTTGAAGTATGTGACGTTGATAAATTACAAAAATATAAATGTGAGTTTATGTGTCTGTGTCAGGAATCCTGATTGAATTTGAAATATCATAATTCAAATGCAGTAGCTGGACTGATGCTATAGATTCAGATCATAGATTCACTCATGTTACTGTTTTAAATGTTTTGTTTGTCAGTTATTACGGTTTTTCTCAAATGCTAAAACACATTTCACAAACGTTTCCTCCATGTTCCCCAATGTCTAAACACAACACCCTTTCCTAAAGCTACATAAACACAACCACACCTTCTCATTTCAAAACTCAAACTTTCACACCAAAAGAGCAGCTCAAAGCTTTCAAAAATGTAAACACTATACACATCATTACACACTACAGCAAAACAATTGAAAACACAATGCTCAATTTGTGAGAAGTTTCTTTGTTTCATAACTGCCAATGCATATTTTTTAGAAACTTTACAGTAATGGATGTTCTTAGATCTCTGCAGAGGATTAGGCATTTAGATTTGTGAGTTTCATATGAAGAGTATAAATCTATAGTAAATTCTGCATGTACACTACTGTAACACAACTCAATGCAAAAACAGAATCTATTGCACACAACAGTACTCTTGAAAACATGATCAGGGTGTGAAGTTTTTTTTATTTACTTTATTCACACCACACACACACCACAATCACTGTGCGGCATCATGTCGCTGAGCTGCATCGGGCCACATCACCTCATCCACATCGCAGGCTATATTGTCTGTTGCCAGGCACCGCGGGAAAAATGCCCTGGAATGGCTAATCCATCCTTGGAAGGCCTCCAGTGGGATGTCAACACAGGCCAGCTCCATTGCCCTTAGGAGGTTCTCTCTAGTGTATGGTTGTCTGTCATAAACCTTCCATCTCCACGATGAGAAGAACTCCTCTATAGGGTTCAGGAAAGGGGAGTAGGGTGGCAGACTGACGTTTAAAAAGTGGTTACTGTTGGTGGTGAACCACTCTCTGATTTGGTTTGTTTTGTGGAAGCGTACATTGTCCCAAATGATCACATAAATGTGATGTACGGGCCCAGGATGGTGTTGTTGGCGATCCAGGAGGATGTCTTTTAGCTCCTCTAAGAAGGTGAGGAGACGTTGGGTGTTGTAAGACCCAAGGACAGCATGCCGGTGGACAAGCCCCTCCAAACCCATGGCCGCACAAAGAGTAACATTACCCCCCCGTTGGCCAGGAACCTCAGTGATGGCTCTTTGGCCAATGATGTTACGACCTCTTTGCCTTCGTTTCTGCAGGTTGAAGCCAGCCTCATCCAGGAAGAGGTACTCATGAGGTCTGGCCATCGCATCCAACTGTAATATCCTCTGTGAAAATGTGAAAGTGCACAGGTGTTCAGAACAACAGTCAATCAGGTAGCACAGTATTGTCCAGAAGTAATGTAGGCCACTGAGCAACACAGTATGTCCACTAACTGTACTGTGAACATGGATGTATACTTACTTGCACATACTCGTAACGTAGGTCTTTGTGTCGTGCAGAGTTGCGCTCAAAGGAAACCCTATAGACCTGTTTAATCCGCATCTTTTGGCGCCGGAGAACTCGGTCTATTGTGGCCAAGCTGACATCATCAATGCTCTCAAAGTTGACATTATCGGCAATGACTTTGTCTCTGATCTCCCGGAGTCTGATGAGGTTGTTCTCACGAACCATATCCACAATGAGGGTTTCTTGTGCCGCTGTAAATATGGCAACCCTCCCACCTCTATGTGGCATTCTTTCAACTCTAAAGAAAGAAACGTGTTGTCAATTGACATGTTTTACAATACAGTAACAACTGATTTGAAACCAATAGACTACTTTCACAAGCTTGTAAAATTGTATTGTGACAAAGAAAGCAATAGAGTACAATACCTGTTGTGTTGTCTGAATGCCCTGATAATGGTGGCCACGGTGAACCTACTCAGGTTTGGACGGACTCGTAGTCCTGCTTCAGCCATTGTCATGCCATGGACAATGACATGGTCAATGACTGTTGCTCGCATCTCGTCCGTAATGATGGTGCGAGGTTGTCTTGCTCTCCCTCCTGGACCTTCTCCTCTCCCTTGTTGGCCTGCTCCTCTTCCTCCTCTGATTTGAACTCCTCTTCCTCGTTGGCCTGCTCCTCTTCTTCCATGGCCAGCTCTTCTCCCTCCTCTGACTCAAATTCCTCTTCCCCTGACTCTGCCTTCATCCATTGTGTTTGTTTGGAATCTTCAGCAAACTGTGAACTCTGAACTTGCTTTTATACATGTGGTCACAGCATTAGCAACAAGTGTCTTCAATTTTGAGTCGTTGTGTGTAATGAATGACGCCAGGTGTGTTCATTGTGTTCAAATATTGCTGACTGTGGCAAGCATTTTGCATCACATGAGCTTTCATTTGAGAATATGAGCAGAGTTCTTTTGCAACTTGTGTTTTAGCAAAGAAAAATGTGTTAAGATTTATGAGAACGGAGGATTGTGTTTTGTGAATTGTGTCTTCATGTGAAATGTGTTTATGATATTGGAAATGATGGCTAGATTTAGTAAATGTGTTTAGACAACTGGTCATTTGGTTTAGAGGATTGGCTTTTGTGTTTTAGCATTTGAGAAAAACTGTAAAGCCTCTGATAGTCAGCAGAAGCAGCAGAGAATACTGTTCTGTTCTTATATAGAGTGAGAGTTCCCTTTTAAATGACAACTGGCACTGCGCCCTCTAGAGGACACTTTGGGGAACGCCTCCAGCATGACCAGTGTCTGAAGCACGTGTTTAAATGAGACAATGTCATTGGCCGATGACAGTTTGTGATGTCACTACTGGTGTGACCGTCAGTATTAAAGGGCACCTGTATTAGATGTCATCAACTTTTTTTTTGTCTTCAGGATCAGTTTGTTTGCTTATGTATGAATGTGAATATCATGATGAAACACTTCCACTTTTTGGAATCTAGTAATCAATTGATTATTTTGATGATTAATTGAGTAATCAGATTTTTTTTTTTTTTTGGTAATAAAAATAGAAAATGGGTTCTGTAAGCAGGTCCTCTGCTCCCAGAAGCAAGCTTGGATGATCATCAGACTGCAGGGGCTATCATGGAATGTATCATAGTCTGGGATCACAGTCTTGGATGAGCATTGGACTCCTCTCGATCACACCCAGATGAAAAAAAAGTATATTTCAATAATGTACTTAAAGTGCTTTATTTTTGTGCACTAATTTTGTACTTAATATACTAAAAATTCTTCTTTAGTACTTATTAAGATAATCTTAAGAACATCTAAGTGTACTCAACTGTGCTATTTTGAGACACTATGAATATGATTTTAATATACTATCTCTGTATTTAAAAAAAATATATATATTTAGTTACTACTTGTAGTACACTATGGGTTCAAATGTACTATAAGTGGTATCTAAATACATTTTTTTTAAATACAGAGATAGTATATTAAAAGCACATTTAAGTTCATATTTCATGCTGTCTCAAAATACTTTTGTGTGCTAAATTGGACAAAATTCAAGTATACTGTTACAGTACAGACAGGTCGGAGACAGGAATACACAAACAAGGATGTTTATTGATACCAACAGAGAATAAACAGCAGTGCAGGTGAATATATCGTGAGGAATGGATGATGAATGGAATGCAGAGAGGTAATATTGTCCTTTGCTGGTTGCAGAGATGAAGCTCTTGGATGTCGTTGGAGAAACTGGACGGAGGAGACAGGGAACACTCACACACAGAAGGAATTCACACGAGGAGAACTGGAGACGCTGGAGACAGGTTAGTATATCGCTAGGAGTCCTTGAGGTAAGCATACAGGTAAGTCTTAATGCAAACGAGACCAGACGAAGAGTGTGTGCGAGTGTGGGTCCTTTGTAGTGCTGGTGATTGCAGTGCTGATGAGGTGCAGGTGTCGGTGATCAGTACTCGGGTGATTGAGTGCGCTGTGATTGGTGGATGGTGGAACCTGACGTGTCTGTGACATATACTACTATATGCCTGTGGAGGGACTAATTACATGCTTGATTAGTGATATTAAAGTGTTATTTAATTTGTGTTATAAGTATATTTTATTTGTGTTATAAATATACTTTGTGTTATAAGTACACTTTATTTGTGATTTAAATACATTACAAATTAATTACGAGTGTCTTCCAAACACACAAGCAATATACAATGAATATATTATTTTACAGGTGTGGGATTACAAATTTAAGAATCTGTTTAAGATCTGCTGATCCTACATCCTGACATAACCTCACATGAAATACTAAGGTGAAGTACATTGTATTTAGCATTTTGAGGTAAAGATAATGACATTCTAAGGAGATCAAGGCAGGCAGCCCAGGTGTCTGTGAAATTAACCTTTTGTCTTCATGCACTTCCTGACCATTTGGCAGGACAAGCTCAAGATACAGCGGTGCCTTTGTCTCTATGATAATGTAAAGGTATGGACAATACTGTCAGACTGATTGGATTAGCACCTATGCATTTGAATGACACAGTTATGCTGATTAGATCATGGCTGGGAAATGTAGGGAATAGGCTGAATCCTGCACTGCAGTGGCATACTTTGTTTAGATTGTCTACACCTCTACTCTATGTATCCCCCCCCCCCCCTCCTTGAATGCATATGAACTGTGATGTTATGAGTATGTTATGTTAAGAACTCCATTACCCAGCATGCCACAGCAGTTGTGAGCATGGGCAGAAGCCTCGGGTAAGGGAGGGGCGTGGTGTGTGCAGGAAGCAGTTGTGAAGTAAAGATGAAAAACCAGCTATCGCGCCTTGTCTGATTATTAAAAGTTAAATAAAACAACACATGGTGTCAGAAGTGGCCGTGAGCAGCTACGGAAGAAAGATTTGCCATGGGAGAGCCACGGAAAAAAAAAAAAAAGAAGAAAAAAATTTCCGATCGCGTGAGTGTAACGGGCTAATAAAGCAGAATGCAAAAAAAGTTTGCTACGGCGTGATGGCTACAAGTGGCAGTGGAAGTGAAACGGGTGACGAGGGACAGATCGAACAATTTGAAGAGGATTCTGTGCCCGAATCGGAGGACAACCAGCAACAGGAGAGGGCTGGGGAAGTACCCCGACGTGCAGTAATGGAGAGGCTGAGTCCACCCACTTCCATGCAACTGACTGGTAATCTTGCTGATAATTGGAAGTGGTTTAAGCAACGTTTTAATATATATTTAGCAGCAAGCGGAGCAGGGGGTGAGGATGAAAAACTGAAAGCTCACATCCTTTTGCATGTTATGGGAGAAGATGCTTTGGACATATATAATAGCTTTCAGCTGGATGAAGCTAATTTGACTCTAGCAGAGCTAATGACAAAGTTTGAAGAGTATTTTGTGCCTAGTCAGAACCTGATGTTTGAGAGGTACAAATTTTTCACTCATGACCAAAAGCAAGGAGTACCTTTTGATCAGTACTTAGCAGAGCTTCACACACTAAGCAAAACATGTGAATTTGGCACCCTGAGAGATTCACTAGTGAGAGACAGGATCGTTTGTGGCACAGTGGACAATGCACTCAGAGAAAGACTGCTCAGAGAGACTGGGCTGACATTAGATAAGTGTGTCAGTATGTGTAGAGCAGCAGAAACCACTCGAGCACAAGCAAAAGAGCTACGGAGAGGTGAAACAACAGTGCATGCGGTAAATAAAGAACAAAGAAAAAAGAAAACATTTACCAAATAAAAAGATCAGAAGGAGAAATCTACAGAGTTTAAATGTGGTAAATGTGGAGGCAGCCACAAGCCAAAATCATGTCCAGCATTTGGAAAATCCTGTAACAACTGTGGAAAAAGCAATCATTATGCAAGATGTTGCAAATCAGCTTTTAAACAGAGAGTTCACACAGTTGATGAGGAAGAGGATGATGATGAGGAGTTCATTGTGGATGTGGTGCAGGCTCACACAAAGGAAAAAGAGGAATGGATTGTGCCAATCGAAGTGAATGAGACGATAATACCATTCAAGTTAGATACAGGTGCCCACGTAAACCTGTTATCATTTGAAGATTACAAAACATTGAAGGTAAAAAGTAAAATACATCCTATAAAAACAAAGGTGACAGGATACACTGGAGAACGCGTTCCTGTTAAAGGCGGATGCATTGCAACCTTCAAACACAGAGGCCAACAGATAAGAGCACTGCTACTGATCGTGGATACGATTGCACAACCAATCCTGGGACTAAAGACCTGCACAAAGCTCAATCTGGTCAAAAGAGTGTTTTGTTAGTGACATCATCAGATACTGCAAATGATCAGATTCACTCATGGAGGAGTATAAAGACTGTTTCGAAGGACTTGGATGTCTTCCTGGAGAACACAAATATGTGTGGATAAAAGTGTCTCTCCTGTTGTGCATCCTTGTAGGAAAATTCCTTTTGCGATGCGTGGAAAACTGAAAGAGGAACTAGCGCGTATGGAAAAATTAAAGGTCATCCAGAAAATAGATGAGCCAACTGAATGGGTCAGCTCGCTGGTTGTTCTGCAAAGAAAACCGGTGCTCTGAGAATGTGCTTGGACCCAAGGGACTTAAATAAGGCAATCAAAAGAGAACACTTTAAGTTACCGACCAGAGAAGAAATCATGGCACAGTTCGCAGGGGCTAAATGGTTCAGCAAACTAGACGCTTCGTCAGGTTTCTGGCAGCTGAGGCTGGACGAGGCGAGTTCGAAGCTGTGCACGTTTAACACACCTGAGGGCAGGTACAGGTTTCTTCGTCTGCCGTACGGTATCTTATCAGCGCCTGAAGTCTACCATAAGACTATTCATATGATCTTCGAGCACATACCAGGAGTAGAAACAATGATGGATGACATCATAGTCTGGGGGTCGAATCGAGAAGAACACGACGAAAGACTGAGAAAAGTGCTAGATAAGACAAGGGAAGTGAATCTGAAGCTTAACAAAGACAAATGTGAGTTTGGAGTGAGAACACTTACCTTTGTGGGAGATGTTGTCAGTGAAGAGGGAGTGAAGCCCGATCTGAGAAAAACGTCAGCAATCAACAACATGGAAAGACCAAACAACAAAGATGAGGTCAGACGTTTTCTGGGAATGGTCACCTATCTTGCCAAGTTTGTCCCACAGCTCTCAGCGCTGTCAGCACCTCTAAGGAGTCTTCTTGAACAAAAGAATGAATGGATCTGGTCCCATGATCAGGAACAAAGTTTTGTGAAACTGAAAGAGACCCTGACACAGGAGCCAGTGCTAAAGTTTTACGACCCAGAGAAGAGAACAAGGATCTCAGCAGATGCGTCGCAGTACGGCCTGGGAGCGGTGCTACTGCAGCAACACAACGAGCAGTGGCTACCCGTCGCCTATGCATCCAGGGCCTTGACAAGCGCCGAGTCCAGATACGCTCAAATAGAGAAGGAGCTGTTAGCGAGCATGTATGCATGTGAACGCTTTCACCAATACGTCTTTGGTCAAGCTTTTGAAGTAGAAACTGACCATAAACCTCTGGTGTCCATCATGTCCAAACCTCTGAATGACTGTCCCGTACGGATACAGCGCATGCTAATTAGGCTGCAAAAATATGATGTGCACATGATATACACTCAAGGGAAATACATGTACACCGCCGACACCTTGTCTAGAGCAGTGGATAAGGAGGAACGTGCGGACAGCGAAAAAACTGCAGAAATACAGGCATATGTGGACATGATTGTGACGTCTCTGCCAGTAACAGCTGACAGAACAGAACAAATACGGAGAGAGACAAATGCAGATGAAACGATGAAAGAACTCAAGCACACAGTACAGACAGGGTGGCCCAAAAACAAAAAGGATTGCCCCACGAAAATACAAGACTACTGGAACTGCAGAGCAGAGCTCACCGTGGTGGATGACATAGTGATGAAAGGGAGCAAGTTTGTTATTCCATTATCATTACGTAAACAAATGCTCCAAAAGATACACGAAGGCCACCTCGGAGAAGTCAAGTGTAAACGACGGGCGAGAGAAGTAATGTACTGGCCTAGAATCAACCAAGATATCAGCCAGACAACAGCGTCATGTGAACTTTGTCGCATCTACAGGCCAAACAACAAGCTGAGCCGCTGATGACTCATCCGGTGCCCCACAGACCCTACTATAAGGTTGGAACTGACCTATTTGACTGTGATGGAAAGAGTTACATAGTGGTCTACTTTTCAAACTATCCAGAAGTTGGAGTGCTGCAGTCAACATCAAGCAAGGCAGTCATCAGCTACCTCAAGACTGTCTTCGCCAGACATGGTGTCCCATGTGAACTGTTTTCGGACAATGGGCCCCAGTTTTCCAGCTGTGAGTTTGCTGCCTTTGCCAAAGAATGGGGGTTTCAACACTTGACGTCGAGTCCAACTTATCCAAAGTCCAATGGCTTGGCGGAAAGCTCTGTGAAAACAGTAAAAACAATGATGAAAAAAGCACAGGATAGAGATGACTTTCAGAAAAGTTTATTGATCTATAGGAGTGCACCTCTACAGAACGGACTATCACCAGCTCAAATGCTGATGGGTAGACGCATTTGTTCAAACCTACCAGTAAATGAGGACTTTCTTACGCCCAAAAGTGCATACAAAGTCAGAAAAGTAAAGGAGGAGCAAAAAGCAAAACAAAGACGGCTGTATAATCGAACAACAAAACACCTGCCAATGTTGAAGCCTGGTGACATGGTGCGTCTCAGGGACATCTCTACAGGCACCTGGAGACAAAAGGGACAGGTGGAGGAGGAAGTTGCTCCACGCTCCTACAGGATCCAGACGGAGAATGGGTTGTCTCTGAGGAGGAACCGCACGGATCTTCAACTACAGCCGACTGTAAAGGACACTACAGCTCAGGAGATGGTCCAGCAGGACATGGCTGAATCGACAGAGCTACCTGACAGTGGCCTGACAGCAGTGTCGGCGTCACCATCTGTTGCGACACCTTCCAAACTGTCAAAGTCGCCAGCTGCTGAAAGACAGGCTAGACCTAAGAGACATGTTCAGCCACCTCAGAGGTTGATTGAGTGTTGCTAATGACTCTCTAGTTTGTTTTGCAGAACGAAGGATCAACATGGACCCTTAAGTTAATATATATATATATATATATATATATAAAAAAAAAAAAAAAAAAAAAAAAAAGTTTCAATTGTAATAGTTGTTTACAAGTAAAGTTTCATACAGTTAAATAAGTAAAAGTAAAGTTTATATATCTATGAATGATTAAGAGCACTTTAACTCCATTACCCAGCATGCCACAGCAGTTGTGAGCATGGGCAGAAGCCTCGGGTAAGGGAGGGGCGTGGTGTGGTGCATGGAAGCAGTTGTGAAGTAAAGATGAAAAACCAGCTATCGCGCCTTGTCTGATTATTAAAAGTTAAATAAAACAACACATGAACTACCAAGTACACTGCCTTAGTTAGACTTGGATGACTACAGCGATTCACAGCGCGTTTCTCAATAAAGAGTAACTTCTGCTTGAAAGATATCCCAACGTCTCCTGGTTTCTGCTTGGACGAGGAAAAAGTTTCCAACAGTTTTGGTGCTGTGACCCGGATAGAGCTTCTCACCTCAATCCAGATTGAAACACAACAAAGATCTGATCCAAAAGAAGATCCAGGCTGAATTTTCCTGTACACCCAAGGGTTGGTGAGTGATACTCTATCCAAAAGAACCATTAAGACCAGTACAAATGTGTTATCCTCTGCGCCATCAGAGAAGAGTTAACAGACAGCTGTAGGGTTTGGTTAACTAAGTTATCCTCTAAAAATGTTCTTTTAGAGATGAAGTTTATCCTCTGTTCAGGCAGGGAAGTTTTAGCATTACGTGCTAATTTTGGTATCCTCTGTTTAATCAGGGAAGGTGGTGTGTTAACAGAATAGCCATCCTCTACTTTGCTAGAGAAGAAGTTCACCCTCTGTTAATTCAGGGAAGGTTACAGCTGTTACAGTGTGTTAGCAAGTTGGTTCTACTCTGCTCACCAGAGAAGGCTGAATACATTATGATGTGTATTAACTAGGTTAACCTGTGCTCTGTCAGGGAAGTGTTGAAGTGTATTGTTGTGCCAGAAAGACATTACAAAATGTTGAGAAAGAATGCTAGACTAATTCCAACAACTGAGAAAGGTGGACTAGCTACTCCTTTATGGACAGATAGTGAGTTCAAATCATTGTTAGGAAAGCACATGGACTCAATTGTGACTGAGTCAGTCAGATTGGATTGACAAAGAAATTTGGGATTCATCCAGAAAAGTTTGGTCCATTGAAGAATGCAAAAAGGTACTTGGTGCTTGTATTCGGAAGAAAAATATGAAGGGCATTGTCTGCTGCCACAGAGAATTTACTCTATCCATTGCAAAAGAACAAATCCAACGTATTGCTAAGTTAGAAGAGCAGAACAAACAGTTGCACACTCGAGTGTCTCGTCTCACTCAGAAGTTGGGCCTTAACAAAGCCTCAACCAAATGTGATTCAAAAAGACCAACAGTCAAATGAAAGCTATCCTGACTTACAGTCTTTCTGTAGACTAGAGGGCAATAGCAATACTGGATTCATGCATAAAGATGTAAATGCAGTTGAAGTGTGTGGAGTGAGACAAAAGGCTCAGAGTAGGGCAAAAGGGGTTGACAGTTAAATCTGTAACCCCCATACTGCAGTTACAAGCAGTCAGTACTGCTATAGGTCCTGAAGACATAGAAAGAATTGCTGAGAATTTGCCAACAGTGCATAGAAACTTTTCTGAGTTTAGGATAGAGTTATGCAGAAAAATGAAGCTCTATGATATGTCCCTAGCTGAAGTCACATGATAATGTAAAAGTATGGACAATACTGTCAGACTGATTGGATTAGCACCTATGCATTTGAATGACACAGTTATGCTGATTAGATAATGGCTGGGAAATGTAGGGAATGAGGATTCAGAATGTAGGCTGAATCCTGCACTGCATTGGCATCCTTTGTTTAGGTTGTCCACACCTCTACTCTATGTATCCCTCCCCCTTGAATGTATATTAACTAGCAAGTACACTGCCTTAGTTAGACTTGGATGACTACAGCGATGCACAGCGTGTTTCTCAATAAAGAGTAACTTCTGCTTGAAAGATATCCCAACGTCTCCTGGTCTCTGCTTGGACGAGGAAAAAGTTTCCAACACGGAATAATTTGGAATATTAGGAAACAGGAAAAATTTAAAAAATTGTGATTTAAGTGATTTAAATATGAGTTTTAGGGAAAAGTAAAAAGGGAAAATTTATGATTTGGTAATTTAAAAAAAATTAGGAAATGGGACAAACCATATTGGTGGCTCTGGCTGACTCTGTGGTCGTGGTTGAGGGGTTTCTAGGAATTGAGGTCGCGCATGCAGCAGTACAGATAATTTCTAGAGGGGAAATTTGAGCTGCGTCATACAAGCTGAAACAAATTTTTGGGAATTGAGCCCAACTGCAGTGAGGGTGCTGCAGAAACAAATTTGTAAGTCAGGGAACTTAGGCTGTATGACATAATCTAAACACCATTGTGAGAAGCAGCACGATCAAGATGTTCCTGGAAACTGTATCACGTTGGGACAGTAAAGATGTTTCCATGGAGGGCGTTTCTGAGAAATCTAAGCTGGGTCGCACTGAAGCAAATTTTGGGATTGAGCCCAGCTGCAGTCAGGGTACCAGACAGGGAATGTTTTTAGCTGCAGCAGTGAAGCTCAACCCATCCGATTTTGGGGTTAACAGTCGGATCTGAAGGAGACGTCCAATAGATTAATACGTGCGCATCGAAAAGAAATCCACAAGAGTCGGGAGAACCAAAATGGGGAAATCCCAGAGCAAGCTTGCAGAAATATGATGCACCAGTGTTTTATCAAATGAGGAAATTGTGTGAGAGCGATGTTTGTGGAGTGGTCATAAGACTTAAGGTCGTAAGGGACTGAGTTGAAGAGAACTGCGATGTGGGGATGTTGTGTTTGTGTGAGAGCGGGGTGTGTGTGTGAAATGTAAGCAGACAAGAGATTGTAGGCTAGAGGAAGCAGACAGAAGGGAAATAAGGTAGATGCAGAAAGAACTGGCATGTAGGGAAGGAGGACTGAATGTAACTTACAAAAAAGTTTTGTTTATTCATCCATTAAATGGATGCATGACATTAGAGAACTACAATTTATATAATGGTTGAAGGAGAAAGCAGCTGTAAGTATAACCTAGTGCTGTCGGTGCAACCTAGTTGAAATATGAGTAAAATAATATTGTGGTTCTGCAAAACAGTAGAAAACCATATTGATAATTTGTAATCTCTAATTTCCATGATGTGTGAATAAAAGACAATTATAAACATAGTTGTTTATTTGGAAATGAATTTAATTTCTGGCAAATTCAACACCACCAAGACATGGTGACATGGTGGCGTTAATGATGAATACTGATCATCTGAACACTGATTTTGCAGATTCAAGAGAAAGTTAAGTGCATTCAGTATTGAAACTAAAGATAACCTCAAAAAATGGCTACTAGCATAACAAATTTTATATGGTGGTAATGTTTTTTTTTTTTTTTTTTTTTTTTTTTAATTTGAAAGTTAAACATTTACATTTTAACCTTTGCGAATGACCAAGGGTTCTATATAGTAATTTAATATTAAATTCTGTCTAAGTTACAGTCTTGAGAGGCTGTTAAATTGATTATTGTGCAGTAAGAGAGAGAGACGGCTGGGGTAGAGGCAAGAATACTCTGTCTGTCTGTTATCAGTCTGCTAAAGTTTAAACAAAACAAAGCAATGAGACTAGAACCAAAACAACCCAGCTGACTTTTGTGAAAAATAATTATAATGAACAGAGATGTTTTGAGACTGGAAAAAAGATCATGTAAAAAACTTAGTAAAGATCTACAGAAAAATGGGAAGTTTAAAGATGTGTTTTTAGAATTAACACCAAAAGCAACTTTGAAAGTGAGCAGTTTATAGTCATGTGTGTCTAGTGTGAGTGAGTGCGAGAGTGACTGGACTTTATGTTTTGTATGTGTTAGTTTGTGGAAACTATTCTGCCCCCATAGAGTGTGTATATGTCATTAACCTCTGGAATGAGTGTTTTTTCTTCTATGACCATTACATTTTTATCATTACAGATGGATTAAGTGAAATGACAAATTTTGACAAGCTGACAATTTTGATTGAATCTGATGAAAAGACGATAACAGAACATGGGACGAGCTTTAAGTGGATTGTTTATCCAGCTCTGTCTACTAGTCAAGTCAAGTTAAGTCACCTTTATTTATATAGTGCTTTTTTACAATGCAGATTGTGTCAAAGCAGCTTTACAGTGATAACTGGTACATTATTTTGGCTGCACAGCAGCTCTTAAATAATAGTGTCAATGCAGGCAGATCAGAAGCACTGTTGAATATCAAATGTCAAGTCAAATGTCAAGTGTCCCCAATTACTAGTGGTAATTATGACTTCTTTTGTTATTTATGATGTTGATTGAATTACTCTCTGGATGAGTATGTTTAAGTATTTTTGGGAAAATTGGAATTGTGAAACTGAAGATTGCCATCCATGAGTTAAAACCCCTTGTCTAAATTCAACTGGGGTCTGAATTCAAACACTGTCAGCTATGTGTGATCACAATGCTTAATGTAAAATGTAGATTTGACGGCAGAGAAACAGTGACACACTGGCAAACACAATTATCCAGAGAGCTCAGTAACCTTCTCAGAACAAAGGAGAAGGGGAAGGAACATCATTGTTGTTTGACTATCCTTGATCAAGTCTGTACACAATGACTTGACCTGCAAGACAAACCATTTGATAACTGTGAGGACGTGTTGTTTGTAGATGGCTCTGTCTTCAGAGACAAAACAACAGGCCGGAATAGCGAAGGATAAGTTGTGACAATCTACACAGACGGCCGTTATTAGTTTGTGGTGGTAGACGATTTTTGAGGTGCTGTGATTTGAACGGCGGGACGTGCTTTTACATCAATGAAAGGTGGTGTTCAGATGTAACTGTGTTAAAGAAGATGTGCTGTCCAGATCTTGAAACACTCTTCATTAACTGCAAACCGTTCTATTCGCCGCAGGAGTTTTGCTCGTTCATTCTGGTGAGCGTCTACATTCCTCCGCAAGCGCACGTGAGCTCGGGTTTACAGATACTCGCTGATATGATCACAGAGAGCGAGCAACAACACCCGGACTCTGTTCTTATCATTCTCGGGGACTTTAATAAAGCGGTTCTCTCACGTGAACTGCCCAAATACAGACAGCATGTTACTTGTCCCACCAGAGACAGTAATACACTGGATCATTGTTACACGGCAATAAAGGATGCATATCACTCTGTCCCCACGGGCAGCTTTGGGGCTCTCTGATCACTGTTTAGTTCATCTCATACCAACCTACAGGCAGAAACTGAAATCAGCTAAACCTGTAGCAAAGACTGTAAAGAGATGGACCACCGAAACAGAGCGGGCTTTACAAGCCTGTTTCGAATGGACTGATTGGAGTGTTTTTGAAGCTGCTGCCACCGATCTGGACGAGCTCACAGAGACTGTAACTTCATATATCAGTTTCTGTGAGGATCTGTGCATTCCTACAAAGACTCATTTATCTTACAACAACGACAAACCCTGGTTCACTGCAAAACTCAGCCAGCTCCGTCAGGCCAAAGAAGATGCTCGCAGAAAAGGGGACAGAGTCTTGTACAAACAGACCAAATACACACTGGAAAAGGAGATCACAGTGGCAAAGAGGAATTATTCTGATAAACTTCAGAATCAGTTCTCTTCTAATGACACAGCTTCAGTGTGGAAAGGTCTGAAAGACATCACCAACTACAAGACACCATCCCCCAGCTCTGTGGAGAATCAACAACTGGCAGACGATCTGACTGGGTTTTATTGCAGGTTTGAAAAATCACCATTCACACCTCCAACAACCCCCCACTCCTCCACTTCAGTTCAGTGAAGATGACGTGCGCCAGATCTTCAGAAAGAACAAGAGAAGAAAGGCACCAGGCCCAGACAGCGTTTCACCAGCCTGTCTGAAAACCTGCGCTGACCAGCTGGCCCCCATCTTCACACAGATCTTCAACAGATCACTGGAGCTGTGCGAAGTCCCCTCATGCTTCAAACGCTCCACCATCATCCCCGTCCCAAAGAAACCCAAAATCACTGGACTAAATGACTACAGACCTGTGGCTCTAACGTCTGTGGCCATGAAGTCATTTGAAAGACTGGTTCTGGCTTATCTGAAGGACATCACTGGACCCTTACTGGACCCCCTGCAGTTTGCTTACCGAGCAAACAGGTCTGTGGATGATGCAGTCAATATGGGACTGCATTATGTTCTCCAGCATCTGGACAGACCAGGGACTTATGTGAGGATCCTGTTTGTGGACTTCAGCTCTGCTTTTTAACACCATCGTCCCATCACTCCTCCAGCCCAAACTAACTCAGCTCTCCGTGCCCACCTCTGTCTGTCAGTGGATCTCCAGCTTCCTGACAGACAGGCAGCAGCTAGTGAGGCTGGGAAAACTCTCATCCAGCACCCTCACCATCAGCACCGGAGCTCCTCAGGGCTGTGTTCTCTCCCCACTGCTCTTCTCCCTCTACACCAACGACTGCACCTCTAAAGACCCCTCTGTCAAGCTCCTGAAGTTTGTGGATGACACCACACTGATCGGCCTCATCCAGGACGGGGACGAGTCTGCTTACAGACTGGAGGTTGAACAGCTGGCTGTCTGGTGCAGTCTTAACAACCTGGAGCTCAACACGCTCAAGACAGTGGAGATGATTGTGGACTTCAGGAGAAACCCCCCTGCTCTCCCCCACTCACCATCATGAACAGCACTGTGACTGCAGTGGAGTCATTCAGGTTCCTGGGCACCACCATCTCCCAGGACCTGAAGTGGGACAACCACATCGAGTCCATTGTGAAAAAGGCCCAGCAGAGGTTATACTTCCTTCGCCAGCTGAGGAAGTTCAACCTACCACAGGAGCTGCTGAAACAGTTTTACTCTGCCATCATTGAATCCGTCCTCTGCACTTCAATTACCGTCTGGTTCAGCTCAGCTACCAAATCTGACCTCCGAAGACTACAGAGGGTAGTCCGGTCTGCTGAGCGAATCATTGGCACAACCCTCCCCACTCTCCAAGAACTGTACTTATCCAGAGTGAGAAAAAGGGCAAAGAAGATCACTCTGGACCCCTCACATCCAGCACACTCCCTCTTTGAACTGTTGCCATCCGGTCGACACGGAACACACAACACTATTACACATTATTTACTTAAAACACTTATTTATATCTCAATTTGCACACATAATTGTACATACAATTGTCTATAATATATATTGTCTTTTGCTTTTTTTGCACTTTGTCTATCTTGTAAATTTGTATATTATTAATTATTCTTTTTATTATGTGTCTTGTCTTGTCGCTGTCACTCTGTTGCACTGTGGAGCTTCTGTCACTAAAACAAATTCCTAGTATGTGTAAACAACATACCTGGCAATAAAGCTCTTGATTCTGATTCTGATTCTGTTAATCTAAAGGGGATGGTGGCTTTACAGAGGGGATGCTTTTTGTTTTGTTTAGTTTTTCAACAAGAGGGAATCCATCCCCCCATCCCAGCTCAAAGTGAGCCCTGTATATAATGTGCTGAATTAGTGTTTAAAACTTAGGATGAGCTAATTATACATTTGAAAAAGTTCCCTCACAAAACGCTCCATTCACACGTGAACCGCTCTCAAACAACTTTCTGATGCTTTGTGAATTTTAATGAGGAGAAAACATATTGCTTAAAATAAGAATTTCAAAGCATCCAAAATACACAAAAAACAAGCATTAACTGCATTAACAGCTCATTTTAATGCTGTAACGAGACGGGACACGACGTGGGATCCATGTGCAGGCTTTATTGAACAGATCTTGTGGTCAAACGGGCAAACAGGAACAGCAAAGGATAGACAAATACATGATCGAAGAACAGGCAGTAAGTCAGGGCAGGCAGATATCAGTCACAAGTCCAAGAGAGAGCAAATAATCCAAAGGGCAGGCAGCAGAGAATCATAAACGGGAAACAGACTGGGTCATTAACAGGCAGACTAACACAATGACAAATAAAATGCAAACCGTAGTAATACAAGATCTCGCCATGAGTGTGAGGATGTGAGTGGCTTAAATAGTCCAGGTAATGAGCTGCAGCTGGATGTGGGTGATTGCTGATGGGTGGAGTAAGTGCAGGTGATTGGCATGGGGGATTATGGGAAATCGAGTCTGGGAATGACTGGAACTGTGACAAATGCAGAGCAAGATTACAACAACCTTCCAGCAACACTCTCACACAGGAATCACAAAATCACATGCTCATCAAGAGATGAAAGCGACACACAGAGACACACTTGCTTAAACAACTTCCTGTCTAGTTCTCATATATATCCTCACTCTCATGCACTCTTTTTTGCAAACTTCTAAACACATTCTCTCTCACTAAAACACACTGTGATGCAGAACAGTAAACACAAGCTGCAAAAGCTAAACTTCAACACAGTTGTCATCATTTACACACAACAGCTCAACATTGTCCATTATTGTTTCTAATGATGTGATCAAACCAACTGTACAGAATATGAGCCGTTCAGAAGAGAGAACAGGAGAACTGATGATGATATGAACAATCTGAGAGAGAGAGGAGGATGAGGAAGATGAAGGTGTGAGAGTGTTGCTTGATCGACACACCAGAGGGTTTTTTCTCCTCATTTCCTGTAATGTGAACACAGTGTATAGGGGGTGGGTCTATAACACTCACAACCAAACCTCCTCAGTTTTGTTTTGACAGTGTCTTTAACCTCAACATTCAGAAGCTCAAACAGCAGCATCAGCACAGATCAGAGCTGTGTCAATGTTTCCTCTTTCCTGCTCATCACAAGGTGATTAAAACACTTTAATATTTATTTTGTGAAGTTTTTATTCATTCATTACTAAGTATCAGTACTGTGAAACTGAAATGTCAAAAAATACATTTAAATTAGATTAAATTACATTAAATGTCTGACCAGTGGCAACACAGCAGATATAGTAATAAAAATATATTATAATATGATATAATACAGTTTTTTTGGATTGCTAAACGACAGTGGGCACAACTGGAGTCACATGTGCAAAACTCTAACTACAGTCCGCACAGCAGCAGTTCATGTGGATCAAACTCTAGTTCGTTTTTCATTGCTTGAACACAGTTTTCAAAACTCTACACACTTATCCCATGACTTTAACCACAACCTGCACAACACTGTGGATTTACAGCACTCTGTTCAAAAACTGCTAATTTTCATTTACCTTAAAGAATTATGTTCTAAAAATGTAAATAAATCATGTGAAAGAATGTCACTCTTTTCTTTGAAGAAAATATGACTTTGTATGAAGTCACTCAAATTGTTCAAACTGTAAAGATGAAAAGTTTGTATGTTCTGTGTTGGTGTTTGATGCTAGTGTTTTTACTCTCAGTGGGTTCTGAGTGACAGTGTGTGTTATCTCAGTGTGTGTGTGTGTGTGTGTGTGTGTGTGTGTGTGTTATCTCAGTGAGGGTTGTGATAGTGTTTGGCTGCACTGAGCCTGTTTTGAGCCATGTGTTAAGAGTTTTGTTGCTTGGAATGAGTTTTGCAGGTGATGTGAACTGTTTAGCTCAGGTGACTGTTAGTAGTGCAGACTGTAGTTAGAGTTTTGCACATGTAGCTCCAGTTCTCACTGTCGTTTAGCAATCGAAAAAAACTGTAATAATAACAACAACAACAACAACAACAACAATCTGGCAACCTTGGGATTTGGTATTGGACTTAATTCATATGTGAAGAAAAAGGTTTATGGTTCTTACAGACAGAGCTTCTAAAACTTCTTTAATGTTTTTTACATGATGAATGTAGAAACATGTTTTATCTTGAAGTGTTTTATTGCTGAACTGGAACTGATGAAGTGTAATTTACTGTCATGTTGTGATGAGAAGGAAAGAGATGAAAGTTCTGGATCTGATTATCAGTGTTGATCTTGTGTAAATGAAGACAGAATGATGTTCTGCTGAAAGAGATCTGTGTTCATGCAGCTGAGAAACATGATTTAAAGTGACGCCCGACTTTAACAACTACAAAAATACAAGAAACCAATTTACAAAATCATCTTTCTGTGATTCCTCCGTCCTTGTTTCCTTTCCTCGTATCTATAGAGGAATGAAGAAGAACATGAGGAAAGACTGATGCTGATGGTTAATGTTTACTGCACTTTATTTTCCTCTCTTCTGTCGTTCTTTCAGCTGAACATCTTCATGTTCTGATATTAATCTGATTTTAACTAAACTCTGTGTGTGATTGAACAGATTCAGATGGAGTGGAGAAAGAAAATCACACATCCAGAAAACTGCTGGAGCCTCAGAAATCACAGAGCAGCAGAAAACAAGAAGACAGAGAGAGAAATGGAGACACAAACCAGTGGATCACAAGAGAAAAGAGGACAGACACATGAGAGACGTGAGAGTATGGAGAGAGTAAGGCCACAATGTGAGTGTTTGATCATTACTGAACTTGAATCATTTTCTGTCAGGATCTCTACAGTCAGAAATGATGATAATAGAGTTTGTGTCGGCGGTTCTGATCAGATCAGATCAGGGAGAGCAGCGATAACCCCTCACAGGAACAGAACAGAACCAACACAAATGTATTTCAGATTTCATTAATGGTCAATATTTACAACATAATTTAAGAAAAATGAGTTTGATTCAAAGAGCAATATCAGAAGATCAAATCCTGACGGGACGACAGGAGGGAAATGAACTCCTGAACAACGCTTGATCATGTTAGATTTACTAAAACTCTTCAGACTTTCTCCACTTACAGACTATTGAAGCTTTTCACAGATGTGTGATCAAGAGCGATATCCCATAAATTCAATATATTTGTGATTTCTAGTGTCATGTGATCCAGACGAGCCTGTAAAGATCGATTCTGATGTCAAAACTGAGGAGAGATTCTCTCATCAAAACCTTCATCATGATCTCAAGAACACACAACATCACTGATGAAGACCTGAACATCTTCATCATCATCTTCATCTTCATCATGTTCTCTCCTGTCTTCTGGAATCTTCTACAGACTCCTCTGAGCTCAGACACACTCTCATCAAGAGCTTCTTTCTCAGGAGGTTTCCACACCGTTTTCAACTAAAACATTTCATTCATTTTGGCTGTTCATTTACACGACAACAGTGTTTTGGTGGCCTGAAAACACAAACTTTTGAAAAGGGTTTCAAAGTTCAAGTCTGTGAAAACGATACCGTTATCATCTCCGTGTGAACTGAAAAAAGGGAATCTGTTAAACCAGTGACGTCATGCATGTTTAATCTCTCCACATTATTCTTCAACCCTGAAATAAGGTGAATGTTTGAGACTTCTGATTTATTATCTGCTACAGGGAAATAACCAGAAGAATATGAAGGAGCAGGAAACTGTAAAAATAAGCTGGATAGACGTGTGTGTTTGGAGTGAGTGTAAGAGAATGTGTGTGTGAACACCAAATACTTGTCTGGCGTGTGTCATACAGTGTTTTAGTCATTTTTGTGGATCCGTGTGAACGGAGATAGTGTTGATAATGTTGTCATCCGTATAGAGAAAACACTTTTCCGTCTTTAGTACTGAACTCTCATTGTTCTTCATCTACTGTAAATGTTTCTCTGTCTCTGATGAAGGTGATTGATGATGAACTGTACATCAGACATTCAGACTCTCTCTCTCTCCTACAAACACTCAGTGTGTTCAGTTCACTGGAGCAGCAGGAGTTTGACCGTCTGAAACTAAAGGAACGAGAAACTCCTCACAGAAGTTTAAATAAATGTCTTTTAAGAGCCTCTGAAAAACATCAAATCACCTATTTATGATATAAGTGTGTTTTTCAGAATAAACATATTTGAATGGCTTTGAATATGGAAATGCGATAGAGTTCTTGAACTAACGTAACACGTTTTACACATGGCATTTATAGTTCAGATGACTGGGTTCTCTTTTACAATTAATTATAAAAAATATATAAAATACATTCTGCAGAAGTAATACAGGCCTATGTATTATTTGACCTAATATTTCCTGTAGTGTCAGTGATATATTAATGTTTTATGTCTCACCATATGAATCAGAATCATTATCATCAACATCTCTATATCAATAAACCAAATCCAGATGTATGATTGTGAAGGAATTGATCATTTCTGTAATAAAGTGCAGTATAGAGTGAGATCAGAGCTCCTGTAACACAGTGAAGTGTCTCCCTCTACTGGAAGATCTACACTGATATTCACACTGACATGAAAACACACACACAGATCTTACAGAAGTGTTCCTTTAAATCATTAAACAGAGACAGAACAGTTCATTAGGAAGCAGAACTAAACACAAAGATGTCAAATTTAAGTCCAATTTAAGAGTGTCTCGTTTATGGATACCAATGGGCAGCTACAGTGAAACTTGACGCTTAAAGGAACCACGCATCTGTTACATCGCTGTTGTCGTCGTCTTCGCGAGATAGCAACGCTAAAGCCCGGCCATTTCTTCGAGTCAAGCGGCTGGGGGTCGTGACGTCATAGTAGAGCCTTAAAGAGCAAGGACAGAAGGTGGCGGTGTTGTCGTTTCTACGTCGCAGATGCACAGTGAGAATTTGAGTTATAAGAGAGTTTAAGAAGATCACATTGCATCCAGTTACCCTGAACTGTGTACATTGAAATACTCAAAAGGTAAAGAGAATATTTCATGGACATTTGATTTGAAAAGTTAAAATATTACAAAGGACTGTAAGTTGAAAGAACTAATTCATACTATGCAACACATCTATATTGCATAGTTTAAAGACTGAAATACATCATTTTGACTAAAATTTGAGCATTGCTTAAAGAAACTTGAATCTATTGAGCATTCAAAGAGTTACATTTTGTGTTAATGTTAACTATTGTGAAAACTGACATTTTCTGGTGAATCTAATACAAGCTAATCTTTGAATGTTATATACATATACTGCTAATATCTCTTGGGTGCTTACATATTAGAGGTCTGATGAGAGTGGTATCACTTACTACTGAAGTTCCTCCCTGATAATGGAAGCTGTGAATGCAGAGGAGGCCGTGGAAGATACTGTCGTACGAATTGTCGAACAAATAAAATGAGATGTCACTCCCAGCAGTAGAAATAAGCAACCCACCTGCGCAGCAGATCAGATCAAGCTCACGTGAAAGAAGCTTTACAGAGAAAGGTCTAGAGATGCGTGAACAGGAAGCCAAGAAGCAAGAGAAAGCTTTCTATAAGGCTTATAACTACTGGAAGGAGACCGCGAAGGAGACTAGATCTAGACTGAAAATGTTCTGTTCACGTGAGAATCTTGAAAGAATACAGCAAGACATTCAAAGCAGACAAAATTCAGTCTATCAGCACTATGAACCAATACTGCGTAACCATGCTACTTCTCCAGACATTGTCAATCGTATGGACGCTTGTGCTGCACTGACTGCTGAGATCAGTGATCTTGTGAGTAAACGGCTGGAGACAATAGATGAAGATTACAATGAAGTGCTTGTGAAGGAAAGAGTGAGACAAGTGCTTAATAAAGATGAGTATGGATCCATCTTTGGATGTACAGTAACAAACACAGTCACTTCAGAGTCATCACATGGATCCTGTAATCAATCAAAGACTTCTTCCAAGATCTCAAGTAAACGAGCTGATGCAGAGGCAGAACTTGCAGCGAAACGAGAACAAGCTAAAGCTATGCAAGAAATCCACGATCAACAATCAAAGCTTGATAAGATGGAGAGTGATTGGAAGCTTTGTGAAACTAAAATGCTAGCAGAAATAAAGCAAAGGGAGATCGAAATGCAGCTAAAGCTAGAAGAGGAAAGAAAACTGTTACATCAGTTGCAAATAGACAAAGAAGTAAAAGTAGCAGCAGCCCGTGTCAAGGTGTATAACGATCTTGAAGGCATCATTCAATGCAATAATGAAGAAATAGACTCTAGCACTCACATTGGCTGTCAAAGGACAGAGCCCACATTTCGACTAAACCCAGAATCTGAATTGTTCTTACCCCAGCAAGCATTCTGTGAAGAGCATAAAGACCAGCCATCTCAGGATAATGTTGCTCTTGCTCAAGCAATAGCGGATTCACTAAGCACACATCGACTGCCTGTTCCTGAACCCACCATCTTTGCTGGCGATCCCTTAAAATTCATAGATTGGAAAATGTCCTTCATGGCCCTAATTGATCGAAAGCCCCTCCCTCCTGGTGAGAAGATGTTCTAGCTTAAGAAATACCTTGTTGGAGAAGCCCGCAAAGCGGTGGAGGGATATTTCTACAGAAATTCTGAGAACGCATACCAAGGTGCCTGGAGGGTCTTGCAAGATAGATATGGGAATCCATTCATACTGCAAAGGGCTTTTCGAGACAAGTTGATGAGATGGCCCAAAATTGGGGTAAATGACCCTCTCGCTCTACGAGACTTCACAGACTTCCTTCAAGGATGTGTCGAGGCAATTCCTCATGTTAAAGGACTAGCCATTCTAAATGACTGTGAAGAAAACCACAAGCTACTAAAGAAACTTCCCGAATGGATTGTACGCAAGTGGAATCGAATTGTGGTGGAAGAGCTTGACGCATCAGGCGACTATCCAAGTTTCAAGCACTTTACAGAGTTCATGCAAAAGGAAACCAGAATAGCATGCAACCCCATCGCTTCCCCAGTCTTCATGAATCTGAAAAATTTAGATGAAAGGTTTCCTAAGCGAGCTAAGGCTCTCAGTACAAAGGCTGATGTGAAAGATTTTAGCTCTAAAAGGTTTGAAACATCCAGCTTTAAGCCTAAAGTGTTTTGCTTCATCTGTAAAGATGAAAAACACAACATTGCTCAATGTCCTACATTTGCAGAAAGAACCATTGAAGACAAGAAGACTTTCGTTCAAGAAAATCACCTCTGCTTCGGGTGTCTCAGGAAAGGGCATATTGTTAAAGATTGCAAAAGACGACATAAATGTGGAACATGTGGCCGAAACCACCCTACCTGCTTGCATGAAGAAAGAGATAAAGTGCCTTTGAAAGCATCAAGGAAAACTTCCACAGAAGTTCAAGCAAGTCAGGAAGTTCACAATGTCATGGCCCATGTACTCACACAAAGTTCTTGTGCTACTTCCAGTATTGTGCCAGTCCTCATTTCTACAGTGGAAGAGCCACAAAGAGAAGTCCTTACTTATGCTCTACTGGACACGCAGAGTGACTCATCATTCATTTTGGAGGATCTTCTTGATGACTTAAACGCAATCACTGAACCAGTGCAACTTAGACTCAGCACTATGACAGCTGTTGATACCATCACTGCAAGTAAAAGGGTTCGTGGGCTGCAAATTCAAGGGCTTCAAGCAGCAAACTCTATTCAACTACACCAAGCATATACCAGAGACTTCATTCCTGTTGACAAGTCCTATATCCCAACCAAAAGAACAGCACTGCAATGGCCTCACCTCAGACATCTGGCCAATCAATTGCCACCACTTCAGAACTGTGAAGTTGGACTTTTAATTGGATATGACTGCCCATCAGCTCTAGCTCCCCTCGAAGTCATAATAGGTGGTGAAAATGAACCATTTGCTCAAAGAACTGAACTTGGCTGGAGTATTATAGGCCTCTCCAATCCACACCTAGACAGACAGGGAAATCAGAGATTTGTTCATAGAGTTGTGGTGAAAGAAATACCAGTCCCATTACCCAACGATGTCTTGAAGATTCTAGAGTCCGATTTCAACGAGAGAGGTTATGAGGATAAAACTGTGTCCCAAGAGGATGTTCGCTTCATACAGCATCTTAGTGCCAATATCAAACAGAAGGATAATGGACATTATGAACTTCCGCTCCCTTTCAAGTGTAATGGCCAACCCTCACTGCCAAATAACAAGCGGCTAGCAGTGGCCCGCTTGCAACATTTGAAGAAAAGGCTCAAATCTAACAAACAGTATTCTGATCATTACAAGGCCTTTATGGAGGAGATCATTAACAACGGTGATGCTGAACTAGCCCCAGAGATACTTGAAGGAGAGACTGTATGGTACATTCCACACCATGGGGTGTACAACCCTCAGAAACCAGATAAGTTGAGGGTTGTGTTCGATTGTTCTGCTAAGTTTTGCGGAACATCTCTAAATGACACTCTTCTGACTGGACCTGACCTAATTAACTCTTTAGTGGGAGTACTTTGCCGCTTCAGAAAGGAACTAGTTGCAGTCACCTGTGACATAGAAAGAATGTTTCATCAGTTCCTTGTCCCTCCAGATGAACGCAATTTTATAAGGTTTCTATGGTGGGAGGGAGGAGACTTAGAGAAAGAGCCTCAAGACTATCGCATGGCAGTCCATCTCTTCGGCGCTACATCTTCTCCTGGGTGCGCAAATTTCGGTCTGAAGTACCTGGCACAGCACCACAAAGCTAATCACCCATCAGCCTCAGTGTTTGTCGAAAGGAACTTCTATGTAGACGATGGTTTGACCAGTGTTCGTTCTGTTGATGAAGCCAAAGAACTGATCATTGATGCTCAAGCAATGTGTAAACGTGGAGGCTTACGACTTCATAAATTCAACTCAAATGAGGAAGATGTTCTCTGCTGCATAGACCCATCAGAAAGAGATGTCACAACTAAGCCCCTTGACTTAAACCTTGAAGCAACACCAACGGGACGTGTACTTGGAATTCAGTGGTCAACAAAGGATGATACTTTCCGCTTCAACATCAACTTAAAGGATCAGCCATCCACTCGCCGTGGTATCAACTGTCATCGCCTCCCTGTATGATCCACTAGGGTTTGTTTCACCATTCATTCTGCAGGGAAAGTGTATCTTGCAAGAACTGTGTCGAAGAGGCATAGGATGGGATGATCAGCTTCCAAATGAATTATGTTCACGGTGGGAGGATTGGAAAAATGGTCTTCAGAAGCTTAAGGAAGTCGCCATACCAAGATGTTATCATCCAAATGCTTTCAATGAAATCATCAGAACGGAACTGCACCATTTCTCCGATGCAAGTAATGCTGGATATGGAGTTTGTTCTTATCTCCGTTTCATAAATGACAAGAGGGAAGTGCATTGCAGTTTGGTAATAGCAAAGTCCAGAGTCGCACCTACAAAAATCACAAGTATACCGAGATTGGAACTTGCAGCGGCTGTCGTGTCTGCGAGAATGAGCGTCATGCTGAAAAAAGAGCTTGACATGAAGATTGACCAAGAGTTCTTTTGGACAGATTCACAGGTTGTTTTGGCATACATTAACAATGAAGCACGAAGGTTTCATGTATTTGTTGCTAACCGTGTGCAGCTAATAAGAGACATCACAGATCTGAGTCACTGGCATTACGTTAATACAACAGAAAACCCAGCTGATCACGCCTCTAGAGGGCTTCACGCCTCTGACATCTCTTCATCAAATTGGTTATCAGGACCCACATTTCTGTGGGAACAAGAAGTAAGTCCTACACCTTACACATCTGTCAACCTGCTTGTTGGTGACCCTGAAGTTAAATCAGTCCAAACATTTGTGACCACAGTCAGCAACAGTACGGACATTCTTAGTCGTTTCAGCCGATTTTCTTCTTGGTCAATGCTTCTAAGGGTTGTTGCAAGGATAAAAAGACTGGGATCAAAACAGAAATTCCCCAGTGATCATGTAACTGTTGAAGAGCGTCAGAAGGCTGCTGAAGTAGTGATTAAGCTTGTGCAGCAGGAAGCATTCTCCAAAGAAACAAGAATGATTGAGAAGGGGAACTTTCTTCCAAGTTCTAGTGCATTATACCACCTAGATCCCGTTTTCGACAAAGGTCTTCTTCGTGTAGGCGGAAGACTGAAAAAATCATCACTCAGTCAAGAACTGAAACATCCAGTGATTCTCCCAAAGGAGAGTTACATCACCAATCTAATTCTGTCACATTTTCACACCAAGGTTTGTCATCAGGGTCGAAACCAAACTCAAATGGAGCTTAGAATGAATGGATTTTGGATCATTGGAGGCAGAAAGTCAGTTGCCAAGCTGATACACAAGTGTGTGCAATGCCGAAAACTTAGACGACCAACAGAAGAACAGCGAATGGCAGAACTTCCCAAAGAACGTGTTGAAGTATCTGCTCCATTCACATTCTGCGGCATGGATTGTTTTGGGCCATTTATCATAAAGAGAGCTCGCAAAGAATACAAGAGATATGGCCTAATATTCACTTGTCTATCATCTCGTGCAGTTCATATTGAGATGATTGAAGATTTGTCCACAGATGCCTTTATTAACGCCTTGAGGTGCTTTATCAGTCTTAGAGGAGCAGTACGCAAACTTCAGTGTGACCATGGTACCAACTTTGTGGGAGCCAGGAATGAGCTCAAAGAATCAATGAAACAAGTTGACCCCAAAGCTCTGGAAGTGTTTCTCTCTGAGAAACAATGCGAGTTTGTGTTTAATGCTCCCTCTGCATCTCACGCTGGAGGCATCTGGGAGCGTCAAATTCGAACTGTTCGAAATGTACTCAATGCCACACTTGCTCAGTGCCCTGGCAGGCTTGACGATGCTTCACTTAAAACACTGTTCTATGAAGCAATGGCCATAGTTAATAGTCGTCCACTAACAGTGGATGGCATTAATGATCCAAATTCACTTGAACCTCTGACCCCAAACCATTTAATATTGATGAAATCTGATGTTGCACTTCCACCTCCAGGAGAATTTGTCAAAGAAGACATGTGCGCTACAAAACGATGGCGTAGAGTCCAATACTTGGTCGAGCAGTTTTGGAGTCGCTGGAAGAAGGAGTATCTTCTAAGCATTTCAACGCGCCAAAAGTGGCATACTCCTCGCCGAAACCTCAGAGTAAATGATGTTGTAATCATCAAAGAAGATATGCTCCCAAGAAGTCAGTGGCAGTTAGGCAGAGTGATTGAAACTGTCAAAGAGAGTGATGGATTTGTTAGGCGAGTGAAGGTACAAATAGGAGGAAGAAAACGTGATCAACCCTCCAAGCCCACAATCATTGAAAGGCCCATCCAGAAATTGGTGGTGCTTCTTGAAGAAGAGTGACTGTTAATGGCTTGGGTGATACCCTCACATCAGACCAAGTAATTATTTCTAAAATGTTTTCTAGTCATTACATACATTTATGAAACTGAAGGGAGGTCATATAAAGGTTCAGAATCATGTTCTGATTCATTTTGAGTTTGTTCTGTTGATTCATCATTCCATGATTGGTGGGAGTGTAAATGACCGTAAATGGTTGTGTCACTTTAAATTTGTTTTGAGCATGTTACGTGCCTTATGCAGTAGGGGGAGATAAGCAGAGAAAGGAGCGAAGATTCATGTTCCTCCATAGTCCATGAATATATTTGTGTTTTCCAGTGAACAGAGGCTAAATTCTGCTTAATTTCATCTTAGTACCCTTTGGTAAAGCGGAGCGAGGTATGTGATGTCGACATATGTTACACGTCATAGTTTATTTCAAAGTCTTATGAGCTTGTTAGTATGTATATGCTAATCATTGAGCTCTGCTTGTTAATTAATCATTTCAGATTGTCTTCATTCACTTTATCATTTATATTTCATCTGTTTCTCTGTAAATGTGAACTTTATTTATTTATTTTTTGTATATGAGTCGTACTTATTGGTTATGTTGTTTCTTTGTGTAGTTTCACGGTGCTACGCAATTAAAGCATAATGGCGCTCTTCACGAGCGAAATAAAGAAAGAAGCACCCGTCGGAAACTCTCTGTGTCTCGTTTATGGATACCAATGGGCAGCTACACAGACAATGAACAGAGGAATCAAAGGAACTTAAGTAGTGGTACAAACAAGTAAATCACAAATTAAACCTTTAAAGCAGCTTTACACACAAATCATACCATACAGCTTTTATATTTTATGTAAAGTGAGCGACACTACTGACTGTACATCAGTAATGCTTATGATTAACTTTTGTGTGTCAAACTTAAGTATATATATATATATATATATATATATATATATATATATAATATATATAGCATCTGCGCTATGTTGCTAAAACAATCTTTTGGATCTAACTGTAATTATTTCCCACATCCAGGTTACAATATGCAAAAGTCTAAACATTAATATCTTAATTTTGCAGTAAGTAGTTATCTTATAACTATTCCAAAAAAAAAAAAAAAAAAAAAGGCTTAACCACTTTAAAAATGAACATTTAAGAGGCTCCTCTTTTGGTGAAAGTTTTCAGACAGCTTTCAAAATGGCCGCCAGACAGTGTAAACACATGGATACCCTTATCTCAGTGTGCAATGGTCTGATTTTCTTGAAATTACAGGAGGTATGTAGTAACAAACACATCAATAGGTTAAGACATCAAGTTGGATAATACATTATTTTTTTCTTTTTATAATCTGAGCTCAAAGATGGTAGTGTGCTGAGCACTTGAGCTTAAAACAAAAACAAAAATAATGACTTTATTCATAAATTTATTTTCTTCTGTGTCTTTCTCATACGCTGTTTACGTTCAGCGCTTCCAGGTTCTAAGTCAGAACGCCGACTCCTCATTGGCTGACGCTGTTCACAGCACAACGGATGCCTGTGATACTGGTGCAGGAGCTGGCCAATGATGAGTCCGCATTCGGACATAAACACAGAAGCGCTGAACTGGGGAGTATGAGGTCTCTGCAGAACATATGTGGGCGTTTTTGTATTTGTGGGTGTTTTCAAACTGGTGGGTGTTTATATATCATACAATGAAAATAATCCCCTTCACCCGATTCCCACCCCTAAACCCTACCCACACTCTGATGTGGGCAAATCAGGTAACGCTGATCCCATCAATCATTAATGTCCTGCAGAGACCTGTACTTGGAACTGGGGGGTAATCCAGAAAGCAAGGTTATCTGTCACATATACCCTGAACTCTCACTTGATTAACCCAAACCTTGCTTACTCGAGATATATATATATGAAGAGTTTCGTTGCAAAACAAGATAACTCCGTTTTTTTAATTTTTCAAAAATCTTGTTTTTTGGTTGTGCATTCCAATTAATATCAATTCAACTGCAGTTGGTTTGTTTTGATTTAAACCTTCATAACTTAAAAAATACAGCTAAGTAGCACCATAAAACAAAATAATAACATGATAACATAATAATAAACATGTTTTGACAAAAATGTAAAAACGGGTTATCTCGTTTTGCAACGAAACTCTTCATATATATATTATATATAATATATATATATATATATATATATATATTGTTGATATGAGCCACACCCTGTTTCATTAGGAAATGCAACTTTTCTATGCTACTTGTACCTCTTCAGCTTATAAAGAATAATAATGACAACACAACTGAGAATTAAGAAGAAAAAAACATTTATTGAAATATGTGATTTATAAGTAATGATAATGACAACACAACTTTGACTTGAAGATAAACAGAAGTAAGCTGTTTATGAGATACAGTTATCATAAAGAGATACCTTGGAGGAAGAAACATGTTCAATGACATGTTTGTGTGTAAACAAGTGAAAAGAAGTTAGCTGTTTATGAAGTACAGCTGTTATGAGAGATATATAGATAACTTGTTCATGGGTAAACAGTGAAACAATTGAAAGCGATAACTTTTGTATAAAAACAAACTGTTGATAAATTGGAAATTGATTGTTAGGTAAGAACGATGGAAGACCAGGGCGGGATGCAGTTAACAGTCTTTAATGAGAAAAGTAAATAGTCCTCACTGAGTAATTAGAACACAAATCACAAGCATTAAACAGAGCCAGAACGGAAACAGCCAGATGACTGGATCAAAGAAAATCTGCATAAACTTCCACGAGGACAGAGGCAGGGACCCCGAGATGCATTCAGCCAGTCAGAAATAGTGAAGACAGCAGTCAGGGTGAACAGCCAAGGACGAGCGCAGAACAGGTACTCTGCAAACAGGCACAGCTGGATAATACACAGTCCAATGGCAGTATAACTCACAGCAGAAATAATGACTTCACTTTCCACAGATCAGACAGGACAGGACAGGAGAACAGACGTTTCTCACGAGAGGTCATTGAATAATCCGACAACAAGACAGGGCTAGGAAGAGGGAATAAGAAGCAGAGACAATCAAGAGGAAAAAGGGGACAGGTGAGGAGAAGGGAACGAAAGGGGAACCAGCTGAAAGAGATAATGAGCGGAAAAGTGGAAGTGTGTGCGTGAGTGTGTGACCACAAGAGGGAGACAGAGAAAGAGGAGAAGAAGCCAGGATCATGACACTGATGTGTAAAGAGAAAGATTATGAGATATAACTTTTGTATAAAAACAAACTGTTGATAGATTGGAAAGTAATGTGTGGAAAAAGAAAAAGAAACCCCAACAACAGATTAAAGAATGACAGACAAGTGGTATTGTAACACCTTTATTAAAGCATATATTAATTACATATTAAAGAATGACAGACAACTGGTTTTGTAACACCTTTATTAAAGCATATATTAATCACTTATTAAAGAATAAATAAAACAACTGGTAATGCATTTGTTAGGAACATGTTAGTAGATTAGAAAGGAAATAACATGTATTAGAAAGAAAGGCAGTCTTACCGTTGAAGGATGTCTTGATCAGAAGCTCAGGACGCAGCAGAGGAATAGAGTCCAGAACAAAGAGACAGGCCTCTATATATAGACATATGAGGGGAATTCCCAAGAAGATGACATCAACTGGTCAGATAGTCTATAAAAGGCTGGACCATGAAGAGAGCTGCAGGGGCTGCTTCACACCTGAGGCTGTACCTCCGACACCAGAACCAGCTGATGATGCCTCCATCGCTGATATTGCCTTGACTGAAGAACTTTTCAATAATTATATTTTATTTAATTACTTGTATAGAATGTTAGTAGAATATATGTAATGCTAGTAGTACTAATGTAATAAATAAATGAACTTATAACTTTATAACTAAACTCGGCCTCATGTGGCATTAATTTAAGTCGTTGAGCCTGAACAGACCACGGAGAAGTCTTCTGTCTGATTGTAAGTATTTTTAAAATGCTTATAATTTAGGTCAGATTTGACTTTCTTACCTAACCTGAGAATAATAAAAAATGAGGTAAAGGTGCTTAGAGATGCATTGCAAAACAATATATATAGATATATAGATATATATTATTGCATAATATAATTGTTACGGAGGGACTGTAACAAGAAGCGTGCGGATCCATATGCAAAGCTTTATTCCAAAACATGGTCAAAAACAGGCAAGGGTCTGACAAAGGCATATAGAGGTCAAGAGAGAAGACTAATCCAGGGAAAACAGGCAATAATCCAAGAGAGGTGCAAACAGAGTCAAACAGCAAGGCGAGAGAGAAGTCCAAGACAGGCAGGTAATCAAGAAACAGGCAATCAGAAAACAAGACTAGACTTCGACTAGAACTAGAAACTCAGACTAGGACCGGGACCGGGAACTGGCTCCGTAAGGTAGCTACGCTAAACAGCATAAATGCTAACAATATTCGGCAGTGAGAGAGAGGAAGTCCATGGCTTATGTCGGGTGTGTGATTGGCTACAGCTGTGTGTGTAATCAGTGCAATGGATGATGGGAAATGTAGTCCGGGGTGAAGTGCAACCGTAGTGTGGTGCAAGAGTCCATACAAAAAAGACAGAACTGAGATTGTGACAATAATATTGTATATATTGTATAATATAATATATATAACTGTAACTATAACAATTTTAGTTACATTAATATAATTATATTAATTATATAACACGCATCTGAATACTTCTTGAAGTCTGTGAACCAGAAGCTGCAAAAGTCTTTTCTCCAGTGTTGTGACGTATTTCCAGGTGAAACGGAATATTGAATAGAGGACAGGGTTTTACTTTAGCACTCCTTCTCTCCATCTCTCGCTCACAGCAGACTAATGGTTGCAGAGGAGTGGTTTAAGCAGGGGCGTAGTTTGTGGGGGGGAGGTAACCCCCCCAATATTCAAATCCATCAGTTACAACCAAGCCACACCCAATAAATTAGAAAAAAAAAAAAATAAATACTCCCCCTCCACTGAACAAATTGGTAACGCCCAACCAATGCGCGTCGCACTTTCACCAAACAATGCAAGTGGAGCTGTACTGTTTGAATGAGCACGGGTAGCACCAAAAAATGAAAACAACTGCTGCCCAGCCGACTATATTAAACTGCTGGTCAAAGAGGGACGTTAAAAAGAATAAAGCATGTACTGAGAAGAAGGTATGAGAATATTGTGTAATTCACTCCACATATATTTTAGCTAGCTAATGCATTGCAATTCAGCCATAACTATCAGTGTAACTGTAACCAGTTACCAAAACAGCTGTCTGATTTGTTAGTTCATTTTTCAATAGTGTCTGTAATTATCAATGACAAAAGTATTCACATCAGTGTTTGTTTTCTTCCTAAATTAATCTGACTTTTGAACGAATTGGCTAAATGAACGATTTAAGTGGCTCACTCAATAAAAAAAGCGATGTTGCCATTGAAAACGCATAAATTCAAGTCACAAACTGCTCCAGGTATAATGTCCCAGGTTTCCATCTCTTCCAAATTACAGTAGTTATGGTGTGAACTAGGGCTGAAACGATTAGTCAACATTATCGTCAGCGTTGACAAAAATTGTTGACAAATATTTTTGTTGTTGAATAGCCTTTTAATCTCATGACCTATTTGAAGGGCCTGCAATAATGTGGTTTGACCAGTGGGGCACTGTAGCACAATACTGTAATGCAGCCCTCCAGGATCCAATCCAATAGAAGACACAGCGCTTCGAGTGCATAGTGCAAACAATGTCGAACCCGTAAAATGTGGGAGTTTAACATAGCATAAAACATAACAAACATAACTTTTAGCATAACTACAAAACATGCTGTCATGCAGGGCCACCAGCTGTCATTCAAACTCACTGTTCTCACGCCACATGTCCATTTTCTCACGCAGTGAAAGATACACAGCAGAACAAAGAGGACACAGACAACACGCTGACCGATGAGACAGATCAGGTTACTTTTGATATAAAACAGTCTCAGCTTTTAAATTCTGTCAATTTTATTACAGGATTCAAAACAATGCATGTGGTTTTGGAGCACTTTCATGTGGCGTGACAGATCGCTGTAGCACCTCAGGTCAAGTGGCACATGAACCTATTATCTCTTCCTCTTTTCTATTACAGCACGAAATAAATATGAATGAACATCAGAAAGTATGTTGAAAAATACAGTACAATTTACTGAAATTAAGCCATCTCTAATGTACTCAGAGTTTTAAGACATCAATAAAACAGCTTGCAAACAAATATGTCACAAAATGCCACATTTACCCCAGGAAAGTCATTCAATGACCAAACTCTCTCTCTCTCAAAAAAGAAAGAAATCTAGAGAAAATATATCCATATTTTTTATTCTTATTAAAATGTTATTACAATTCCCAGATTTTATAAAAACACAGTGCCGGTCATTGTAACAGTTGGACTTGTTGATGACTTCTGAGGAGGAAAGAAATCCTGAAGGTGTTTTCAGTTGGCTCAAAATTCATTAAAAACACTTTCAACAGCTGAAGCGATTTCCTTGATTTATTTATTAAAGTATAGCTCAATATTTTACCTAATTGTGAAAGTGGATTAATCGAACAAAGCATACCAGTTAGCCAGTGTAATAATCAACGATTAGTCACTTCTACTAATCGTTAGATTAATCGATTATCAAAATAATCATTTGTTGCAGCCCTAGTGTGAACGCAGCACAAGCTGGTTGTTTGGGTTCAGGAGGAACTGTAAAAACTGTTTGTGTCTCTCTGCTGATGTGCGAGCAGGTGCACAGAGGTATGGAAATACATACGTTGATGGAGGTAGGACATCGTAACATTGCATTCAAACCAAAGAACGGACGTGCAAACTAAATACTGACCTGGGGTGTGTTTCCCAAAAGCATTGTTAGCCAACTAACATCACATTTTCAGTCATTACTAACATCAACGATTTGGTGTCTCCTGAAACCATAGTTCAAACAAACATTCACAAACTTGTTGGAACGGCAGCTCTCCAGCTGTGGTTAGAAGTTTCTTGTTTTAATAAATACTTATCTTGAGCAAAATAAGCAAGCTGACATTAAGTACAATGTATAACTAATTTCGAATATATACAATGTCATTTACATATTTTACTTTGTGCAGAGATTTTAAGCACCGTTTTCGAAGAGTGCTCATGTGCGTACATGCTCTAGTACGCATGAACGAGCCTATGATTGAATCTGGAAATAAAGCAAAATAACAGAGAAAAATGAGAATTAGTCCTCAGATGCCATTTCTGTAATTTATAACAGAAAATCTAGCATTAATTCGACCTCAAACGGATTCATTTAAAGAAGTCATCACTCACCACCTGCTTGACATCATTCACCAACATGAATGAACGAGGTTTGTGACAATACGGTTTCGGGAAACAGTGATATCAGCTTGATCTGGAGTGAGGTTTACTTCATGACTAGAAACACCTCAAAATATTAGTTGCAGAATGCTGAACACATTTCTGATGTATTACTGATTCAGTTCATATAGAGGTCTATGATTTACTCCCAACCACGTTGCTGGAGCCCACGACTTTGCACATTTTGCCTGTCTCCTTAAAGAAACACACCAGATTGTGTTCATCAGGTCATCATAGAGACTCCAAGACCTGAAATGGACATCAGATGAAGCAGAGATTCAAAATGTGCTGTGCAAAGCTGTTCTCCTGTGAACTGAAGACATGAAGTTTGTATTTTTTTTATGAATCTGTGTTTCTCTGCCGTCTGTTCAGGGTGTTTTTCTGTCTGAAAACATGTTCAAGTGTTTCACTATCAACCACTGGTGTGTCAGTAAAGAGCAGCAGAGCAGGATTGAGACTCTGATCTGAGGAAGATGATGTTTGTGATCAGATGAGTCTGTAAATGCTGAAAGAATCCAGGAGTGAACAGACTGTGTTCTGATGATGATGATGATGATGAAGATTTTCAGGTCTTTAGCTGCTGGTATCTGGACGTCAGTGATGTTGTGTGTTCTTGAGAACACGAAGAAGGTTTTGATGGCAGAATCTCTCCTTTTTTGACATCAGAATCAATCTTTACAGGATCATCTGGATCACATGACACTAGAAATCACAAATATATATCAGATTATCCTCATTGTTCTGGGTTCTGTCAATCAAACACAATCACACATCTGTGAACTTTCATCTGTGACTCTGAATCTCTCTGAATGTGACACTTTATGACATTATAAGTGTAAAACAATAACAGTAAATCGATAATAATGATCAAACACTCACAACATGGCTTTAGTTTTGTCATACTGTGACGTCTAACAACTCTCTCTCCTCTTTTCTCCTGTGATCCACTGGTTTGTGTCTCCATTTCTCTCTCTGTCTTCTTGTTTTCTGCTGCTCTGTGATTTCTGAGGCTCCAGCAGTTTTCTGGTTGTGTGATTTTCTTTCTCCTCTCCATCTGAATCTGTTCAATCACACACAGAGTTTAGTTAAAGTCAGATTAATGTAGAATCAGAACATGAAGATGTTCAGCTGAAAGAACGACAGAAGAGAGGAAAATAAAAGTACACTAAAGTCACGTTTATTTATATAGCGCTTTTTACAATGCAGGTTGTGTCAAAGCAGCTTTACAGTGATAACTGGAGTATAATTTTGGCTGCACAGTAACTCTTAAAGAAAATGGTGTCAGTATCCATCTGAAGTCAATTCAGCAGGGGCGGTTTCTTCATTGGGGCAATTGGGCGACGCACCACCAAAAGTGAGAAAGGGACGGATTTTTTCAATCACATTCAACCACAGAGTTACGCTAGCTGTCACTGCTAGGCTGTTTGTTCTGCCTCTGGATATAGTCCAATCAGCGTCGAGTCACGCTCTGTGGAGTACCGCCTCTTTTTGGGCATTTCAGTCTGGCGGAGATTTGCCCGAGACATATCCAGCTGCAGACCCGCAGCACCGCAGTTTCAGAACCGCAGCCACAGAACGGAAGTGAGGGGCGGGGCTTAAACAGTCATATTTGCGCGACCCATAGCTACATGTCATTTTCTTTTGTTAAATATAAGTTGTTTTTATATGTATTTTGATCGGGTCGCTCATCTCCTTTTTTTGCATGACTGGATGTCGTCAAGATTCAAGTAAGTAAAATTCCTTACTTTTTTGTGTGTGTGTGTTTATTACAGTGTCTAAAACACATACATGTTATTTTGGAATACATTACTCTAATTTGATCTAGAGATTAAGTGCATGTTGTAATTCTACAACGTTGGGCCAGAGTGGTAGTCAAAATAGCCTGTGCTCCTTACACATTATATAAGGACACTGCACTTCTCACATGGTCACAAATTGAAATTCAAACTGTTATATGATTCATTTGAACTAAGTTCTAAATGTGCTTTTCTGTTAAATTAGTACTTAGTTTAGTTTAGACCATAATTAAACACAGGAATATATTTTATGTGGAATTTGAAACTCCATCATCTAGAGCAGTATCTGAAACTCCCTGTATCTTTGTAGTTTATTTGTTTTTTAACTTCTTTTTTATTAGTGTTGCCCAAGTAGCAGTTTATAGCATCAGGCTCTTAATGTTTTGGATTTTTTTGGGGGGATGCCTGTTGCATTGTTCAGAGACAGGTGTGAATGGTCTTGAACATGAACCTGTAAGTGCTCTGGGGGGATGCATGTGTTCCTTTAGTATAAGTAAAGAGCATAGGTGAGCCAGACTGTATTGTTTGAATGTAGTAGAGGAATTTTGATTAGCATTTGAATTTTATTTTTGAAATTATAATACTTTGATGGATATAGATCTCTACACTTGACACATGGTCTACCACCCTGTCTATTCTTTCAGTTTATCTACTACAATATAAGACCCATATGTATTATTCACTTATTTATATTTTTACTTTTTCCATTTCAGAATGCCAAGATGTTATCGGACCACTCCCCACTGGATGTATGCAAAGACATGATTGCACATTTCCCATTAAAGACGAAGAGAGGACGCTGTAGACACTGCAATAATGGATACACAAATACACTGTATCAAGTGCAATGTTCGCCTGTGCTTCTCAAATGAAAAGAACTGTCTTAGGGACTATCGCTGCAAAAAACAGACTTCATTCAAACCACAATGAAAGTGATAGAAGTTTTATAAATACAATTTTTTCCAATATTTTTATTAATAAATGCCTATTCATAAAAAATATGATTGTTGTGTGATTATTACTCATGATATATACTGTTATGGGGCAAAGTAAGCAATCAGCCCTGCAAATGAATGCTTAAATGCTCTGTATATCTGTTCATACAAAGTGAGTAAAAATACAGAAATTCTGCTCCTAACTAGGCCCAATGTTGCAATATTACAACATTTCCCTAAAAACTTACTAAAATGTAAAAAAATTTAAAAATCTTTAATTTCTACATCAGAGGCCTCCTAAAACAATATCTGAGAGGTCAAAAAAAATTGCTCATTTTTTCCCTATATTTGGGTTTTAGGGGTTATCAACAATACTTTTAAATAAAGTAATTTTTCTGTTCATAGGCCTAATATGCATAAGATATCATGATGTACAAAGACGAGTTTTAATTACCATGTTAATGGATAATACAAACTATTTTTGTTAAGTCATGAACTAATTTGTATAAACTGTGAACAAATACTTTTAACCATATAATTTTGAAAATATATTAATGTTTAACCATATAGTAAAATGTCTCCCTTGACTATATGTGATATTTCTGTATCATGTCGTGAACTTGTGACAAATAAAGACACAGAGGTATGGGCATTTAATGTCAAAATATAGGCCTACATGTATTTAATCATTGCATATCCTTGAACAAGTGAAACATACATTTAAGCGATTTAACAACAGAAGGTGTATACGGTGAGTATGATATTTCTGTCATGATGTGGTGAACGAATATATATATATATATATATATTATATATATATATATATATATATATAAGTGTTTATCTGCTATAGGCTATTGAATCATTTACATTTTATCATTAACGATTTTTTTGCATTTGTCAAAGATATTTATCGTGTTAATATTAAATAAATATTAAATAATATTAATTTTAATAATATTAATATTAAATAAAGATGATTATTTGTTTTTTGCTTGTTTTAATTTTATTATGAGCAGTTTAAATATGTTTTAACCCCATTATTTTAGAAATGTTTTTTAAATATCCTATTTGTTTTCATACAAAGAAACACACGTTTCACTTGTTCAAGGCTTTTTTTTTTTAATGGTTAATTTTATTTGACATTAATTGCCTACTTACATAATCTAAGTATTATTTGTAACAATTTGAACATGAAGGAAATAATACAATCAAATATACAGTCAAATGTTGCACATTTATTAATAGGCTATATGTTTGAATTAATACAAAAAAAACGTAAATAAATAAATCTTCTCAAACTCTGTGTCATTAAATTATTTGGAACGTGGAGGAAATAATTTAAAATAAAAACGGCGTATAGTTGTAGCCGATATCCTCGCAGTATACACGACTGTGTTTGTATCCATTCATTGACATTAAGCATAGGCTGTTTTAAAATTGTGCTCTTTGTACATCATGATATCTTATGCATATTAGGCCTATATGAACAGTAAAATTTTATTTAAAAGTATTGTTGTTAAATACTGTAGACATCGATCCGATCAAAATCCATGTAAAAACAACTTATATTTAACAAAAGAAAATGACATGTATGGGTCGCGCAAATAAGACTGTTAAGCCCCGCCCCTCACTTCCGTTCTGTGGCTGCGGTTCTGAAACTGCGGTTCTGAAACTGTGGTGCTGCGGGTCTGCAGCTGGATACTATTGATTTGCCCCGACTGCTCCCATAGACTTCCATTCAAAGAACTTTTTTTTTTTTTTCGAACTGCAGGCACTGCAATGCAGTCTCTATGGGTTCCGGGAGGGCTAGCACTAACGTGCTTTCGTCATCATACGTAACCTTAACTTGTGCAGCGATTGGTGGAAACGAACATACCTCTATTAATATTTTTTTTAAGCTGAAGTGACATCCAATAATTTCCTCAGTGCATAACTTACATTTCACAGACATATTCTCCATCTGTAAATATTAGAAAGTCGAGAAAATATTTCCATTTTGCAGTCAGGCGTGGACGAGCCTTCAGCAAGCACAAACTTCCGTGAACGAGCGCCGCCGCGCGCATGCGCACCAAACATACGGAGTTCAATCTGAGTAAAATACATTTTGTTAAAAATATTTGTTGTTCAAAATTTGTTTTTGTTTTTTTTGGCGAACATAATTAGCTATGCCATATGTAGAATTTCGAACCTACAACTAAGTGTATTTGTACGATAGCAGTAACTGTGTAAAGTGACTGTTGTAGAGTAATCAAAATAGCCTAATAATTAGTCTGTTCTTTTGTTTTTTTATTTAATTGAGGGTTAGGGTTAGGGTTAGGGTATTTAATCTCCAAAATCATTGTAAATCCTCGTATAAGGGGTTTCACTTTCATTCAGCAGCACAACTGTTTTCAGCACTGATCATCAGAAGTGTTTCTTAAGCAAATCAGCGTATTTTGGAATGATCTTTGAAGGCTCGCGTGACACTGAAGACTGTGGAGTAACAGGAATAAACATTTAAAGTATATTAAAATAGAAAACGATATTACCATTTTTGCCTATTTTTGAGCAAATAAATGCAGCCTTAGTGAGCCTAAACGTTTGAACAGCAATATATCATATATATCAAAATGAACAAGAATTTAAGAACAATACCAGAAAAAATATTAGTCCACAGACGCACATTTATCTGACAGCTCCTGAAATGTAAATCATAAATAATTGAATATATGGCAAATATTATATAGGATTGATTTAAAATATTAAGCAACTCATTTATTAATTGTTATAGACTATTCTTTTTTTTTCTTCTTCTTTTTTTTTTTTTTTAGTATTGCTTTCAATATGTCTTTAATATAATTTGAACATTTGAGCTACAATAAAATAAACTACAAATAAATCATAATTTAAGATTGAATAATTCTACATTAGTGAATTAAATAATGATATTTGTCAAATATATAGCCTACCTGAGTCTGGCTGAGAGGGTAATAAGCGACACTCTCGCCGTTCGGCGACGCCGTGCTGCACCGGGAAGACGCGTCAAAGCCGGCGTTAAGGCTGGTAAACATCATCCTGTCAAGAGTTCAGAAGCAAGATCTATCCAGCGCCAGTATATCCAGAAAGTTGGAACGGTTGAAAAAGCCTCGGTCTGCCCTGTTCGTTTTATTTTTTTATTTTTTTTTTTAGGTCTGCCCTGTTTGTCTGCTGTTCTTCTTGGTTTATATAGCGTAAGCGTCAGTCAGAAATGCCCTGCGATGGGTGTCCAGTGACGTCATTTACCTTTAAATGTAACCGAGTTTACCTGATAGCGGAGCCAAATCGACTGTTGCGATTGGCTATATTTCGGAAGTCACATCTGATACTCAGGCCATACATGGCTCTGGCCCGCCTATAGAGGATGTACCTACTACGTCACCGTCGACCTTTACGCCTGTTTCACACATAATCTGTCTGCAGTGCGTGAGCGGTCCGAATGCAGTGAGTATATGTGGTACGCAGTGGTTTTCAACGAATGCCGCGAAAAACACCCAAAACACATACAAAACGGGAAAGAGCTTTGTGATTGACTGTACAAATAGCTTTGACACAAAACCTGGGGTATATATTTACAGACTGCTTAAAGCTAGAAAAAAGAAGCAAATGGATCACTGCAATTCACAGAAACAGCTGGACTCCAGGCAGAAAAACATTTGCAGTTTTCATTTTGTGTCAAATTGTTGGATTTAGAGGTAAAATCATACCGTATATATTGTATTATTATATATGTTGACAACTGATCAATTAAATATTTACTATCTTATATTCTGCATAATTTGGCGTTTTAAAAAAAACACTGAGAAAAAACTATACAAGTTTTAGGGATGGACAATATGATGATAGGCTATATATAACACTGATAAGTGATTACTCGGATTTAAACCTTATTTAAACTATATTTTGCATAATTGGGTGTTTTTAAAGCTGCAGTCCACAACTTTTTGGTTAAAAATGATCCAAAATCAAATTTTGAGCAAGTACATAACCAGCCAGTGTTCAAAACTATCTAATTATCTTGTCTCGATTCACAACGGTAAGCTTGTAATAATATTTTATAATGAGAGCGACATGAAGGATTTCCGAGCATGCAGCAGTTCGTCTGTGTTTCATTACGTCACGTCTGTAAACAGAAAGAAGGAGTCCCGTCGAGAGGCTAGTCAGTTTTATCATGTGAGGACGCTGCCGGTAGTGGATCATTTAGCCTGTTCTTACAGCAGCTGAAATAATTAAACTTATCATTTTGATGGTGGATTGTAATCCAGAAAGATCCAAATGACAATCATCAGTGACAACTGGAGATTCACCGTAGTCAAAAAGCAAAAGACTTGGACTGTGGAGTGGATACAGAAATTGAAATCTACAGGTAACGCTAATATACACTAAATACAGTCATGCAATGCTGATGTTGTTAACATTAAAGCTGCAGTAGGTAACTTTTGTAAAAATTTGTTAAACCTGTCATTATGTCCTGACAGTAGGAAATGAGCCAAGCTCCTCTGGCTCCTCCCAGCTATTGCCATTTGCAGAAATACACCGCTCCCGGTAAGAAACTCTCATGCACAGTGCGTACAGGTGTTCAAATTAAAGATTACCGGTGTGCCACAGCTTTGCTTATGGCGGACAAACAATCCTCTCTGATCTCAAATTCTCCACACGCGCCATGTCCTCTCTGCTGAGGTGCTCAGGAGTTGGACCCACTCGGCGACCTCTGCCCCATCTCCCACGTCTCCTGCCTGATGCTCCGCGCACACCGCGGCTTCCTCTTCTCCCCGCCCCGTTGACTCCTCGAAGTTGCTGTGGGTGTGAATTCCTCGTCAGAGCCCGTTGACTCTCTAGCCGCATAACATACAGAGAAAATGTCACGCACTGTTGAAAGCAACTATTGAAACCTACTAATTCACTGGCTTGTCATGTTGCTGAAATAATGTACTAGCAAACCTTATTTAGCATTACATATCGACAGATTAATTTACTTGCATACTGTAGCGTTAGTTACCGTTATATCTTACTAGCTATTTATTACTTATAGAAATAGTGCAACGTCATATAGTTACATTACATGTATTGCAAAATACGTAATGTTTTGAGGACCAAGTTTGTAGTCAAAGTATGGGCAGGCTATGGCCTCAATGTAAATCATATTCATTTGTTTCGTCCGTACCAGTGAATGTGAGCGAATGTGAGGCTGTAGCGCAGCAGAGAGCAAGGGGGAATGACCTGTGAGTTGTGCTTGTTCAAATTTTCAGGCTAAGTCAACGTTTTCTAAAAATTCCCTACTGCAGCTTTAAGTATGAAGTGAATGTTGCTTGCTAATTTTGTCAGATTTATAATTATGGAAATATAACTAAATATTTATTTAAAAAAAAAATATTAAATAGGTTTTGCTAAATGTGTAACTAAAATATGTAAATGAAACATACTGAGCATTTTCTGTTTTTGAATTTCTGTTCATTACTAGTCTAGCTTTGTCATTTTTGTCATTTTTCAAGTACAAAATTGTTTTCCAATGATTGTTACATAAAATCTGATAGAATAGAAGAAATATGAGTTAAATGTAAATGTATATAAAAGAGATGTTATAGTGGCATACAAAAATTCAACCGTGAAACACACATTTCAACCAGTTCACACACCCATTGTAGGCCACACCCCCCGCCAACTCCCGCCAAGGTGGAGATGAGCCACTGAAAAAAACCCAGCTCCAGTTTCTGCGCTATTTTGACATTTGACCCCTGTAATACAGTGAAGTGTCGCCCCTCTGCAGGAGATGATCAGGATTACAGCAGAGTTAAAAAGATCTACAAATAAAAATTCAAGTTTTTCAGAGCAGTCAGTATTTAATATCTGAACACTAGCTGTGAGTTATCAGAAGATTTGTTTCTCTCACTCTCTTCACTTTTAGAAACAGTAAATTAAGTGCAGAATTCATGTTCTTACCAGAGACTCGGATGGATTTCTGGATTCATCTGATGATGATGATGATGTTTCATATCAAGCAAATCTCCAAAATCTATTTGGATCAGTCATTAATTCAAAACACAGAGTCTCCCGTAATGCATTTTTTTATTTCTGTACACAGAATGCACTGTTCTGTCATCACACATTAACTATAACTCTTATGATTATGGAAATCATCTTTTCCAAACTGTGAATGTTCAGAGTTTCATCTGATTAGAGATATAAACTCTCAAATCTCGTTCCCTGTTAGAGAGAAATTCATGAAAGAGTCTCAATTAAACACCTGATTTCCATTATCAACAGCTGAACTGATCAGAACACATGATGGCGCTGTTTTCATTACAATCTCTCTGTTTCAGTGTGTTTACCTGTACACACAGTGATCAGCTGAATACTGCACAAAATCTATCATTTTATTTTTAAACTTTTAAATCATACAGTGAATTGTTCAGCTTGCAGACTAGCTTTTCTCTTACGTCGGACTTCACTTCAAAACCTTCAGACTCTTTCATGTGAATCTCACAGTCATTCAGAATCAACCCAGCTAAACATGACGACAACAGATAAAGAAGACAGAGCTTAAATACACTGAAATAAACCCAAGAACTAAATGAACATGGTGCAAAAGTATAAATACAGACAATCAAAATGCACATATAGCTGTTTAGATGCTTTTAAAAAGGAAAGTTAAGCGGTTTTTATTTTTTCATGCAAATAATCATGCAAAGCAGTTTCTAGAGAATAGAGTTTTAAAAGCGGTCACACAACACCAGAGACTTCAGTGAATCTCACTGGCGCTCATCACAAGGTGACCTTTATTAGCTTAGCTTAGCTTTTACTGATTTTAAATCAATGTTTGTATCAGTGAAACTGTAATGTAAATGTAAATCTGTATTGCTCTAGAATCACTGAAAAATGCCAGACTTCACTTTAACTCTAAATTGTACATTTTACAACAGAAATGAATGGCAGAAGATCAGTGGATTATCAGAAACTGCAGGAATCAGAAAATGAGTAAAGAGGAAGAGTTTCAATCTAAAGAATCAGAGAAACCGATCCTGAGACGAGCTCGACGGAGCAGCATTGATAAAGACAGACCAAACTGTGAGTATTATGATCTTCATGATAAAACACTCGTATTTCATCCTCACTTCTGTTTCTTCTTCTGTTATCTGAATGCATGATATTTATCCACTAGATGAGATGTTTGTGTTTTAGTTCCTCAGGACTCAGACGGACCTGCAGATGTTTCAGATGAGGTGAGACACTGATCATACACAGAATAGAGTTGAAACTGTAGAAATCTGATGTTACACTGACAGTGTTTTCTCTCTGTGTAGAAAGCAGAAGCTGGTGTCGCTATAGAGCTCATCTACAGCTGTACAGTATCATTACTGCATGGATGTTATTATTTTATACTGTGAATAAAAACTACAAATATTATCTGGCTAATAATTACTGTTCTTATTAAGTTTACACTTTTATCCACTATTAGATTAACTGCTGAAGTAGATGTAAAAACCTGAAGAATCCCATGATTTCTGATCCCCAGACCCTGATTTCTGACCAGTTTTAGAATAATCTGAAATTTGGTATAAAAAATAAAGTAACATAAAGTATAGTATTAACCATTTTAGGCCTATACATATTAATAAATCATAAAAAAAGATCCTAAAATCCTCTTCATTACATTTTTGACATGAATAAGTGATGTTTTGTGGCTGCTGTAACACTCTTTTCTTACCTTTACATTTACTTTACATACATTTTCTCATACTATATAGTAGATAAGTAGGCATAATTGAATGCAAAATTAGTAGCTTATACACAAGTCTGAATCTCTAGAGCATTAGCACATCAATCAGGTATTTCTCACCTACCGTTTAATGAATACTGAGGATTCCTGACATACTTCACCTACTCACCTACTGCTTTGTGCCTACTGGAAAGTATGTTTCAAACGCAGCTGTAGTCGTTCCACACCCATAAGACATTCGTTCATCTTCAGAACACAAATTAAGATATTTTTGATGACAGAATGCGGTCAGATTTTATTCCATAGACTGCCTTGGCAACTGACACTTTAAAAAGTTCATAAAGAGATCTGAAAATTAATCCATATGAATTGAACGGTTTTGTACAAATTTTCTGAAGAAAAGCTTAACCGAACCTGAATAACACAAGAAGCTCAAAGTGTCACATGACACACGAGAATGAACCTCATTGGTTTTGCATATGTGAATTAAAGCCTAAATGTTCATCATATGAACTGAAACTGAGTCTCTTTGGAAAATTTGGACTAAACCAAATCGATTCATATGGATTCGTTTTCCGATCTCTGTATGAACTTTTTGAAGTGTGAATGAAGATGAATGAAGGTCTTAGGGTGTGGAACGACATGAGAATGAGTAAATAATGATTGAATTTCATGTCCATCTAAAGATGATCAAACATGATGAACATCAGAAGAAATGATGTGTGGATGTCTGAAACTACATTCATGAATGTAAGATGATTTCTGAGATCATATACTGCAGCTCTGATGATCAGCTGATCCACGTTCTTTATATTTCAGTATATATTGAAGATGATGATGAAACAGCATGTGTGGTTCTTGTGTCTCTTTTTTAAGAACTAGCAAAAGCAGCTTTATTCAGAACAGATCATCATGAAATAAGATAAATTGACCTTAGCAAGAGGTCCATTTTAAGTAATATGTATTTTCATCCAGCTGTTACAGTATTGTGTCTTTCCCAAGTATATATTGATACACAAGAAGATGTTTTTTGCACCTGCTGTTTTCTGTTATTATTTGAATAATTTGTCGTTTTTGTTTTCTCCATTTAAGGTTCTTTGTCTAAAGTGAGTTTTTAATTTCTTTGAAACATTTACTGTAACAGCACTGGCATAAAAACTGAATTAATCAATCCAATTAGAGTCCAGGAAGTCTATTTTTAGTAGAACAAAATCAACATGTTACTCAATAAATCAGACTGGATCCACACAACAAGTAGCCCGAACACCCATATCACGAAAACACCTGATGCACAAACCCATAAACGACTGACCGTGTCACTGTGATTCTCAATATGATCATTCAGAAGGTTGTTATGGACGTCTCATGTACATAAATTAGTTTTAAAGTAATTTAATGTTATAAAAAAAAAATATATCTGGATAAAAATGAAGAGAAACATATTTACCTTACACAATCTTGCACTCTTTTGGATCTTTCTTTCATCTCTGGTAAAGCAGAATTGAGAGAGCCTCATTTTCAGTGTATTTTAAGAACATGTATGAATGTTAATTACTTTGTTAATTTATTGCATTAAATTGAGAATAAGATTATGAGGTTATTTTTATTTATTTTTTTTGCACTTCCTGCAATACGAAACTTGTTGATGTGTGTTGATAGCAACCAAAACAAACACACCCAGGCGTGGACATAAATTCCCTGCTCCACCCTGAAGCTCAAACACAACATCAGCAGAGATTACAATACAGCGGATGTCTCCTCTTTTCAGCTCATCACAAGGTGATTAAAACACTTTTATATTTCATTGTTTTTTTGTGAAGAGTTTTATTCATTCATACATTAATGAGGTGTGTATTACAGTATGAAACTGAAATGTCAAAATACATATTTCTGCATCATCAGTGAAAAGACAAAACTACTACTATTATTACTACTGGTAGCAAGCGATCATTGAAACCATGTTGATGCAGTAATGCTAATTGCATTGAATTAACATTACACAGTGATGTTGGTTTAATAATGTTGAAATGATGGTGAGATTTCATCAACAAAATTAATAGTAATGCCATTGAAATCAACACTATGATTGATTCTAAACCACCACTGTTGAAGCAATACTGAAACTAATAAAAATAATCAATGGTAATGTCAGTGAATCAGTGTTACATTATGATCTTGATTCTACATCACTGCAGGTGATTCAACACTGATATTAAAATAATCAGTGGTAATAATGTTTGATCAATGGGATTTGGTAATTACTGGATATTTTATATGTGGAGAAAACAGAACATATGAATTTAAGAATATTAGAATATCACTTCATATTAATAAGAGGATCTAATGTACCGTTTCATAATAAACTTAATAAAGAGGATTACAAGTTTTATGTATGTGTGCTGAAGTATTTTAAAAAAAGATAATCTTTTGTTCCACAGAAGAGAGAAAGTGATTCAGGTTTGAGAAAGATGAAGGTCTCTTTAAGAGCTCTGTGGTCAGACAGATGTGTTTTAAACTGATGATTGACTGACCAGAGTAACTTCAGTTCCCTTTCAGTCGGTCACGTTCAACGTACGTCAGTAGTGACCGACAAATTGGGATATCGCTAGAGAGCCCCTATCAGCTTCGAGAAGACTAAAACAAGCCAATGAACATTGGCGTGCGATTGCATAACGCACCCCTCCCCATCCGGGCATATAAAAGGGGGAGGAGATGCAATCGCACTCTGTCTTTCGCTGAGGAGCCAAGCTTTGGTGTCCTACAGCTAAGAAGATCTTTAAAACAAGAAGAAACAGCGTTCTTACCGTGTTTGGCGCAACGACACTGCAGCGAGTCCACGAGCTTCCGGGTCCGGGCGGCAACATCGGCTGTGAAACAGCGTTCCGCTGTAATTCCAATTGTTTGGTCTGCGATTTGGCCGGGTCCCGTGTGTGTGTGTTTTCCACACTTCGTGACACTCCCTGTGTGTCTCATTCACAAAAGAGCTGTGAGTTTCCCCCTCTATTAGACTTTACAGACGAACCCTGCATCTGGGGAGATGGCATTTCGTCTGTGCGCTACTGGGTGTGGTCGTTCCCTGGTCCCTGCTGATGGGCACAATCGCTGTATCACGTGCTTGGGCGTTCAGCACGCTGAGGCCGCGTTTGTAGATGGTTCATGTTCTCATTGTGGGAACATGACTATCGCGGTGCTGAGGTCGAGACTATCGTTCCTTGGTTCTCAGGGAGCGGGGGTCCCCTCCCCTATGCCCCGTGCGGCCGTTTTCTCTGGCTCCGGTCGGGGTGACGGTTCGTTGGCGTGTAGGCAGGGTGACTTGAGGGTCACGGTTAGGGCTTCCCCGCCGAGTGTTGCTCCGCGGGCCCCTGCCGCCTCTGCAGCACCGCAGCCAGTGGTGTTACCGCCGTGTCATGCCGGGCCCTCTTCAGAGCGTCCGGTACTGTCCTTCGGTGCACCTGCGGAGGACCAGATGTCGATCATGGTATCGGAAGGCGAGCATGAGTCCTCGGGAGAGGATGACTCGGCTGAGCCCCCGTCTCACGGGGTGGCGGCTGTGGCCGAGTCGGATCCTGAGTTGATGGCTGTGCTTTCCCGGGCTGCCGAGAGCGTCGGGCTCGTGTGGAACCCTCCACCCTGTCCCGGCTCCTCTCGGCTTGACGATTGGTACCTCGGGGCGGGTCGCGCTGGTCCTCAGCGTCCCGCCCCGATGCCTTTCTTCCCGGAGGTGCACGACGAGGTGACCAGGTCTTGGCGGACGCCGTATAGTGTTCGTTCGAGGCCAGGCCCCTCGTCCGCCTTCACCACCCTGGATGGCGGAGAGGCTAAAGGCTATACGGGAATCCCTCCAGTCGAACAGTCTGTAGCGATGCAGTTGTGCCCTACGGCCGCTGGCTGGCGTGGTGACCCGCGCCTTCCATCCCGAGCCTGTAAGTTTTCTTCCTCTCTGACGGAGAAGGCTTATAGAGCTTGTGGGCAGGCCGCCTCCGCCCTGCATGCCATGGCCCTTTTGCAAGTGTATCAGGCAAAAGCGTTATCGGAAATGCCACAGGGTGGTCTTGACCAACATCTGTTGGGGGAGTTGCGAGCTGCCACCGATCTCGCCCTCCGGGCGACTAAAGTGACAGCACGCTCCGTTGGTCAAGCGATGGCTACTATGGTAGTCCAGCAGCGCCATCTTTGGCTAAACCTGGCTGACATGAGGGAGACCGATAAATATCGGTTCCTGGACTCCCCCGTGTCCCAGGCTGGCCTATTCGGCGACGCAGTGGAGAGCTTCGCCCAACAGTTCTCCGCTGCCCAGAAGCAGGCTGAGGCGATTAAACACGTCTTGCCCCGCCGGCCCGCTGCTGCCTCCACCCTGCCGGCGGCGCAACCTCAGCCTGCTCGTCGCCGGGCGCCCGGCCGCATCGTCCTCCGCTCCCGCTAAGTTGGCCAAGCAGCAGCCTCCACCAGCCAAACAGCAGGGCTGGCGCCGGCCGGGGCGCCCAGCCCGCTCAAGCCAAGCCAGGTGGTAAGAGGTCGAGGAAGTCGCGATCCTGAAGCGGGCGACCTGGAGGAGGAAGTAGCAGCTCTTCAGGGGGGGATTCCATCTGCCCCTCCACTCCCGGGGGAGGGCCGGGAGAAACTTGTTGTATCTGTCCCGCCGCTGGCTCTCCGGAGTCCAGCGGTACCCACCTTTTCACAGAAAGAGCTGTTTCCGTTTCATCCTCCAGGTCACAGAGGGTGCGGTTTGTCAGGACCCGGGGCTCTGCCTTGGTGTCCGCAGCCCCCTCTCATTTCGCCAGTGGGGGGCGCCCCGATGGTGCAGGCCGTACCACGTGTACCGTCTCCCATCGTTGCTGTCACCCCGCAGAATCTGACCCCACTTCGGGCCGCTGCGCTGTCCGAGTCGAGTCCCAGTATTGTGCCTCGCTCCCGGTGCGCCTGTGGTGCCCTTGGTCCTGCTCGTTCGGCGTCTGGAAGCCTGGTTAACGCTTCCCAGCCCGTCCCGCTGGCTCATCCGCACTATCAGGCTCGGCTATGCGATTCAGTTCGCCCGGCGTCCCCCGGTGTTCAGAGGTGTCCACTACACTCAGGTGTCACTGGACAGTGCTCCTGTTCTTCGGGCGGAGATTGCTGTCCTCCTGGCGAAGGGTGCAATCGAGCCGGTCCCTCCAGCCGATATGAAGTCAGGGTTTTACAGTCCCTACTTCATTGTACCGAAGAAAGGAGGTGGGTTACGGCCAATCTTGGATCTGCGAGTCCTGAATCGGTCCCTTCACAGGCTGCCGTTCAAGATGTTGACGCAGAAACGCATTTTTCAATGCATCCGTCCCCAAGATTGGTTCGCAGCAATAGACCTGAAGGACGCGTACTTTCATGTCTCGATTCTGCCTCGTCACAGACCCTTCCTACGGTTTGCGTTCGAGGGTCGGGCATATCAGTACAAAGTCCTGCCCTTCGGGCTGGCCCTGTCTCCCCGCGTCTTTACGAAGGTTGCGGAGGCGGCCATTGTTCCCCTCAAGGAACAAGGCGTTCGTATTCTCAACTATCTCGACGACTGGCTTATTCTAGCCAGTTCGCGGGAGCAGTTGTGCGAACATAGGGATCTGGTGTTGGCACACCTCAGCCGGTTGGGTCTTCGGGTCAACTGGGACAAGAGCAAACTCTCCCCCGGGCAGAGGATCTCTTATCTCGGTATGGAACTGGACTCGGTCGCCCTGACTGCGCAACTCACAGAGGAGCGCGTCCAGTCGGTGTTGAACTGCCTGAGTACGCTCAAGTGCAGGACAGCGGCCCCACTGAAAATGTTTCAGAGGCTCCTGGGGCATATGGCATCCGCAGCCGCAGTCACGCCGCTCGGATTGCTTCATATGAGGCCGCTCCAACACTGGCTCCACGGCCGGGTCCCGAGATGGGCGTGGCAACGCGGCACGTCCCGTGTTCCTGTAACACCGAGCTGCCGCCGTGCCCTCACTCGATGGTCAGACCCCTCGTTCCTGCGGGCAGGAGTTCCCCTCGAACAGGTGTCCAGGCACGCTGTGGTTCACACAGATGCCTCGACCTCAGGGTGGGGCGCCACGTACAACGGGCATGCAGCCTCAGGTCTTTGGACGGGGCCTCAGCTGCATTGGCATATCAATTGCCTCGAGTTGCTGGCAGTTCGTCTTGCGCTGGGCCGCTTCAAGGAGCTGTTGACAGGCAAGCACGTTCTAGTCCGCTCAGACAACATCGCGACCGTAGCGTACATCAATCATCAAGGTGGTCTACGCTCCCGCCGCATGTCGCAACTCGCCCGCCATCTCTTGTTATGGAGTCAGAAGCATCTGAGGTCGCTTCGTGCCATTCATGTCCCGGGTGTGCTCAACCGTGCAGCCGACGAGCTTTCACGGCAGCCTCCACTTGCGGGCGAATGGAGACTCCATCCCCAGGTAGTCCAGCTGATTTGGCATTACTTCGGCGAGGCTCAGATAGATCTGTTTGCCTCCCAGGAGAATGCTCAGTGCCAGTGGTTCTATTCCCTGACCACAGGTACTCTCGGCACGGATGCACTGGCACACAGTTGGCCCCAGGGTCTTCGCAAGTATGCGTTTCCCCCAGTGAGCCTTCTTGCTCAACTCTTGTGCAAAGTCAGGGAGGATGGGGAGCAGGTCTTGTTGGTGGCCCCTTATTGGCCCACCTGGACATGGTTTTCGGACCTGATGCTCCTCACGGCAGCCCCTCCCTGGCCCATTCCTCTGAGGAAGGATCTTCTGACTCAGAGAGGGGGCACCCTCTGGCACCCGCGTCCCGACCTGTGGAACCTCCACGTGTGGTCCCTGGACGGGATGCGGAGGTTCTAAGTGATCTCCCGCAAGCGGTTGTAGACACTATCACTTCCGCTAGAGCTCCTTCCACTAGGAGTCTCTATGCGTTGAAGTGGAACCTGTTCGTTGAGTGGTGCTCTTCTCACCGAGAAGACCCCCGATCATGCTCGGTCAGATCCGTGCTTTCCTTCCTGCAGGAGGGTCAAAGTGTATGTTGCCGCCATTGCCGCACATCACAATGCAGTTGATGGGAAGTCCTTGGGGGAAGCACGATCTGGTCGTCAGGTTCCTGAGGGGAGCGAGGAGACTGAATCCGCCTCGTCCCCCCTCCATACCCTCTTGGGATCTCTCCGTAGTTCTTTCATCCTTTCGGCGTCATCCCTTCGAGCCCTTGCAATCAGTTGAGTTAAAAGTACTGTCCCTTAAGACCGTCCTCCTGGTTGCATTGGCCTCGCTCAAGAGGGTAGGGGACCTGCACGCATTTTCGGTCGACGAATCGTGCCTGGAATTCGGGCCTGGTGACTCTCACGTTGTCCTGAGACCCCGGCCTGGATATGTGCCCAAGGTTCCTACCACTCCCTTCAGAGATCAGGTAGTGAACCTGCAAGCGCTGCCTTCGGAGGAGGCAGACCCAGCCCTGGCTTTGCTCTGTCCAGTCTGCGCTCTGCGCGTTTACGTGGATAGAACTCGAAGCTTCAGGACCTCAGATCAGCTTTTTGTCTGTTACGGAGGCCAGCAGAAGGGGAAGGCTGTCTCCAAGCAGAGGATGGCCCACTGGATTGTGGATGCCATCGCCCTGGCTTATGATTCCCAGGGCGTGCCTTGCCCGTTCGGGTTGAGAGCCCACTCCACCAGAGGAGTGGCCTCTTCCTGGGCGTTGGCTCAGGGCGCCTCGCTGACAGATATCTGTAGAGCTGCGGGCTGGGCGACACCAAACACGTTTGCTAGGTTTTATAGCTTACGTGTGGAACCGGTTTCTTCCCGTGTACTCGCTTCCACTAGCCGGTAGACGCGTTGAACCTGTTCTCTGTGTCGGCTTGCAATGCCATTCCCGCCCTCTGGGCTGGATACGTGCATTTTTGACTCCAGTTGTGTTCCCCGATCAGTGAACCCTGTCGAGTTCCTCCGCCGCCTCCCCTTTCGGCTCGGACATTGCGGAGTGTCTGATGCCAGACCAACATCCACCTTCGGTGTTGTCTGTTGGTTGGGTTCCATATGTTGTAATCCCTCTGAGTGAGTGATTCCATATGTGCATTGTCCACGGTTACTCCTTATGGTGAGTCCGTGTCTTCCCTTAGCAGAGTTCTGCTGTCACCTGTCAGATGAGTCTCCCCCTACTCAGGTGGAGCCATCCCAGGGACTTGTATGCGTTCTGCCCTTCGGGCCAGGCCATATGTTCCACGTAAATTCCTTCCCCACTGGGTGGGTAGTGGCTCCGCAGCGTCCCCTACGGGTTCGCTTCCCCAGTGTAGTCTAGTTACTTAGTGGGTATTTCGGAACAGCAGTAGACTTCCCGGTGTAAGCTCGCCCCCTTCTCCGTCCCCCTGGTGCGACGGGTGGCTAGAGCTTGCGCTGGGCACTGGAAGGGGTTCGTAACTGTGGCGTTTTATTTGGGATCCCAATTCGTCGGTCACTACTGACGTACGTCGAACGTGACTGACTGAAAGGGAACGTCTCGGTTACGTATGTAACCCTCGTTCCCTGAAGGAGGGAACGGAGACGTACGTCCCGTCGCCACAGTTTCTGTACCCTCGCTGCAGTGCGGACACCAGTTGTCTCCTCAGCGAAAAACAGAGTGCGATTGCATCTCCTCCCCCTTTTATATGCCCCGGATGGGGAGGGGGTGCGTTATGCAAATATCGCACGCCAATGTTCATTGGCTTTTTTTAGTCTTCTCGAAGCTGATAGGGGCTCTCTAGCGATATTCCAATTCGGTCACTACTGACGTACGTCTCCGTTCCCTCCTTCAGGGAACGAGGGTTACATACGTAACCGAGACGTTTACACAATTGTCTTTCTTCAATTCCTCTGTCCTTCTTTCTCTCCCTTTTTTTGTGGATTAATTGCTCCAGTAAAACATGAGGTGGTTGGTTAATGTTTATCATTCTTCCATTCTACCAACCGGATATTCTTGTTTTCTGACTGCTGCTGACGTATGGTTCAAACTCTTTCCTTCAAACTGAAAGATTAAATGTGTTTTGAGTTTGTTTTCTTTGTTACCATTGACAATAAGCTGTTACTGGTTTGGTTACTAGGTGATGTCAACTAAACGTGTTCTTGAACTGACACCTTTAACTAAACTGTTTATGTCTTCTGTGTGACTGAACAGATTCAGATGGAGAAGAGAAAGAAAATCACACATCCAGAAAACTGCTGGAGCCTCAGAAATCACAGAGCAGCAGAAAACAAGAAGACAGAGAGAGAAATGGAGACACAAACCAGTGGATCACAAGAGAGAAGAGGACAGACACTAGTTAGATGGAACAGTATGGAGAGACTGAAGCCAAAGTGTGAGTGTTTGATCATTACTGAACTTCAGTCTTTCTTCATCACATTTTAGTTTCACTGTTAGATTTACTGTCGCTTTCTTAAGACTCTGTCATACACATTTAGACCAATTCATCTGAATTTCTGCAGTCATGAAACATTTGCAGACTGTTTAACAGAATAGTTATTGATCAGGAATACATTCAAAGCGAATAATCTGATTTATTTTTGTGATTTCTAGTCTAATGAGATCCAGACATGCAAAGTCTGATTCTGATGTCAAAAGTGAGGCAGGACTCCATCAAGCCTTTGTTACAGCTGTAGATGTCCATTCCCTGCTTGACGGATGAAGATGATGAGGATTTTCACAGCGCTGCTGTAGTGATTATTACACTTCATGTTAAAGTTCAGTGTTTACTCCACGACTGCCCTCCATCAGTGACTCTACTGCACTTTACTGTGAACATTTTCAACACGGATACGCTGATCAACCGTACATCAGTACATTTTTATGTAATATAACCGATTACATCCATTTTTACCAGTTCATGAATTTACTGTGAATCAAACTCATGATTTTGTCATTTCTAGTGTCATAATCTGCTGCCTGAGCTACAGACTTGTTTACACAATATTTTGACTACCTCATATATTTGTGAATGCTGTATTTTACAATTCCAGTGAACATTTCCTGCATTTTTTAATGTTTTTATGTATATTTTATATTTTTGTACAGTCTCATGTATTTCTTAGACACATGTCCCTATTTTATATATAATATTTTTTTCTATTTCCTCCCTATAATTCATCCAACAACCAGTAAGAAATCTGTACAAAGACAATAAAGTTTGATTTGATATTAACAGAAATTCTGTGCTTATATTTTCAGTAAATATATATAAAATATACATTACAGATGTGCATGTGGGTTGAATATTACATAACTAAATGTTTGTAGAGTAGGTATAAAGTAATATTCACTTCATATTTAAGGCAGCATTATATTTCAGTGTTTGTCTTTGATGTATCAAGCATTTTATTAACAGTTCTGCTACATTAGTCAACGAAAATAAGAAAAATACTTCTAAAGCATTTATTAGTCTTAGACAACAACATGATAGAAGATAGTTTTGCATCACTGCTCATGTAATTCAATAAAGGAATATTAATATTTGTCCAGAAATGTTATAGTTTGCTATAATAGTGTCACTCCATAAAGGAGAAGGAGATTAATACTGATTGTTTTTCTCCATTTGCTTGTTTTATTGATGAAATAATGGAAGTCAGAAGGAAAAGCATGAAGACTTGTGTAACATTGCTCATTTCAGCAAATTTAAAATTGCAGGACTTGATTTGATGCAGTGGTGTAGTCTACGTGATACGCAGGTATACGCCAATGTTCAAGGATTTCCGTATACCCACTTAAAAAGCACGCGGATACGTAACCATCTAATAAATCACAAAATATGATTTGTGGTTTGTTGCTTTTGACATGAATGATATTTGTCAAAGTCTCAAGTTTCATATTTTGCCCATTTTACTTCGGAATAATAATAATAATAAAAAATACCGTTTTGGCGCTCTTTAATATCATGACAGCTGTTCAAGAGAAGCGGCAGCCTGACGCGCATGTGAACTGATCCTCTCCTTCGCTTTAAAGGTCCCGTTCTAGGTGATCCCATGTTTCAAACTTTAGTTAGTGTGTAATGTTGTTGTTAGAGTATAAATAAAATCTGTAAAATGTTAAAGCTCAAAGTTCAATGCCAAGCGAGATATTTTATTTAACAGAAGTCGCCTACATCGAACGGCCAGTTTGGACTACATCCCTCTACTTCCTTCTTTAATGACGTCACTAAAACAGTTTGACTAACCTCCGCCCCCAGGAATACACAAGAGTTGCGTTTGTAGAGTGTGTTTGTTGCCATGTCGTCGAAATGCTGTTATTTTCATCCCGCAGTCCAATCACCGGGTCTGATTCCGGCTCAAATTGATAGGGTAAAATTAAAGACATGTTTACAATAACACTGAGCGCATGCATCTCCACGTTATGGTAAGAGGCATGACCTTTCCGGGCAAGATGCGCTAAACTGCTGTCGAATCACAACACAGGAACCGCTGGCACAATCAGAACTCGTTACGTATTTCTGAAGAAGGGACTTCATAGAACAAGGAAGTCATCAGCCCGTTTTTATGACAGTGGAAACAGCGGTATACAGATAAGTAAATTATATGTGGAAAATACTGTGTTTTTTTACACGCGAAACATGAACATGTTATATTGCACACTATAAACACAATCAAAGCTTAAAAAAAAAACACGAAAAACGGGACCTTTAATACCAGTTACAGCGCGAAATAAACATGAAGAAACATCTCAAGGTATGAAAAAAGATACAGTACAACCCAATGAAATCCGTATCAATTCTCGTGTAATCGCTCAATCAGTGTTTCAACCTCGGAAAGAGGTCAATAAAACAGCTTGTAAACAATGTCACATAATGTCACATTTACCTCAGAAAAACATATTCAGTGACCATAAATCATTAGTCAGCTAGAATAATTAACTCTACAGAGGAGCATTTAGCTGAATATAAACCATATTACATAGCCTGTAATTAATTATAATTTTTAATGTTCTTTAATAGCCTATATTATACATGTTTGAATAAATCCATCAAGTTGACGAATTGGAGTAGAAATAAACTTAAATAGGCCTATTATAACCTTATTATAACAATTTTGTGTAAAAAACAAACTAAAACACAATTACACTAAAAAAGTGTAATTTAAGTTTGTATACAAATCAGTTCATTTTAACCTTCAATATTAATGTAGTACCAAATGATTCACGTACAGCATAGTTGAGTTTTTTTCTTGAGAAAATTTGCCATGTACTGTATACCTGATATATATAGTATCCAAAATAACTGATATTGACTTAGTGAATTGAATTGCATAACTATGATGACAGACTGGCAGGAAATGGTGCAAAACAGAAAACCAATTTCAAACAGGGTGATATTGTGACATACTGATAAACTTCATCTTTCCATTATTGTTACACTCTAAAAAATGCTGGGTTAATGCTGGGTTGAAAATGGACAAACCTAGTGATTGGGTTGTTGAAGCCAGCAGTTGGGTTAAATGTTTGCCTAACCTGCTGGGTAGTTTTATTTAACCCAACTATTGTTAAAAATGACTATATGTCTGGCTTAAAATGAACCCAATAGGGTTCAAAAATAGGTTGGAAATAGGTTGGAAATTGAAAATCAGTCACATAATTACTAGATGCAACTATAATAATCAAAAGGTGATCATTTATTAATAAACAATTTAATAAAAGTTTATTGCTTAACTATTATATTTAATATTAATAAATGTTAATTTCCAACATATTTTGGGTTCATTTTAAGCAAGAAATAGAACAATTTTTACACAATAGTTGGGTTAAAAAAACTACCCAGGGCAAACATTTAACCCAACCACTGGGTTAAAACAACCCAATTGATGGGTTTGTCCATTTTCAACCCAACTTGGGTTTTTTTTTAACCAAACATTTTTTAGAGTAATAATAGTTGCAACTTGCACTCTTAAATGTGCATTGAAACTTGCCAGCTGATAAAACTTATGCTCCAGGGACCATATTCATATAACATCTAAGGCTATCTTAACTGGCTGAGTTAGATGGTGATTGACACTAAACAGTAGAAAATCAGTCCAGTGTCTTCAGCTGTAAATGTCACTGGCTGTTAAAGTCTTTTGATTATAATAAATTGACATGTAGATAACACACACATAAGCAGTCTTTCAGAATGCTCTTATATAGCCTTGATCAGATGCATACTACATGCATTAGCGAGTGTGGCGGTGCTTATGGGGTGTCGCTTATCTGGTAAGTATGAGGCCGGGAGGGGAAAAAATCACAATATACTCACTACAAAAAACTAGACTACACCACTGATTTGATGTTAATGTGATATTTTAAGAATAGCTTGATGTCATCTGAATTTTCTATTCCCTTGACTTTGTGGAATTAATGCTGTAACTAAACAACTTTAGCACTTTAATCTGTGTGATGCTGGAGCCTCAGAAATCACAGAGCAGCAGAAAACAAGAAGACAGAGAGAGAAATGGAGACACAAACCGTGGATTAGACATGAGAGATGTGACAGAATGACAGAATAAAGCCACACTGCGAGTGTTTGATCATCACAATCCATTCAGATCTCTGCAGCACGGATCATCACTCGTACCAGAGGAGCACATCACACCTCTTCTCATTCAGCGCCACTGGCTTGCTGTTCCCTACCGGATCAATTACAAATGTATTGCTAACCTTCAAAGCCCTTCATAACATTACCCCCCCATACCTCTCAGACCTGCTTCTTCCCTGCATTCCTTCCCGCTCACTTCGTTCATCCACGGCTGCAATGTTAACTGTTCCTGCATTCAGCTGCTTTACATCTCTTCCTCCTCACATCCGTCAGCTGGACTCTCTTCATCTTGCTTTTTTTTTTTCTTTAATTTGTGTAAGGTGTCCTTGGGTGAAAAGGCCATCAATTGGCGACATTTTATCTTTTGTCACATTGTCTTGTTAGATTTTCTATTCAGATTCATCAGATTGACTTCAAACTTTCTACACCAGATGATCCTGTAAAGATTGATTCTGATGACAAAACTGAGATTCTCTCATCAAAACCTTCATCATGTTCTCAAGAACACACAACATCACTGACGTCCAGATACCAGCAGCTGAATACCAGAACATCATCATCATCGTCATCGTCATCGTCATCATCATCGTCACAGCATCATCATCAAAATAATCAAAATCATCATCATCATCATCATCATCATCATCATCATCATCATCATCATCATCATCGCATCATCATCACCATCATCATCATCATCATCTTCATCACCATCATCGCATCATCGCATCATCATCATCATCATCCATCATCACCATCATCATATCATCACCATCATCATCCATCATCACCATCATCACCATCATCACATCATCATCATCATCACAGCATCATCACATCACCATCACATCATCATCATCACAGCATCAGCATCATCATCATAGAAAAGTGAACATGCAAATATGAACAGCAGCATAAACTTAGACTTTAATTTCAAGACTGTCTTAAGAATTGTGTCCAAATACCCACACTTGCGGTCTTTCACTTGACCACTTGTCTACTAACATGACACTGTATTTGGCTCAAGTGTTCAAGTGGGTGTGAAGACTGTGTGTGTAGAGCTTTTGATTACCCGATGGGACACACTAATAGTGTCGCAAAAAATGCAAGCATTTACAGAGCTTGTATTATTTTTTTATATTTTCAGTACTTTGCATTTTAAAATACACTTCTAAATGTTCAGTGGTCACTATGTAACTAACAGAAGACACAATATTAAAATTGTAGTGCTTCTTTAAGTGATAAAAAGCAGGTGCAAATGATGCACAAAATACACACAGCCCACTCATACTGCATCAATAAAATGTGCAACACTTTATATTTTACTACCAAATTATATGCTTTATATAATTAATTTAACTTGGAGTCGAATGTTTTCATTGACACCTTGCAATTTCAGGGTATGTGAGTTTCTAAACATAATGCATGATGGGATACGCTTAGCCTTGAATAGCACTCCGAAGCTATATTCAAGATAGTGTGGGTTTAGAGTGCATTAAGGGCATTTTAAGACACTGGACAGTCTTGCACACTTATTTTCCTGACGTGTGCACGAGCTCTCAAGACCACAAGGTGGGTATTTGGACAGGGCTTTAGTTTGACCCACTCGCAGTAATCAGCCTTATTTTTCAGATTCAAATTATGACCAGTTTTAAAGGGAAAAAAATAGATGACTAACTTGTAAGTGTAACGATCAAATCCACTGAAGATGAAGAGTATACAACACAAAGACGGCCAACATGTGAGACAGCAACAGAGCAAATGAAGGAACTTAAATACACACTGATGACCAACTAAATGATGAACAGTGTGTAGATGTCATGTCTCCATGGTAACTGATGAGTGGCGGGAAACTAGAACAAAGGGATCATGTGACTAATGACAACAAACTGAAAGTCCATGAAAACTGAACAGAGCAAAACTGTGACAGAAAGACTAAACATTTGATCATAAAAGGCATTCTGAATGTTGTTATGAATGTTCATATCCCTGAATTCACCATCTCTTATAGTCATGTGATCAATCATGTGTGGATCAGAGGACTGATCTAGAATCAGCTGATATACTGTGATATTGCTGTTATAGTTATTTTCAGGTTGATCTAGTGTTGATGGAAACTAACTTTGATATAAAGTGTGACTGACTATCTGCTGGTGTCACATTCACAAATCCTCCTATCGCTGTTATTAGTACATTAGCACCACCTACAGGCCTATATACATATTAAAAAACATTACAATTTTACATCTGAATATAATTCTTTCATTACCTTTCATCATTTTTGTCATAAGTGATGTTTTGTAGCTGCTGTTACTCAATTTCAGATACACTCAAAAAAGATGAATAATAAAAATTGTACTATTAATAAAACACTACTGTTAGAGGACATGTTCAGTAAATTAATGTTTAAGGGTTTATTTTTATTCATCCTTTCTGTTAATGTACCAGAGATCAAACTCAACTGAACATAAGTGTGGACTTTATTCAGTGGATGAAATAAACTGATCCATGTTGAACAGCAGGTTCTGATGAGGTTTTTACAATCAGAAAGGATTTTGCAGAGACTTCTGACTTTGACTTAATTCTTTCTGAGAAGACAAATAAACCCTTTCAGTCCCTATATATATTCTATATATAAACACATGAGAAATGGATAAACATGTATCCAATTTTCCTCTCATGATTTCCTTTTATTTGTAACATTTGTTTCCATCTTTGACCACCAGATGGAGCAACTAGATTTCACTGCAAACTCAAAAGCCTCTTAGTTCAGATTAGAGACAGTGATGAAGATGATGATCAGAGATCTGATATGAAGATGGAAGAGAATCATCATGTCACGAATAAAGTAATTCTCATCAGTTTTATTCTCAACCAGGGCCGAGTCCAGCAGCGGATGAGCAGGATGAGGAGAGAAGAGACGGAGAGGATGAGCTGATCGAGCTAATAAAGGAGGACATGAAGTTTCTGAGAGATTGGTAGAAATAAAGCTTTGAAGGACACAGCTCGAGTGTCTCCTACAGGCGATCATCAGAATCACCGCAGACTTGGACAGGGAAGCAATAATGAAGTCTGTGGTGTTCAATAAATAAACACTCTGAAAATAAATCTATGAACTGCCGTGTAGCCTCTGTTTCTTAATCAACCAAATTTAACATGTGCTTAGCTTCTCAAATCACAGCTAGAAAAAAAACTTTTTATTTTACATATAAGGCTAAAATAATTTTCCAAAATTAGTTTTCTAAATCTGACCTTTTTTATTGTTTTGTACAGTGTGCAGATTGAACAAAGAAATATGGATAACCAAATGTAAGGAATTATTTTTAAATTATAAGTGATTTATCTTAAATTATAACCACTATGTTCAGTGTGTGTGTGTGTGTGTGTGTGTGTGTGTGTGCGCGTGTGCGTGCAGTGACTGACTGGAGCTGGCATGTCTGATTTCTGTGATTATAATAAAAAGAAAGTTCACCAAAAAACGCTTACACTTTCTCATAATATTTTTCATTATTTCACTACACTGATTTGTTTTGTCTGTATTTTACGAGTTGACAAATAATACGAATTCATACGAGTGAGGTCGTGAAATAGCGTTGAAATTTCCCACACAAACAATTTAATCTAATCTCTATTGTCCTGTTTCTGCACAATTAATGTGTGATTGAATGTATTAATAATGTCCCACAAAAGGAATGACTGACAGGACCAAATCAATCAACAGCTATGAATGAAAAATGCACCGAGGAAAAAGGTCCAAGCAGGTCTGCGGGACCCGATGATTTCTTGTTGCGCAGGATTAAGTTTTGAATGAAAGGCGGATTGCGGTCGGTAGTGTACTTTAGGAGGAATGACAATAACCCGGTCGCTCCCGAGATGCTTTGACATCAGTGCATCTGTGCTTGAACTTGAAGTGAACAAAACTTTCTGCAGTGCTGGCGTTCACACACAGTCACCTGTCCTGAGAAACCCTGCAAGATATGATCTTTGCATTAGAGGTCTGTGCGAGTGCACCTTCAGAGAACATTCAACCTCTGAGATCGGATTTTGGAGGAGAGAAGTTTGGTCTTCAGTCAGCGTCATTATGCGTCTTTTGAAAGGGAAGCTTTTTTTTTTTTTTTTTGTATGAGAATCTATGATACTCTTTTTAGAACAAGAGTATTTAAAAAAAAATACATTTAGGTGTGGTTCTTGGCAAAATAATATGGTAAAAATATGGCTGGTAGATTGTGTAATTTCTCTGCAGACCAATCTGAACTTTTGTATTTAATGAAACTGAAATGTGAGTAGAACATGTACAGTTCAAACACTTTTTTTTTTTTTTTTTTTTTTTTTACATTTTTTTACATAACCACCAAAACTATACAGCAAGACAAGTTTACTTATATAGCAAATTTCATACACTATGGTATCCAAAGTGCTTTACATAAAAAAGATTTTTAAAAGAATCATAAATGATCACAACAAGTGCATGGAAATAAGAAGAACAAAGAACAAGACATTGATAAAAATTTAAATGTATAAAAAGAGATGGATAAGTGCAGTCAGTCAGACAATACAGTACAGTGTTCAGTCAGTAAAAATACAGCTAAACTGAAGTGTTTTGAGTCTGGATCTGAATGTGAACACTGCTGACATCTGAAGGTCAGTTAAAGGGTTAGTTCACCCAAAAATGAACATTCTGTCATTAATTACTCACCCTCATGTCGTTCCACACCCGTAAGACCTTTGTTCATCTTCTGAACACAAATTAGCAGTGTTTTGAAATTGGCCATCACTAAATAAGTCGTTATTTTGTTTTTTTTTGGCGCACCAAAAATATTCTCGTGGCTTTATAATATTAATATTGAACCACTGTACTCACATGAACTGATTTAAATATGTTTTTAGTACATTAATGGATCTTGAGAGAGGAAATGTCATTGCTGGCTATGCAGGCCTTACTGAGCCATCGGATTTCATCAAAAATATCTTAATTTGTGTTCTGAAGATTAACGAGTGTGGAACGACATGAGGGTGAATGTGAACGTTACATAATATTTACAATATTTACAACAAAGTACCAAAATAATGGCAGAAAATGAAAAGAAAGGAAGAAAAAAAACAGGTAACTCAGAGAGATGAAGGTCTAGAAAATAAAAGTTACACAACAGGTTGTTCACACCAGAATGAGATGCAACAATTTTACTACAGGAATCAAATTCACAGCTCACAACAACACCAAACAGCTCTGCTCTCTCTCTCTCTCGGCCTCTTTGAGTCCGGTATTACAAAAGACTTTAAGGAACCAATCAGCAGATGTGTGCAGAGTCATCCAAGAGCAAGAAAGAGGAGGAAGAGGAGGAGGAGAAGAGAGAGAGAGAGGAGAGAGAGAGACATACACACACACACACCAAAAAAAAAAAAAGTCCCCAGACGTCACATCTGTCATTTCTTTCACCAGATATGAAAACTAGAGTCTGAAATCTTTCAAATGATTTAGTTTGTCAAGATTACTTTAGTTTAAACTGAGATATTATATTATAAATGTATAATGATAAATGTCCCACAGGTGGGGGGAGGGCTGTCTAAAAAATAGTGCTTTTTATAAATCATAAATTCAGATATGTATTCTTTGTATTTAATTATTAATAATAGGAGTTAATTATTTGTACCTGCTTGTATGATTTTTTTTTAATAGTGTGATTTTTGGGGAATTGTGTTGAATCAAATTAGGGTCAATTTGAGCAGGACCATAATGAGTTTAAACAGGAATCTAACAGATCATGAGTTAAGCAGCTTTTAGAAATGTAATGAACACTGCTTTTAGAAAAGGATGAGCTCAGTATAAATTTGAAAAACTTCCCTCATAAAACACTCTATCTACATGTGAAACTCTCTCAAACTCAACTTTATGATGGTTTAATAAATTCATTGAGGAGAAAACATATTCCTCAAAATAAGAATCACAAACATCAAAACTCCAGCATTAACTGTAGCATTAATGACTCATCTTCAATAACAAGAGAGGATAAAACAACTTTCCAACAGAACTATCAACACAGGAATGTGCCTGAAACAAACATACTTCCTTAAACAAATCTACTTCCTTAAACAACTTCCTGTTCCATGCATTAATTTCCCACACATCTCTCTCACTAAAACACACTGTGATGCACTTCGTGATAAACACATGAGCGCAACATTGTTCATTATTGTTTCTAATGATGTGATCAAACCAACTGAATGAAATATGAGTCGTTCAGAAGAGAGAACAGGAGAACTGATGATGATGATATGAACAATCTGAGAGAGAGAGGAGGACGAGGAAGAGCAAGGAGTGAGACTGTTGTTATAACCACACCACTCCTCCTCATCATTTCCTGTGATGGGACCACAGTGTATAGGGGCGGGTTTATAACACACAACCACGCCTCCTTAAGTTTGAATTGACAGTGTCTTTAGCTTGTCATAAAACGTTATAAAAACTTGTTCAGAAGCTCATCAGCACAGCATCAGCACAGATATCAGAGCTGCGTAGATGTTTCCTCTTTTCTGCTCATCACAAGGTGATACAACACTTTTATATTTATTTGGTGAAGTTTTTACACTTTTTACAGTTTAAATGTCAGTGGCAACAAAGCCTAAAACTTCTTTAATGTTTTTTACTCCTTTTACATGATGAATGTAGAAACATGTTTTATCTTGAAGTGTTTTATTGCTGAACTGGAACTGATGAAGTGTAATTTACTGTCATGTTGTGATGAGAAGGAAAGAGATGAAAGTTGTGGATCTGATTATCAGTGTTGATCTTGTGTAAATGAAGACAGAATGATGTTCTGCTGAAGAGATCTGTGTTCATGCAGCTGAGAAACATGATTTAAAGTGACGCTCGACTTTAACAACTACAAAAATACAAGAAACCAATTTACAAAATCATCTTTCTGTGATTCCTCCGTCCTTGTTTCTTTTCCTCGTATCTATAGAGGGATGAAGAAGAACATGAGGAAAGACTGATGCTGATGGTTAATGTTTACTGCACTTTATTCTCCAATTATGTTTCTTTTCAGCTGAACATCTTCATGTGTGTGACTGAACCGATATGGGCTATAGAAAGAAAATCACACATCCAGAAAACTGCTGGAGCCTCAAATCACAGAGCAGCAGAAAACAAGAAGACAGACACGTGAGAGACGGGAGAGTATGGAGATAATGAAGCCAAACTGTGAGTGTTTGATTATTACTGAACTTGCTATAGATTTACTATTATTATTTTTTTTCACTTTAGGTCACATTCAGAGAGATTCATCACTTTCTGAATATTGAATCTATAACTTATTGAAAGTTCACAGATGTGTGATTGTGTTTCATTGACAGAAAGTGTTATAGATTGAGAACCTTAAAACAAACCCAAAACAATGAGATAATCTGATATATATTTGTGATTTCTAGTGTCATGTGATCCAGATGATCCTGTAAAGATGATTCTGATGTCAAAACTGAGGAGAGATTCTCTCATCAAAACCTTCATCATGTTCTCAAGAACACACAACATCACTGATGAAGAGCTGACATTCATCATCATCATCATCGTCATCCTCATTGTCACAGACTCCATCCCTTTCCTGGATTCGGGAAGATTTTACACACTAATGACAAACAACCAGACTGAGGGGATGTTTACTACGACACCGTTTTCAACACTTTTTTAATACATTTTGGCCGTTCATTTACTTAGCAACATTTTGTATGCCTGAAACACAAACCTTTGAAAACAGGTTTCAATGTGCAAGTTTTTGAAAACAATACAATTATCGTTTCTGTGTAAACTAAAACATGAATTTGTGAAACAATTTAATAAAGGATGTTTTAATAAAAAGTTCAGGAGCAACATGTTCAAATGAGAAGCTGGCAGAAAGGAAAAGACTACTGACTGGTGGAATGTGCGCTGGAGAGCTGAAGTTTATATGGTTTATGCCCTGTGTGATATTGTGATATTGAGCGCTGTTAGCACGACTTTCTGTTTGACTGAGGAGAATTTAAATAAAAGCCACCAGCAGCAGTTAAGCCGACCCCATCCTCTTCCTTCCTATTACAGAACATTGTTACAGTCATGCTTTCTTCTGTTCAATCATTGTGCAACAAAACACTGTCAACACTAAACTTAAATATGACAAATGCATGTATTGTGCTTGATTGAAATGCTGTGCCTGAATGAGACAGAAGATAACCCATCTGCTAGATATAAATGAAGTTAAATGAACATCAATGGAGACTTTAGCTTGAGTCTCCTGCTTCTCACTCTTGTCTCCTGAGACAAAAACACTAACAGTCTCACAATGGTCTCTTTTAAAGTTTTAGAAGAGATCTCAATAACATCACACACTGTATTTTCTCTTGGCTAGAGACTCTGAAACTCACATTTGTCTCCTCTTATAGTTTAGTGAGAAAGTTTCCAAAGTGTGCCATAATTTCCAACCCAGTCTCACGGCAGTTCGTGACATAGTCACGAAATGTAATCTACTGATTCGTGTTCGTGGACACGAATTTCCCTTTTTTTTCCGTGTCACTCAGCACGACTTTCGATCTAATGTATTTCAATAGGAGGCATCTTTCGTGTCTGCACCACGTTTTTCTTTCTGCCAATCGGAAACATTGTTTTTTTCTCATTTGTTATTAATTTTTAAACTTTAAGCACTACAACATTACAAGTTACTCAACATTTAACCAGGAGATTTTATCCTTGTGTTTATTGCTTTATATTCCGTAGGCTATAACCTTTGTGCTACGGTATCTTTTCTGAGAAATGCCGTTTTTCCATCTATTTGGTGTGTCAAATCGGACAGTAAACTAAATATTACAGTACCCATGAGCCTTATCTACTTTTACTATGTTGAAGACGTCAGCTAAAACTACCTGATGGCCCACCGCCAATTCTCTTTTAATGATATCCCCAATTTCAGGTTAACATCACTCTTAATTGTTGATTCAATAAGAAAACTGTACAGTTTGTGTATAGGTCACATCATTTGTTGTTGGAAATAGTAATGTAGCAGATGTCGTTATTAGGATAATTGTACAGGAAAGGAAACCTTTCTTTGACTAATTTATTAATGCATGTTATATATAGAAATGTTTGAGTTCACACACTTGACCAAAGTATTTAGGAGTAAAGTCTGAGTGATGTTACTGAGATCTCTTCTAAACTTGTGTTTGAAACAATGATTATGTTCAATGAAAATATGTCAAACTAGAATGAAAGCATCAGATAAGGATTGAATGGAAAAAATAGCTGTGGTACAATTGTGATCAGTTTAGGGTTTTTTAGTGTTGTAAATGTACACCTGACTTGTGTAGACCAAAAAGACCACAGATTCAAACTCAGGTGACTCAAATTGAGAAGCAGCTCGTCACATGTGCTAATTTGATGATGCTGCACTTACAGACAACATCACCAGCAGAGATCAGCAGTGGGTATTTCCGTCTCTTCAGCTCATCACGAGGTGATTAAAACACTTGATCTTTAGTTGTGCTGTAAAGAGCTTTTCTTCAAATCTCAACAAAAGTAAGTTTTTATTATAATAAACAGAAATGTAAATCTGTATTGCACAATTACATTTTTAAACTGTTTACACACTGAAAGTGTTATTTGAGGCTTTACTCAGTGAAACATTCACACATGAACTGAATCTCCAACTGCAAAACTACATAATTTCTGCTTTACACTCACTTTGAAATTGTAAAAAAACTTTTTTGCAAAACTCTAAACACAGTTCTCTACATCAGACACTCACAACTAACAGCTCATGTTTCATTTTGGAAACACCAACATTTACAGACTTTTTATTTCATAACAAGCGTCGGTCGAAACTGAAGCCACATTTTCAAAACTCTTCAGTGTGGATAAACTGAAACATTTTTCATTGCTTTCACACAAAATGGATTTCACACAATCCATGAGCACGTTTTTCATTCATTCTTCACCATCTCTGAAACACTATATACCTGCAACAGATTTCTCCAATGCTATCACACTGCTTTCAAACTGATAAAACATCAGATCTGATTGTTGATAAACTCTGAGCATTTCTGCAGGAATTATACTGAGTAACATCTCATGTTTACGATGATAGTTATTCCAACACAACTGAGTTTCAGCTAAAGATCATGCTCTGCAGACTACTGAACATATACTTGGCTCATCAGTGCTTCAGCTGAACTGATCAAACACTAGCTGACTACATAGTCAACACTGCACACTATATATCTGCTCATCACAGCTGAACTGATCAGAACACTAGCTGACTACATAGTCAACACTGCAGTGCACACATATATCTGCTCATCAGTGCTTCAGCTGAACTGATCAGAACACTAGCTGACTACATAGTCAACACTGCAGTGCACACTATATATCTGCCATCAGTGCTTCAGCTGAACTACACTAGTCAACACTGCAGTGCACACTATATATCTGCTCATCATCAGTGCTTCAGCTGTGTACTGATCAGAACTGATCAGACACTGACCTACTATAGTACTGCAGTATAATCTGCTCATCAGTGCTTCACTGAACTGATCAGAACACTAGCTGACTACTAGTCGACACTGCAGTGCACACTATATATCTCTCATCAGTGCTTCACTCCAAGCTGCTAGTCAACACTGCACCACGATCAGCTGAACTGATCTAGCTGCTGCATGCACACTATATCATCAGTGCTGTCAGAAACTAACTACATCAGCACACTATATATCTGCTCATCAGTGCTTCACTGAACTGATCAAACACTAGCTGACTACATAGTCACACTGCGCACATATATATCTCTCATCATGCTTCAGCGAACTGAGCACTAGCTGACTACTAGTCAACCTGCAGTGCACACTATATATCTGCTCATCAGTGCTTCAGCTGAACTGATCAGAACACTAGCTGACTACATAGTCAACCTGCAGTGCACACTATATATCTGCTCATCAGTGCTTCATGCTGAAACTGACAGAACACTAGCTGACTACTAGTCAACACTGCAGTGCACACTATTATCTGCTCATCTGCTCAGCTGAACTGATCAGAACACTAGCTGACTACATAGTCAACACTGCAGTGCACACTATATATCTGCTCATCAGTGCTTCAGCTGAATGATCAGAACACTAGCTGACTACATAGTGCAACACTGCAGTGCACACTATATATCTGCTCATCAGTGCTTCAGCTGAACTGATCAGAACACTAGTGACTACATAGTAGTCAGTGATTGCTCATCAGTGCTTCAGCACGAAAGTCCTCACACTGTGTGTCACACGTGAACTGATGAGAACACTACTGACTACATAGTCACACTGCAGTGCCACTAATAGCTGCTCATCAGGCTTCAGCTGAATGATCATAACACTAGCTGACTACATATCAACACTGCAGTGCACACTATATATCTGCTCATCAGTGTGCTCAGCTGAACTGATCCGAACACTACTGACTACATAGTCAACACTGCAGTGCACACTATATATCTGCTCATCAGTGCTCTCAGCTGAACTATCAGAACACTAGCTGACTACATAGTCAAACTGCGTGCACACTATTTCTGCTCATCAGTGCTTCAGCTGAACTGATCGAACATACTGACTACATAGTCAACACTGCAGTGCACCACTTCTAGATCTGCCATCAGTGCTTCAGCTGAACTGATCAGAACTAGCTATGCTGACTACATGGTCAACACTGCAGTGCACACTATATATCTGCTCATCAGTGCTTCAGCTGAACTGATCAGTCACACTAGCCTGACTACATAGTCAACACTACGCCGTGCACACTATATATCTGCTCATCAGTGCTTCACAACTGACTGAGAACACTAGCTGACTACATAGTACTGCAGTGCACACTATCTATCTGCGTCATCAGTGCTTTCAACTTGAACTGATCGAACACTAGCTGACAATAGTCAACACTGCAGTGCACACTATATATCTGTCATCAGTGCTTTTCAGCTGAACTGACAGAACACTACTGACTACATAGTCGACACTGCATTGCCACACTATATACTCTCATCAGTGCTTCAACCTGAACTGATCAGTAACACTAGTGACTACATATGACAACACTGCAGTGCACACTATATATCTGCTCATCATGCTCAGCTGAACTGATCAGAAACTAGCTGACTACTAGTCAACACTGCAGTGCACACTATATATCTGTATCAGTGCTTCACTGACTGATCTGACACTAGCTGACTACATTGTCAACACTGCAGTGCACACATATACTGCTCATCAGTGCTTCAGCTGAACTGATCAGAACACTAGCTGACTACATAGTCAACACTGCAGTGCACACTATATATCTGCTCATCAGGCTTCAGCGAACTGATCGAACACTAGCTGACTACATAGTCAACCCTGGCAGTGCACACTTTATCTGCTCATCAGTGCTTCAGCACTTGAACTGATCAGAACACTAGCTGACACAAGTCAACACTGCAGTGCACCTATATATCTGCCATCAGTGCTTCAAGCAGCTGAACTGATCAGAACACTAGCTGACTACATAGTCAACACTGCAGTGCACACTATATATCTGGTCATCAGTGATTCAGCTGAACTGATAGAACACTAGCTGATACATAGTCGACACTGCAGTGCACACTATATATCTGGCTCATCAGTGCTTCACAGCTGAACTGATCAGAACAGCTACTGACTACATAAGTCGAACACTGCAGTGCACACTATATATCTCTCATCAGTGCTTCAGCTGAACTGATCCGAACACTAGCTGACTACATAGTCCGACACTGCAGGGCACACTATATATCTGCTCATCAGCTGCTTCAGCAGCTGAACTGATCAGAACACTAGCTAACTAATAGTCACACTGCAGTGCACACAATACTGCTCATCAGCTCAGCGAACGATCAGAACCTAGCTACTACATAGTCCCACTGCAGTGCACACATTGCTCATCATTGTTCCGCTGAACTGATCAGAACACTAGCTGACTAACCTAGCTGAGTGACACATTCTGCGCATCAGTGCTTCACGCTGAACGATCAGAACACTAGACTACATAGTCCAACACTGGAGTGACACTACATACTGCTCTCAGTGGCAGCTGAACTGATCAGAACACTAGCAGCTAGACACTGCAGTGAGACAGCACTCAGAACACTACTGACTACATAGCAACACTGGCAATATATCTGCTCATCAGGTGCTTGCAGCTGAACTGATCAAATAGCTGACTACATAGCAACATGCAGTGCACACTATTATCTGCCTCATCAGTGCTTCAGAGATGAACGTCAGAACTAAATCCAGGATCTGAGCATCAACATGTGATTGATTACTTTCTTCACATGACAGATGAAATGAAAGACAGTCAAAGTTTCAGCTTGAAAGGAGAAAGAGTGATGGAATGGAAATCATGACGATGGAAAATGATTATAAACCTGCAGATAAGACTGTAATAACTCCAGCAGCTGCACATGAACGTCTCTCATTTATTAAACATCATAACGGATGAACTGAAGCGGTTCGATCAACAGAGCTCAAAAACTGAATACTGCAGTTCGTTTACGTGTTTGGTGAGTGTTGATCATTATTATCATTCGAACCGCACCAGAGTCATTTTCGCAGACCAGGGTTCAGTGGCAGCGTTCACACTTATTCAAATGAACCGCATTAAACAGAGCGATCGCACCAGAGTTAGTTTAAATCCAATCAACATGCCAAGTTTAACACAGATTTAATTACTTTGCACTTTACACTTCCAGTCTTTCAGCTCAGATCTTCAACCTTCATGTTGTTTTCATGTGAACTTCTTTCTGTTGCCAGAGACACTTTCTGAATTACATAAAAATAATGTTTTTAAGGTCTTGAATTGTTATAAAAACAACCACAATATCTATAACAGTAGAAACTGTTAACAAATGTTGCACTTTAAAAATAAATACATAAAAAAATAAAAATACAGTGTGCCACAAAAGTGGTTTGAAACAACATATGAGGGTGAGATATTTTTATTTTGGGGGAACTATCCCTTTTAATCATGTGGTCAATATCAGTATTTGGTCTAATGTATGAACCGGCACTGATTCTTCATCTGTTGCAAATATAAATTCACTAAATAAACTATTTAAACTCTTTACTTTTTGATCCATGAGCATATCAAAGCTCATATATCATTTAACTCTGTGATTCAGATCATAGCCCGTGATAAAGCTGGTTCAGGGTTAATGTTTAAACACCACCTGACGTTTTTGACGTCTTTTAACCAGAAGTTAATTAACCAATTAATTGATGATGTGTGACGGACCGAATCTGAAGATTCAGAAACAACTGAACAACAAAAACCAGGAGAACAGAGAGAAAAACTCACAATCTGAAGAATTAAGAAGAGAAGATCCATGATGTTTCATCACAGACAGTGTGGATCCAAAAAGACCAAGGTCAATCAGTGTTAAAGAAAGAGCTGTAAACTACGCCATCTGGAGGAGAATATGAGCGTGTCAATGTGTCATAATCATCAGTAATACTGTAATTATGAATGTTGATATCAGTGAACACTGATCTGGATTCAGTTCAGATGTTTGGATCAGAGAACTGAACTGGATTCAGTGTGGAATCTGAATCTGTCCTCAAATCATATTCAATATTGTAAAAATCACTTTATAAGTTATCTGTTTATTTATTATTTTTACTGCAAAACCCATTCAGTGGTGAAAGATCATGTGTGAATCAAAGTGTGTTTCTACTGTATATCTGGAACACTGATCAGTGAAATAAAGAAATGGAATAATGATAAATGTAGAAGTTCAATATTTTAAAGCATAATATTTGGTTATTGTGTTCAGTTATTGTGATGTTTGATGTTTTGTTACCATGAATCTGGATCAGAGATCACATCAACATCTCAGAAATATCCAGATCTACTATGAAGGACTTCAAACCTGTGCTTTTTGACCTTTGACCCCTGTAAAACAGTGAAGTGTCACCTCACAGGTGATCATCAGAATCACAGCAGCACTGGTCAGGAATATGCTCTCTTACTCCAAACTCGTCAGTCTGGTCATTAGACAGAGGCGATTGATTATATTCTAATATGTCTAGAGGCTGAACCCACTTTTGATCATTCTAGAATACATGATTTAGTCCCAACAGATCTGAACACACTGAATTAAGTATTAAATAAATCTAATTAATTTAAATTATAAGGTCAAAACTAGAATAGCCTCACAGGGACACACACAGATATTCAGGACGGCAGCGAATCAAGTGGAAAAAGAAGCACTTCTAAAAAAACATTTAATATATTAACAACTCTGATTTCATTAACAATTTTATTTTAATTCCCTCACACTCATGCAGTTGTTTTTACAGAAGAGGATTAGGGCCAAGCCAATAATAAAAAAATAAAACCTCTCGAGAGAAATTTGTTAAATTTAGAGAAAAAAGTCGAGATAAAATGTTGAGAATAAAGTCATTAAATTACGAAATAAACATTAAATTACGAAAAAAAAATCGTTAATTAAGAACAAATTCTTTAATTACGAGAATAAATCGTTAATTTAATGAGTTTTTCTCAACATTTACCTCGACTTTTTTCTTGAATTTAACTTTTTCCTCATAATTTAACGATTTTATCTCGCAATTTAATGACGTTATTCTCAACATTTTATTTCGACTTTTTTCTCGAAATTTAACGAGTTTTTTTTTCTCGTAATTTAACGAGTTTATTTTCAACATTTTATCTCGACTTTTTCTCGAAATTAACGAGTTTTTCTCGTATTTAACAGTTATTTTTCAACATTTATTCTCAACTTTTTCTCGAATTTAACGAGTTTTTTTCTCGTAGTTTTAAACGAGTTTATTTTCACCATTTTATCTCGACTTTTTTCTCGAACAGTTTTTTCTCGAAAATTTAACGAGTTTTTTCTCGTAATTAACGATTTATTTTCAAACATTTTACCTCGACTTTTTCTTGAAATTTAACAGGTTTTTTCTCGTAATTTAATGAGTTTATTCTCAACATTTTATCTCGACTTTTTTCTCTTAATTTTACAACTTTAATCTCGAGATGGTTTTATTTTTTTATAATTGCTTGGCCCTAATCCTCTTCCCTATGTTTTGATACTCCACAGATTTCTACAGAATAATGAGTTCACACAGAGTGATGGTCTTCTTTGTTTATCACAAGAGGGAAACAGCGAAGGAAACTCTGCCACAGTGTGCATGTTTTCTACACTGCTATTTTCAACTATCTAGTGGACAGTTTGAGATTTTGGTGTATTTTTACTCTAATGGACAGAAAACTTCTAAAATACACATTTAGATGGTGTTTGTTTTAAGCCTACTACACACGTCTCTTTGCATCTGTAGATTTCTTCTTAAATTAACCAAAACAATCTACTTCAGATTTAACCGCATCAAGAGTCTATTCCCCTGAAATGTTATATATTATAACAAATGCCTGCAGAGGGCGCCAAAAGCCTTGTGATTGTTCTTGTTACACCACATGATCACATCCTTGTTTTTGGCCAAACATTATTTAAATGAGCAATAAGGTACGAGAGGCTGTGCTGTATCGTGAATAAGTCACGGCTGAAGGGTGTTAGGCATGATGAGAAGCAGAGTAATCCCTTCAGTGTGATTTATTCACCATACAGCACTAGCCTCCAGTACCTTATTGCTTTTGTAAAACCACACAATACAAATATTAAAGCCAAAAATATGTATCAATGCAACTTTCATGAAAAACTTTTTCTAAAAGCCTTCCTTCCGCTGGGAAAATAGTCCCTGACTGTGAACAGTAGACTTTACATTGAAAAGACTGAATTGTTCTGAAAACGGAAAAAGGCGCAATTGACAAAGGCTTTGACTAGCGCTGTCAGTCACGGGAAAACCCCTTAACTGTTAAAAGGACAAGATAATACATCAGACATTTAAACAGATTTTTGAACATAGTACCGACCTGAAGGAAAACGCTAAATCTGAATGCAGGTAATAAACTCGCTCACTCCATCTCTTTCTCACAATAATCTTCTACATGATACAGTAAACTTCAATGAACAATATCAATTGAGAACATACAGTTTACATTGCTAGGAGTGGTTGCTAAGGGTGTTGTGCAGGGATACACAGAACCGTTGGGTGAAGCAGTCATAGCCGTGTTTTATCGTGAATAGAACACAGCTATTGACCAATCAAGGACAGGAACACCGGATTCATCTTGGGCTTTTTACTTTTTCTCTTCTCATTGCCAGATAGCTGTTGTCTTTTCCCAGGTGTCAGGCAGCAGCACATGAGCACGTGCTCACATGCAGGAATGAATGGCGTCGTGTGCAGGTGTCTGCAGCCTCGGCTCTGTACCGCCTTGACTTGTTTGCTCACTGTTTTGCTATTATTCTCACATTAAGACTCCTAAAAAAAAACAAAAAACACCTTATCTAGTATCTGAGCGTGTGAATGTGTGCAGAATAAGAGGAAGAGAGGGTGGTGCTGGCGCTCAGAAGTGCACGTGTGTGGGCATGATGATACCTGTGCTGTGTGTGGGAGTGGCAGAATAAACACCTCTCTATAAGATTAACAGATATCATTCTTTCTTATTCCCTGAATAAAGCATTGACAGACATGGAATACAAACACTGAAACTGAAACACACTGAAATTAAACCAAAGGGCCATAAAACTGACCAAATGAACACACCAAATGAACAAACACACCACAAGATAATCGGGCTGATTTTGGGTCGATTTCACTCCTTGATGGTTCTACAGATTATCTTATCAGAATTTCCTGTGGTGTGAGGTGTGTAAAGAGTGACTGGATCTGCTCGGAAGAACGTATAAAGTCAGTCGACCATAACATTCAAGGGTCAGTTTTAGGACCATTGTTATTTTCATTGTACAATCTTTCCCTGAGCTTTATTTTTCAGAAATACAGCATAATTATCACTGTTATGACGATTCCCAATATTATTTCCCAGTGAGTAGACAAAAATCACTCATCTGAGAAAGCCTTAAATTGTTTTAAAGATATTAAACATTGGTTGGCAAATAATTTCTTACAATTAAATGAGAACAAAGCCAAAGTCTTGATCTTGGGTTCCTCCTTGTCTCGCTTACCCGTTATCGTTGAACGTACAAGATCATGTGAGGAAGGAGTGATTTTTGACTCATCTCTACTTTTCAATAAGCAGATTATTTTCATGATTTTCATTCTTAATCTGGGTTTTCTTAACCCTAATCTTCAGATTTTTTCTTCTTTATTCCTTTATTCCTTCATTCTGTATAATTTATTGCATTCTGTGCAGAGAGTCATATCTATCATTTCACTACATGTCGTTCTGTGTTTGTGTAAGCCATAAAAAAAGAAACTGTTGCATCTGACTTCATTGGAATTGGAATGCGTACATCTGGTGTTATTCCCAGTCTTCCTGACTCTAATCCAAGACCATGTTGGTACAAACTCTCAGGAATGCTGTTTATGTGTTGGATATGATCTTAGGAGGAGTTCCCTGAATTTTCCCTCATGTTGGTATAAATGCTCAGCTCTCAGAGCTGCAGACAGTGGAGATTCCCTCCAGAGCTCTCACGGTTAAACCTTTTATCTTTAATTGTTTATTAACCTATTTTACTCATTGATGTTTTTACTATGAAACTAAAAATCTTATCTTATTGCACAAGAATCTCTGATGAGTGGCAAACTTTACTTTAATTCTGAATTGTACGTTTTGCAACAGAAATGAATAGCAGAAGATGGATCATCAGAAACTGCAGGAATCAGAAAATAAAGAGCAAAGAGGACGAGATTCATCTGAAGAAGTAGAGAAACAGATCCTGACACGAGCTCGACGGAACAGCATTGTTAACAAGAGACCAAACTGTGAGGATCTTTTACATCCTTTTACAGTTTTACATCTACTCTCTGAAATGTGCAACAATCAATCAGTTATCAGTGATCATGCCTAAATTCAGGGTTGATTTAATTGCAGGACGCTTGAAACCAATGGAAGCGTGATATCATGGACACTAAATGGTGAATTATAAGCAACTGTAAGCATTTGCGATTTCACAGATTCATGAGAGACTGTAATAGGTTTATTTTATAAATATAAATATGAAATATATGTGTATGAAGTGTAAGGTGTGTTTCCTAGGATCGTACACGGTTTCAAAGGTCCTTTAAAAATACATTTTGGGGATTGGAAGTGGCTGATCTTAATGTCAAAGTAGTGGAGACCGGAGTCAACTGTAACATCTCAAATTAAACCAATTTTATCTCTTTCTGCATGACAGAGGACAAGCTTCTGAGACATACAGTACAGTCCAAAAGTTTGGAACCACTAAGATTTTTAATGTTTTTAAAAGAAGTTTCGTCTGCTCACCAAGGCTACATTTATTTAATTAAAAATAGTAAAAAATATTGTGAATATTATTACAATTTAAAATAACTGTGTACTATTGAATATATTTGACAAATAATTATCCTGTGATGCAAAGCTGAATTTTCAGCATCATTACTCCAGTCTTCAGTGTCACATGATCCTTCAGAAATCATTCTAATATGATGATTTGCTGCTCAAGAAACATTTATGATTATTTTCAATGTTGAAAACAGTTGTGTATTTTTTTTTCAGGATTCCTTGATGAATAGAAAGTTCAAAAGAACAGCATTTATCTGAAATACAAGCTTCTGTAGCATTATACTACCGTTCAAAGTTTGGGGTCAGTAAGAATTTTTATTTTTATTTTTTTGAAAAGAAATTAAAGAAATGAATACTTTTATTCAGCAAGGATGCATTCAGTGCCGCTGCTAGCCATTTTGGTGCCCTAAGCATAATTCCTTTATGATGCCCCCCACCCCGACCCCGAGAAAAAAAAACGTTTGTTTTGCCAGTTTAACTTTTTTATTACCAAACATAACTCAATACAATAACACACAATAGCAGCATCACAGTATAAAGTATCACTTTCTAGACTAGACTACAGCATTATTAAATATCTTTCTTGTTCCCCCTTTTTTGTTACATATACATGGCTAAAATATGCCTAATATTTCTATAGGCTAATGAAATAATACCGGCATTTAAAACAAAAATACATTAAGCTATTTTTGGTGCCCCCTCAGCACTTGGTGCCCTACACACAGTGCGTGATGCGCGTGGTGGGAGCGGCGGCGCTGGATGCATTAAATCAATCAAAAGTGGCAGTAAAGACATTTATAATGTTACAAAAGATTAGATTTCAGATAAACACTGTTTCTTTTGAACTTTCTATTATCAATAATCGGAAAAAAAATATTGTACACAAATATTTTGTACAATTGTACACATTAAATGTTTCTTGAGCAGCAAATCATCATATTAGAATGATTTCTGAAGGATCATGTGACACTGAAGACTGGAGTAACGATGCTGAAAATTCAGCTTTGATCACAGGAATAAATTACTTTGTCAAATATATTTAAATAGAAAACAGTTATTTTAAATTGTATATATATTCACAATATTACTGTTTTTTTACTGTATTTTTAATTAAATAAAGGTAGCCTTGGTGAGCAGACGAAACTTCTTTTAAAACATTAAAATCTTAGTGGTTCCAAACTTTGGACTGTACTGTACTTGATAGAATTTTTCTGCAAAGACTCATTTTTGATTTAGATTTTTTTTTTTTTTTTTTTGATCTACACCATTAATGTCTATGAATTTAAATCTGTCTTGTTTTGATTCTGTTGTCTAACATTTGATATCTTTGTCAAACATTAGCTTCGTTGTTTCTATCAGAGCAGCTTGTCACGGTGTGGTTCAGTCGCGACACCATCAAAGTCCAGCTTAGTAAAGACATCAAAACAGATTATTTGTTCCAGTAATTTAAGAAAAGTGTTTTATGTTCAGTTTAAATATCTATTTAATACACCAATAAATCAGGTCTGTGATTTTTTCATTGAACCTTTTTTTGTGTTCCTCACAAAACATGCATATTTATATAAAAACTCACACACACACACAGTTTACAAAGGCACAAATGCAAATGCAATTTCATATTTTTATTCAAGAATAGGTTTGTTTGAGATGCGCCTCGCCTGAAATGTAGGCGAGAGTAGGCGGCTGCAGTGAGAGGAGGAGTGAAAAAAGCGCAGGACAGACAGACAGTTCTCTGTTCTCGTAGTGGATCAGAACCTACGAGATCAAAGGCGGATATCGCGGGATTCACACTCGCACTTTTTTGCTGATAAACTGGATGTTATTTAAGTTCTGTTGCTTTTTTTTCATTATTTGTTCCAGTAATTTAAGAAAAGTGTTGTGTTTTCAGTTTAAATATCTATAAATATTGTAGTGTGGTAGCATAGTCCTTTTGCCTCTCAATCTGGGCACCGGGGTTCATTTTCATGCTTTCAAAATCTTCAGTGTTTATGAATCAGAAGTTGTCTTAACTTTAAATACTGCCATACTGGCGTTAGATCAACATATTTATTAACATATTTACTATTATTTTTGGCTTGTAATAGTAGCATGGAAACTTAATATGTAAAATAATAGATGATTGTTCTTTTCTAATGTAATAATAATAGTGTAATAATGTGAAAAGTTTTATTGTGTTCAGAACTATAGTCTGGCTATACTACGTATATATACTATATATACACAGTATGTGTTATCTTCAGTATATTTAGAGATATAGTCCAGAGGTTAAAGTTTTTTGCCTCTCAGTCTGGTGATCCAGATGTAATTGTAATGGAATGGGACTCAGGCAGGGATCCATTTGCGAGCTTTATTAAAAGTGAGCGTGGTCGTACAGGTAGGGTCAAACAGGAACAAACAGGAACAGCGAGGGACAGGCAGAATCGTGGTCAGGATACAGGCAGTAGATCGGGGCAGGCAGTAGCTATTACAGGTCAGGAAACAATACACAGTCCAAAGGTAGGCGGCAGAGAATCGTAAACGGGTAACAGACCGGATCGGTAACAGACAGGCAGACAGGATAATAATGCTCGGAATTGAACACAGGGTGAAACAAGACTTCGCACTGAGGTGGTGAGTGTGTGAGTCTTAAATAGTCCAGAGAATGAGCTTAGCTGTATGTGGTGATTGGTGTGGAGTCTGTACATGTGACTGGCAGGGAGGATTATGGGAATTGGAGTCCAGGAACTGACGGTAATCATGACAGTAATGGATATTAAATAGTTTTAACTATATATTCTCTAGAGTTTATTGTGGTCCTCTGTGTTTATGTGAAGGTTTTACATGTGTTGTTACAGATGTAACACTGGACTTCTAATGTTTCAGTCAATATTATGACTCTAACATTGCTTGTAAAACATTTGGAGACTGTTAAACAAATAGAACAGATACACGTTACTGACATAAAAATTGTATTAAAATATTTCAGGTTTTTGAGTAATGATGACATGACCAAATTTTGTTACATTTGCCCCCGTTTCTCCATTGATCGGTCACTGCCTGAGATTTCTTGATTTATTCTGAACTGTAACATTCATCCACTATATATGAACTGCATGAAAACAATAATATATTTGTGTTTTTAATTAGTAGTTTCTCATGATCCAGACGGAGCTGTAGAGATTCAGTCTGATGTTTCAAAGAGACGCTCACAGACGAGGTGAGACACTGACTGATTATACACAGAATTAATAGATCGATCTGAACTGATGCAGAAACACTGACACTTCTGTTCGTCTCTTCTTAGAAAGCAGCAAAAATACTAATAATAATGTGCACTTATTCTATCAAATCAAAAGTGTGTGTTTCACATTAATGTTTACCTCTAAAACTGAGTATGAAATCAATCATAATGTACTTTTATTTATGTATTTATTTATTTATTTATTTATTTATTTATTTTAACCCTGGTGCTCTTCACGTGTCAGTCAAAAAAATATTATTTTTTTCAATGAAATTAATGTACTATATTTTTGTTCTTTAATTAATCTTTATTAATCAATATTTTTTATTTAATATTTTGTATTTTTAGGGGATTTTTTGGTACTAAATTATATTTATTCAGTAGTTATAATCCTTTTATTCACTTTTGCAGCACAGACAAATGAAATTTCCAGCTTAAACTGTCATAAATCTAGAATGTTTTGAAGCACAGACTGAAGTTTGGTCTCTTTTTAAAGACACAATGCAGATTATTGCTGAAGTGAAAACGGTTTAAAAAGGAACTTAAAGTTATACAATTTTATGTTTATTGTCATGAATTTACTTCAGATGGATACTGACACCATTTTCTTTAACATGTTCACACAGTTCTCATTCTCTTCTTTTGTATGAATGTAAAGTAGCCATTGATGAAGATGAAGAAAGAAAAGATGAAGATGATGAAGAAGAAGATGTATAGTCAGCTGTGAGAATAAGTGTTTATGAAAAACAAAGATGAATGAAGTGTATATATTTAAATTGCAGCTTTTGTAATTTCATAAATGCACTAATCAATATTGCAATATAGATTATTCTTTGATTTATCAAGCAGTCAAAGACTAAACTGTGTTTTTTCACTGCAATGTAAATTTGCTGCATCAAGTGTCTTCATGTTCAGTGTTGATCACATCTGTAATTTTTCAGTACAGTATTCATTAGTGAATGTACGTTAATAAAAGTTAACAGTTCAGTTCTTGCACTTTTTCTGGCAATGAATATGTATGAAAGTATTTGATATTTGTAAATATAGTTCATGTTTTTCTGAATTTGATAGTTTTATAGTAATCTCTGATGTCATCACTGTATCTCCGTTAGAGTCGTTTAAGAATTTATAAACTTGGTCATTTTGAAGCTACAGATCTTAAATATGATGATCTTCTTGTGAAGAAACACCTTCCTAAAATATAAAGAAATGACATTATTTCTGTCTGAAATCTGAGATGTTCAACCTTTAGCATCTTCTTGACACTGGACACCAGTTTGAAAACCTCTGCTTTAAGACACAGATGTGATGATTTCTGTAAGATGTTCTGAAGTGCTTCTGATTTCATTCCAATCATAATAAAGATGGAAGAAAACGACTGTCATGAACTGTGAAATTCTTGGACAAGATCCGACAGGAACACACAAACTCCTCCACACATCTACTGCAGAAACTCCCTCTAAAGTCTAAATATATTTAACACTCAATTCAAAGATTCACAGTTAAAGATATAGCTATATTTGAGGAGCAAAGCACAACACAAACTTATGAAATCCTAGTTATGAAAATCAAAAACCTGTTTGATAACTTTTGTGCAGCTTGTCTGAAGATCCTGTGAGCTGAATTCAGTGAAGATTGATGTCAGAACGACTGACACTGATGACACCAGCAGATCATTCAAAACTTCAGATCATTACTGACACATTATAAACCACATTATGACCTTCATCATTTCATTTGTTGGCCTGCATTCAAACTCTTTTGATTCCTCACTTATATTCACACAGATTTATCTACTGTAATATCTTTGTCTACTGTAATATCTTTATCTACTGTAATATCTTTCTACTATGTCTACTGTAATCTACTGTATATCTTACTGTAACTGTATTCTTTATCTACTGTAATATCTTTATCTACTGTAATATCTTTCTACTGTAATACTACTGTAATATCTTGTCTACTGATCTTTGTATATCTTGTCTACTGTAATCTTTATCTACTACTAATCTTTATCTACTGTAATATCTTTATCTACTGTAATATCTTTGTCTACTGTAATATCTTTATCTACTGTAATATCTTTATATACTGTAATATCTTTGTCTACTGTAATATCTTTATCTACTGTAATATCTTTGTCTACTGTAATATCTTTATCTACTGTAATATCTTTATCTACTGTAATATCTTTGTCTACTGTAATATCTTTATCTACTGTAATATCTTTATCTACTGTAATATCTTTATCTACTGTAATACCTTTGTCTACTGTAATATCTTTATCTACTGTAATATCTACTGTAATATCTTTATCTACTGTAATATCTTAATCTACTCTAATATCTACTGTAATATGTTTGGTGAAGCCCAAATGCTTCAGCTTTAACTGAGATCGCCCTCTACTGGTCACACATATTCACATCTATCATGCCTTTATATTGGACAGATTTTATACAGGCTGGAAAAACGAGTTGTTCTGAAAAGCCATCGATTGGTCGAGTCACTACAGAATATTTCTAGCATGAAACAGAATTAGGGCATTATATCAATCAAATAAATACATTAATTTATTGTATATTTATCATTTTAATACGCAGAAGATTACCAGAAGTTTCCATCTCTGTCCACTAGATGGCGCTACTAAATTTCCTGAAAGTCTTAGTTTCAGGATCAGAAACAGTGAAGAGAAACTGAAGATGAATGAGGATCATCATGAAGCACATTTAATGTCTTTCAATCATATTGATCATGAACTACAGCAGTGTTTCCACTCTTTCTGAAAGTAAAGCAGCTTTAGAGTGACAAACCACAATAAATCAATAATAAAATAATGGATTGCACATGATCTTTTAGTGCTTTGAACATCCAAATGTGTTTTCTAAAGTTTTTGGCCATTTTAATGCACATTTTGTAAATTCAATCATTCAAATGCCAAAAAATATGTGTGTTAAATGACAAAGTCCTATTAGAGGATAGATTTGTTCTGTATAACTGCACTATTGATCATTACTGCAGGCAGAATAACAGCCTTTTGCCTGTTTTAGGTTTATTTTAGAAAGATTTTAGAACACAGAGAGGAAAAGTTTTTCCAGAAAGTATTGATGATAGTGACGACAGAAAATAAGGTTGTAGTAAGAAAGAAAGAAGTTAGAACATTGTTAGTTATAAATGATGAAATCCTAAAAAAAGTCAAAGGTCAAATTAAAAAAAAGATATGGATTTATGTAAAATAGACAAGAGCTCCAATATAAGATCAATATTTGACCTCATTGATTATTCAGAGAATATTGATTCAGACACTATTGTAATGTAAAGCATTTAAACCATCAGAGCATTAATTTTAATTTAAATGCCTTGGTGTTTTTGGTTTCAGAAATAAATGTATGATAAGAATTAATATCATTATAAAGCTTTCTTAAGTTTTGGTTATCTTGCAAACTACTAAACGTTTTAATTGTGACAGAGGAGTGCAACAAAAACATTATTATTAAAGTCATTATTGCGAGAAAGTGTCTCATTATTATGAGAAAGTAAGTCATTATTAAGAGAAAATAAGTCATAATTACGAGAAACTTTCTCATTATTATGACTTACAGAATTACATTTTTTTACTCAACTGTGGCAGAAACGGGCTTCCATATAAAATAGATGTTTAAAAAAAAAATTAAAATAAAAAACTTTATGGCATACAAAGTGATCCTTTTAAATATTAAATTAAAACCATCAGTAGGTGGCAGTAAATCTTAATAAAGAGCTTAGAACCCAAGAGGCAACACTTTGATATTTTTTGGGTAACAGCCACTAGATGGCGCTCCATTAACTATGGATTGACCGGCTCCTGAAAACTGGTGTAATTAGTTTCTTCTATGCAGAAGAGAAATTACAATATCCTGAAAATAAAAAATTGAATTACGGTTGGCATAACAGGATAAATTGGCTTTAGTCATGTCCTAATTTATACAGCCTCTTTTATCATTGAATTTTTTTAATTTTCATTTTATGTCTTGCTATATTTCAAGACTTGCTATATTTAAAACATTTATAGGTTAAAAAAAAAAAAAAAAAAAAAAAAAAAAAATTGTTTGTATATAGACACGTCTATAACAGAAATGAGCCATTCCACAAATGAGAACATTTCTTTTCCCAGGACATTTATAATGAACATGAAAATTAACTCTAAAATACATTTTATTATTATGCAACATGTCCTAAACATTATTCTAACTGCAAAATTTATAAAATAATTTATTTAAATTAAAACATTAGTCTAATAAAAACTACTAAGAACACTAAAAAACAGCATGTTTCATGTCCCTATACTAAACCTAAACCTAGGCTAGCAAAAAGGTCTATTTTCAGTGCATATGAACAGTCAAAGGTGGCGTTATGTCACAAAAGAGCAGACTTATACAGCAAGGTTTCTGAACACCACAGCATGGAAACTGTTAGGCCTAAGCTTACGTGTTTTTCCTGAATAAATATGATAGTTTTTCAGTAAACACATATAATCAATACTGGTATTGTGTGTTAGTAGGATACAACCATTTAACATAGCATTATATGTTCCAAAACTGTTAATTGTAAATAAAATATGAACTAGATTAAAACTGGATTAAAATATTCAGAAAAATAAATAAAACAATCTTGATACTTTACTGTGTGTTTGTTGTACTTCCCCAAAGACAAATGAGAGAAATGTTGATTGATTGTGTTCATGACTGAAGCTTTAATAACTAATAAACACAAACTCTCACACTGATGCAGGAATCAACATCATTCACACAGAATGAGAGTAACATCTGCTACAGATGCTGAAACCCTGTCAACTGGCTTCAGTGTTCAGAGATTACATGACAAAAATACAGTAAAATTAAAACCTCAAAGGAGTGTTTTCATTCAGAGATTAAAAGAATATAATGAAGAATATTTCTGTTTATGTAAAACAGGTTTTTTTTTTCATGTTGCACTTTGCAATTTTATGAGCGATGGTCAGTGAGAATCACCCATGATCTCCCTTACTTCTGCAAAATATAATGCAATATATGCAAAAACAAATGTACTGCTATCCCTGTTGATAAACTTTTCAGAAGTAAGAGGTTGTGAGATCATGTTGTCTGGTACTGTGTATTGCTTTAAACCTGAGTGCCGAGAAGCACAGAGGAGGAGGGCGAGGGGGTGGGGATTGTCTTGGGAGGACATTCATGGGTCAGGTATGTTGACTGTGTAGTGCTGGTCATTAATAAACGTAGTGTTCATCTGAAGAAATGGCCCATTTACAGTCATTTTACAATATGGCTCATTCTCACTGACCATTCATCAAAACTGAATCCTCTGGTGATCAATATCCCACATACAGTAATGCGTAAGATTTGTACTGTTAAAGGTGAAATATGCCACAGATGTGCAGACTTGTGCATTTTCAAACAGTTTAAGTCTGAAAATCCTGATGGCAGCTGGTTCATGGACAATGACACAAGGACTTCTGATGTGTTCATTGTTGAGAAATGAAGTAAAGATTTTGAGTAAGTTTCAGGTAATCACTGAGTGCTGCTGTTTGTATGAATTGTTTTGAGAAATTAACTTAATGGTTTGCAAATATTATGATATGATAATTTAAGAAATTAACCAACGCAACTGTGAAAACTGTAAATACTGAAGAAAAAACAGCACAGAAATGATATACATTAAAAGATTTACATTTAATAATCTATCAGAAATGTGCACACAGACCACGGCGTGAACCCGCTAAGTCTATGGGCTAAAGAGGAAGTGAAGATTTTGTGCAAATTCAGATCATAATGCTGCACTGCCAGGAAAAGTGGAACGTGTGGCTTTTGGCCATTCCGAGAATATTAATATCAGCCTGTGTCATGAGTGTCTAGTTACAATATAACAAAATTAAGGGTTTAATTAAGGCCACAGCAGATTTCACATTTCCTTACAAACCTGTAAAGATATTATTGCACATTTAAAGCCCAAAAGTACAAGGATCGATCCTTGTTCCTACACTTTTCTCTTTATACATGCTATCACTGCGATCCCTGTTTTCTAAACATGGAGTATCGTTTCATTTATATATCTCTTTCTATGTTTAAATCAAAGCTTAAAACTTATTTTATCTATGGTGTTTAATAACAAATAGATTTTACTGTGTGTATTTTATTTTGCTGTTTTTATTTTTATGTATTGATTCTAATGTACAGCACTTTAGTCAACCTCGTGGTTGATTTATATATGTTTAATAACTAACTAACTAACTAACTAACTAACTCTTTTCAACAGTTTTGCCAAAATAACAAAGAAAGGTTTAACAAACTTTTCTCAAAGAAAAGAAAAATCACAACAGAACGTACTCTCGCTCCCTATCCAGCCACAAACCAGGAGAAAACAGAATTACAAAATAAAATGCCGCCCACCTCCCTACTGTTATGTTGAGGTTGCAATATAGACGATGCAAACACAAACTTCTACAAAACAGGGTATTTAATAATACGAAGAAGCATGGATACAACCAACATTTAAACAACAACAAGAACAGACAAGGAATGCAGGGAGTGAGTCCATTATAAAGGGTGTGCAGGTGATGAAGTCCAGGTGCAGGTGTGGAAACAGGAGGATCATGGGAAATGGAGTCCGGGAACAGAGGGAACTGTGACACTTACAGTTCCCAAATAATAACAGCTAAAATGGTAAGGACACAGATCAGACTTGTGTGGCGCAATCAGCTTCCTGTGAAAGAGTGGGAGGAGCCAGAGCAGAGCAGGAGACACTTTGCAACAAGCCAATAATTGTGTTGTTCTCCTGAGATTGAAACTCTCACATCCTCATTCTGAAGCTCATTCAGCACAACAACAGCAGAGGCGTCAGACCTACAGTGGATGTTACTCTCTTCAGATCATCACAAGGTGAATAAAACACTTTTTGCAACAAAAAAAGATACAGGTGTTTGATGTACAGGTGTGTGCTTAAGTATTTTTGAAAAATGAACTGTCTCTTTAAGAGCTCTATGATCAGACAGATGTGCTTTAAACTGAGGATTGACTTGCTTCAGTTTACACAATCATCTTGTGTCATATGCCGTTATGTCAGTGTGATTGAACAGGTACAAATGTGGCGGAGAAAGAAAATCACAGAAAACTGCTGGAGCCTCAGAAATCACAGAGCAGCAGAAAACAAGAAGACAGAGAGAGAAATGGAGACACAAACCAGTGGATCACAAGAGAAAGAGGACTGAGAGCTGATAAATGTGGCAGTATGGGACTAAAGCCAGACTGTGAGTGTTTGATCATTTGGACTCTTATAGTCTGTATACCGGAAAGACCGGTTGGTTGTAACATGGGAGAATCAGCATTTTTTTCAATCAGGGATAAGCTAGGAGTCCTATGATCATTGCATTATTTATTTACCCACCTCTTTCCAAGCTGTTTTCCAGCCTTTCCCTCACTAACTTCACTCAGTCTCGTTGACTCGGATGAATGTCATTGCTAACATTGCACGAGTGCACACTGCTGGAAAACCTTTGCAATGGGCTGAACTGGAACATCCTAAGCCCTTAATCACTTGTAGTCTGTTATGGAGCTATTATTTACATTTTTCCTTACAAAACTGTTTAATGCAGCATTCTATATTTATATAGATGTTTTTGTGTTGTTTTATATATATGCACAACACAATCATTGCCTGAAAAAGCTGTCTGAAGTTTACATATGAAGTAGACTCTGTCAGAATCGAGGGATCAATGGTCTGTCCATGTAAACGTCCCTCGTATATGCTGATTTTTTTTTTTTTTTTTTTTTAAAAGATTTTTTTACTAAATCTATATTTTGTTTAGTAATTAAAGTTTTGCAAATAAAATCATATAACTTAGATAGAAAAATGTGCCAGTTTCTTTTTAATAATCTTAACATAATGCCAAAACAGTGGACAAGAATGAGATAGAGCTGTTCCCGCCAGTGTTGAGAAGAGGAACTGATGAGGTTCAAAGATGGGAAGGGCAGTCAGATGATTTGAGATGACAGCGTTAAAAACGCTTGTGTGGTCTATATGGAGGCAAAATTGTGCACTATGCTGTTCCTGGACCTGCACTCTATGGGTTAAAAACACTGATTTTTCACCATTGTTGTTCTGATTAAGAATATTCACACATAGACACTCATTTACAGGTTTGGTGTTGATAGATCTTCATGTTCTGAACACTGGAGTTGATGTTCATTAAGCATAAATACCTCTAAAGAAGTTTGTTCTAGACTAATTCACACACACACACACACACACACACACACAGTTATTATCTTCACACTCATAATGTCATAAAGTGTCACATTCATCACTTTCTGAATATTGAATCTATAACTTACTGAAAGTTCACAGATGTGTGATTGTGTTTAATTGACAGAAAGTGTTATAGATTGAGAACATAAAAACAAACCCAAAACAATGAGATAATCTGATATATATTTGTGATTTCTAGTGTCATGTGATCCAGATGATCCTGTAAAGATTGATTCTGATGTCAAAACTCTCTCATCAAAACCTTCATCATGATCTCAAGAACACACATCACTGATGAAGAGCTGAACATCTTCATCCTCCTCATCATCATCAGAACACAGTCTGTTCTATTTCATCTTTTGCATCTTTTACTCATCTGATCACAAACAGACTAATGTGAACACACACCCGGAGCAGCCATTGGGGGAGCAGTTGGGGGTACGGTGCTCAAGGGTCTCTCCTCAGTCGTGGTATTGAGGGTGGAGAGAGCGCTGGATATTCACTCCCCTCACCAACCTGAGACTCGAACACATCACCTTTGGGTTACAAGTCTGATTCTCTATCCATTAGGCCACGACTACATCCACCAAAATATTATAACATAGACCTGTGTTCAACGTCCTGTGACTTAGATTTAACAGGCATTTATGATGTCACTAGGGTGTTTGAGTCTCTCCAGCGCCACACAAGATCCCAGAGTGAATCTGGTGAAACATGAACCTGCACCGGCTCTAAGTGAGAGACACTGACGCAGATTTGAAACCGCCTGATTATTTTCACGTTACCAGTGAGGATCCTCACCTCGCCACTGCACATTTTACTCGTCTCCCTCATCAGACACAATTCAAAATCTTTCAGTCTTTACTAATGAGTTGAATCAGGTGTGTTAAATGAGTGAGACATGAGTCTTTGAGATATGACATGAAACACTAACATCGCTCCAGACCAACATGAGATCAGTTTGCTTCAGCTGTGTGTATATTATGTTGTCTATGTTCAGACTGTCGGTCCAAATCTGATTTTTGTCTATATCTGATCAGATTAGGCAAGTGTGAACGGCCATAAATCACATGAAATGTGATGTTTTGAGCTACATTAATTTGTGCTTCGAAATCCTATTTAAATCACATTTCTGGAAATCCATTTAATTTAAAACAACATTTGGAGGCTATCGATGCTAAATTAAGGCAATTGTAAGATCGCATTTGTTACACACGGAGTCCACGCATGTGTGTTTTTATGAAGATATAAGGTCCATTTATTTCAAGAACACTTGCAACAACGAGTTACAAAACAGGGGAAACCACATAAAACAATGCATGCTCATCTCTCCGTCTCGCGATCTTTTCTTTTCTTTTTTGTTTTTTTTTCAGTCTCGCGAGTCTACCAATCTGCCTTCTACAAATCTCGTCTGCAAAGCTTCAGCTTAAAAGTCACAGACATTATACATACAAACATACTATTGTGCAGATAGAGAATGAAAATAACAGAACCGTTAAATATACCTCACAAGACCTAACAGAATGCAGAAAAATTAAATAACTGTGTAATGTAAATTAATTGTTTAAATACAATAAAATTAAATCCAACAATACTAGAGATCAAACAAACTCGAGTGGGGGGGGGTAGGACTTAACCCATACACTCTCCCCTCCAAAAATGATGTCATCCCGACATCCCCTGTCTTATCATCATGTCCAAGACATCTATAAGTCGTTGAGCTACAGGAGTCAGCTATAGTAAATACTATTTAAGGATACAATGAAGGCTTAGGCCCAAAATCACATTAACAAACACCTCCCATGTTATTGCAATGTTTCTGTAGCTGACATCATTGTGCACCATGAAAGCGACTACATTCCCCATTATTAATATGGACGCTGTATCCTTCTGCAGGTCTCTTGTACCATCAGCCCAAACTTGACCTAAGAAACACAACACCGGCTTCGGATTCTTGTCATCACAGTTTACAGTCCCCCATTTCCCTTTTTACCGGCCTGTCATTATCATATCTGATTGAACAGGGTCAATGGAAAATACAACTTATCTATAACAACAATGTATATGTAACTTAAAGTGTGTTATACATTAAATAAATGTCAATCTTTTAACTAATCAGTGTCTGTGTTTTTTTTTTTCTGTCTGCATGTGTTTATCTTTTCTGTATTTGTGTATGCCTGTGCGTGTATATGAGTCTATAATATGTACTATTCTAATGTGGGTTCTCCTAGTGTATGGTAAGTAAATGTCTGTTTGTGTTTTCGTTTTCTCAAAGGATATAGTCTCTGTGGTAGTGCAGGTTCTGGCCTGTGGATTCCGCTTCCATCCCGCTCATGGGTGGCTCCATCATCGGGTTCAGTACTCCATCGAACTGGTTCTTTTCCAAGTATCGCCAGTCCCTCTGCCTCTGAAGACTCCACTTCCCCATTTCCACACCTTGTCATCACTTCCTCAACATTCTGTGGAACCACCTCTTCCATGTCACACTCCACCATCTCCATGGATAGGCCATCCTCTTTTGCAGACTCCTGTGTCACTTGTGGACAGAATTCTTCAGCCTCCGGCTGCAGCTGCTCTTTCCGCTGGCCAGGTTTGAAAGGTCTGCAAAATCCTATCCATTCACTCTCATCCTCAGAGCTACTTTCCCTGGCTTGCTGTTCAGAATTTGATTTGCTGTGTTTTCCTTTTGCCATCTTTCTCAGAGTTGCTGTGGTTTGTTCTACTGGCAGGAATTCGCAAGGCAGGAGCATGTTACGGTGAAGGACTCTGACTCGTCCTTGTCCAGTTTCAGGTTGCACCTCATAGACTGGACACTCTGATCTCTTTTTCTGGACCACATGGACCTGTTCCTCCCAATATGATCGAATTTTTCCTGGGCCCCCTCTTTCGCTCATGTTCCTAACCAGAACTCTACAGCCCGGCTGTAACTCCGCTCCATGGGTCTTTCTGTCGTACCTGTCCTTGGATCTCCCGCTTTCCATGCGCGCCGATTCTGAAGCCAGCTTATATGCCTGATCCATTCGCTTTCTCCAACTTTCTGCATACTCTTGATGAGATGAGGACTGGTCTCTGGGGCTGAGGTTGAACATGACATCAATAGGGAGCAGGGCCGTAGCCAGGATTTTTAAAATACCGAGGCCATTTTTTCAAATGGCTTGGCATATATCAATGTGTCTGTGTGTGTTTGTGTGTTTTAGAAAGAGAGTGAGTGTGTGTGTGTGTGTGTATTAGGCCATTTGTGGGTGTATGTGGAGAGACATACAGTAGGCCTAGAGAGAGTGTGAACTGATGACTTGCAACCAACCTATTCTGTGTGTGTATGCCTCTGTGAAAGGTATGTTTTAATAAAGGCAAAGTGTGTGAGATTGTAAAATTTGTACAGTATATGCATGTGTCTGTAGTTGTGTGTCTATGTGTGTGAGAATAAGAGAGAGAATAATCTGGCCTCTTGTCTTGTGGTGGAGATCAATCCATCCATCCAGTGTTCACATCATTAACTGTAATGACATAATGAATAGAAAAAAAATGAATAGAAAAAAATTAATATATCAGTATTCCTCCCCTTTCCTCCTATTAATACAGCACCAACTGTAGTACATGCAACACATGTCATAATAGTTAGTTCATATTGTTAGATTACACTAAGTCTCACCTCTTGTCAAAGCAAGTAAGAATTCTCCTGTGGCCAGAAGCATCCCATCTCTGGAGCACTCGATGGGGGTCAATTTCAGTGTTCTGGTGGACATGCATGAGAGCTAGACTAGATAGCCTCTCATCACCCATGGTAGACCGAAGCCATGTTTTGAGTCGACGTAATGCAGAAAAAGACCTTTCACATGAGCAAGTGGTGACTGGCAATGTCAAGAAAAGCAAAAGCATGCACTTAACATTTGGGTAAAACTCCAAAATTCCATTCTGCAATGTTTCCATTGCAGTAGCAGGGAGAGGCCCAATGTGATTCTGGAATTGATGCTTCCATCTGTGTATTTCCTGATCTGCAGTGTCAGGATAAGGCAAGTCCTCTTTATACCATGCCAACAGACGGTTCTCTCTTTCCTCACTGAGCTGTGGCAAAGCCTCGGGCACTAAGTAGGCTGCAAGCAGGGCTGGTTCAGTGGACTCTGCAAGCCGGGTTCTCAATTCGTTTGTAACATGATCGATGAAGGGAATAAATTCAACCTGTAATGCTCTGCAATTGATTGGGCAGGTACATTGCCCCTGTGTTGCTGTTTCACCACTATTCTTTTCTTCACAGGTGTAACATCAATGGCGTTTGCCAGCTGCACTGCTTGTTGATATATTTTGCAGAATCTTTCCTCATCATTGCGAAGGCTCTCAATGACTTCTGCCACTTGTCTTCCTTCTTTGTAGGCACTTGAAAGGTCTACATTTGGTGACTGCAGTTTAAGGGTCAGTGGCCATATATATCCCAGAACATTTTGGGTTACAACTGATGTGATGATCGTGTCAAAGGATGCAATTGAGTTGCGCAACCTGCTGGCTTTTTCAGAGTTATGGGTGCAGTCACTTTCAATTCTTGCAGTGCACTGTGAGTTGGCTCAAGCTTGGATATAAAGGCACTCACTGTTTTTATCCTGGACCCCCATCTAGTATCAGACATCAGTGGGATTCCTCTGGGTCCATCATCACTTCCCTGTTCTTGCAAAATGTCTTGCAGCTTGTGTTTCCTGGTGCCTGCTGAGAAAAACACAGCCACCTTCTCAATTAAGGTCATAGTGTTCCTCACTATTGGGACATCTGTACATCCATGGACCACAACGAGATTCAAGGCATGACTACGGCAATGAGTATAAAGGGCTCGTGGTTGAACCTCTTGGATTCTCTTCTGAACTCCACTCAGCCTTCCACTCATGTTGCTGGCACCATCATACCCTTGGCCACGCAGTAAAGAGACATGAAGCCCCCATTTGGATAACTGTTCAATGATGGCTTTTGTGATGGATTCAGAATCCTGCTTAAGAAGTGGACAGAATCCAAGAAAATCCTTGTGTATCTCAAAATTATCAGATTCAGATACATAACAAATGCAGATTGACAACTGCTCTGTGCCACTAATATCAGCTGTCTCATCAGCCAATACAGAGAAGTACTTTGATTTCTGAATTCTTCGAACAATAAAATCTCTGATTTCATCACCACAACAGGAAATCATCTCATTCTGAATAATTGGTGACAAGTACTTTGCATTGCCAGGTGCAGTCTCCAGGTGTTGGCTCAGTACATCATCAAAATGAGATTTCCATTGAATGAAGTGAATGAAATTGCCATCTTCACTGTCACCTTTCCAGTTGCCACGGAATGCAACATTTCTTTGCCCAAGATTGATAACAACATCGAGTATTGACAACAAAGTCTTACGATTTTTCTCAACTTTGTCAGAATATGTCTTGCTGATCACTGACTGTATGTTTTCCATTTGTCCTTTTGTTACAGAGAGGAAATTTTCTGCTAGAGTCGAAGCTGTCATATGTCCTGGTGTCTTTTCGTGGTTCGAGATTATTCCCCGTTTTTCACCGACAGCATTTTTCCAGTCCCTGAATCCTTCTGTTTGGAATGTCATGTTTGTCCCCTTCTGTTTATTGAACAATATGCACACACAGCAATATGCAGCATTCTCAGATGGGGAGTACCGAAGCCAAGGGTATTTTTTTTCCCAGTCTCCATTGTATCTCAGAAGCCTTGTCCCAAACTGACTTTGAGGATATTTATACTGGTGGTCCCTAGTCCATCTACATTGAAGAATGCTTTTTTTTCCCTCATCTGAGTAGTTACTTTTGCTTTGTACATAGCTGGATCACAGACGGAGGAACATGCACTCGGTCGGATCATCTGACTGTGTTGCACCTGTTATTTCCCTCTCCTCTTGTCTTGACTCTCTCTCTGCCTGATTATCTCTCTCTCCTGTCTCATCTGTTGAACATTAAGACAACAAGTCTTAATAACAGATGCATTATTTAATTCATAAATTCACAATAAATTTAGCCTATATGTGAGGGCCATGCCTAAGAGAACCTCACAGTAATTGACTAGCCTGTACTAACAAAACTTCTAAGAACTGATTGAAACAAAAAAGAATTGCCCGCTCGACCAAATGGTAGAGCACATTTTGAGTCACTATATTTCACTGAGAGGAGTATCTAACTTAACTCAAGCTGATTGAGCCATCTCTACCATCTGGTTGAGGTATGTTATGCCAAAAAAATCCACTAGATGTCAGAGTGTCAATCAACAGCACTTGTCACAACACTTCCTCAAACATGGATGTCAGAAACAAAGAAATCACTCCTGCCATGTGAACTGTTCTTGGTGAAAATTTGCAAGGTAAGCAATTTTTTTGACATATTACACTGTAAGAGCCCTAACTTTACAAAATTATGTTACTTGGTGCCATTAAAACACTTTAGTATGTTTCAAATAATTTTTCAAAAACATGCTCAACCAAACGGTTGATGTGACACTTAAAGGTAAATGCAGAAAAGCTATGGTAATGTTTTCAGATCATCCATTTCTGCAGTCAGAATGGACTATTTGCTGAGAAATATAAACTTCTGATCATTATTAGCTATGAATATGACAGCTATTGTTATTTCTTCATGAATATGCTGACATAATTTCTTAAATATGTATTTTTTTGCCACTTTTGCATATTTTTTGATGTAAATATAATGAATTCATTGAATTAATGTGTGGAAATCATAATTATCAGAGGCAATTACTTCTTAAATGACATGCTGGTGAACTAACATTACTAAAATTGTAAGAGATTGTTATTTATTTGTTTGTTGTTGCTTTTTTTACAGTTACTAGATGGATGTCAATAGTTTCTATGGTACAAGAACACGCACTCTTTCAGGCCCTTGTCCCAGAAAACCCCCCAGATTCTGATGCTGAGCTCGGTGATGATGATGACCCAATAGAGGATCCAAATTATCACCCTGTCTGAGAAGAGAAATGTTCATATGTCTAAAAAAAGAGAAAAATCCTGTTGCACTACCACACTTGATGGCGTTTCTTGAATCATAAAAGCCTAAAATGCCATTATATTACTATCTTTTGCTATTTTGTTTTTAGTTTTTGAATGCAGAAAGAATGCAATGTCTTTAGTTTTGTTACTTTTAGTTATTTGTGTTATTTATTTTTGTTTATTGTTAAAAAAAACAAGAAAACATGTAATTTTCTGTCATAAAATGAAAATCTGAAATATTTTATAGAATATTTCAATAAATAAACAAGATTCAATATATACAATTATTTTATTTTCATTATGTTTTAAATAAATTAGTATTATAGTTCATATTTTCTGAATTTCATAGTATGTGTATGAATTTTTTTATTTTACCTTTAAGTGCCATCTCAACCATTTGGTAGAGGCCGATATTTTAAAAATTATGGGATGCATTGAAAAAAAATACAGTGAGTGTGATAACTAGTGACATAATGAGATAAAAAATGCAAACAAACATTTTTTCAAATGCTTTTTTCTTGGTGGGGCAGTTAAAGGGTTAAGCTAAATGAATGAAAAAATGAATGGTAGCCTAATTGCAATAGCCTACTGCTGTTATCCCTTGATTGACAACATGCAAAAATATGTAAGCTATTGAGAGGGACACTTTTCACATTATTCATTACTAATGAATAATGTGAAAAGTGTCCCCCTCAATAGCTTACTTATTTTTGCATGTTGTCATTTTTTCATGAATCATTAGCCTATGGTTATGGTTATTTTTATGATTAGGCTATTGGCTGTTATCACAATATTTGTAAAAAGGCCTATTGATTATTGAATGATATGTAGTCTATCTCATAGATGGATAAGGTAAGTGATTCTGTATCTTTAGAGCCTCCTGAATATGGGCAATCTAGGCTACTTCAATCACAACGAGGCCATCAGGAACCATGGCATAGCCTAGCCTACTGCTAGTTCACAGTAAAATATCACAGTCAGATGAGCAGGCTGCGCATATCTGACTAAACGGGCTCGTCGAATGGCTGGCTGTGACTGTGAGTGGGACTTTTTTCGTTGAGCAAAAGTCACTATTGCTGATGTTGCTTAGCTGACCGTCTAACGGATAAAGTACTATCAATCTACTTAGCCAGCAAACTCGAACAAGCCTGTTTAGTCAGTCCTGTTTAGTCCTGTGACAACGTAGTTTTGTGTGTTTCTCGAGATTCTAATGACAAATGAAACTTAGCGCTTCACAGCGCTGAACAGTCTGCCACTGACACACACAGGCTCACCTTCTCTCCTACTCTTTCCCTGCCCTTCTGTTGTTGGCTTTTTAAAACTTAATTTAGTTTGATGCAAGTTCTTCTTCATGTCTGCATTTCGCTCAAGACCACACTACGATGTATTAGCTTACGTGAAAAAACATACAATCAGCCTGCCGGCTTTCCCGACTCTCTGAATCTGTAGCCTAGGTAACGTGTCACGTGCCACTGCCTGCAAAGACAGATAGAGGCGGAGATTTCACTTGAGATTAGACGGAGAATGTGAATTTAATTGTGAGAAAATACAGACAACATATGGATTCGGACACGGACCGTGTTCTGTGTTTGGCATTGATCATCACTGCTGGATTTCAGCTTTGACTAATTTGAAATTTAGGGAAAAAATACCGAGGACATGACCTTGGTGTCCTCAATGGTAGATACGGCCATGATAGGGAGCCTAGGATGACGTCCAAACAGCAGGAAGTAAGGAGCAAATCCTGTTGCCTCATTGCGTGTGCAATTATATGCATGCACTACTTGTGCCAGGAAGTTCTTCCAATCCATCTTTTCCCTGTCAGTCAGATTCCGCAACATAGACAGGAGCGTCCTATTAAATCGCTCCACCTGTCCGTTCCCCTGTGGGTGGTAGGGTGACGTTCTGGAGCCTTTAATACCACTGTGCTGCTGGAGCTGTGCGAACAACTGGTTGTCAAACTCCTTCCCCTGGTCATGGTGCAATCTTGTGGGGAAACCAAATTTCAAAACAAAATCCCCAAAGATCTTTTGCGCTGCTGTCTTAGCTGACTTGTTGAGGCATGCATACGCTTGAGCAAAGCGAGTAAAATGGTCCATGATGACCAAAATATATTCATACCCGCCTTTGCATCTCTCCAAATGAAGAAAGTCAACCGAAACCAGTTCAAAGGGGTGTGTTGTTTCAATATTGGTGAGTGGTGCTCGGTTTGGTTTGTTGGGGCGTTTTGTCTTGAGACAGCGACATACTCGTAAGACATGATGTTCAATTTCCTTTTTGGGAAGCACCCAGCTGTGACAAGGTTGCTGTTTTCCTGTAAAGGATTCCATGCTCATCCAGGAACAACCTTTTTCTCTCCCGCATCAGTACTGCCCGGCCATCATGACCACTCCACTCTCTGTCTCTACACCATCGGTTTGTTCTTACACAGTTCAACACAGGGCTGATCACTGGATCCTGTTCCTGAGCCTGCCTCAGCAATCCTCTGTCAAAGTTCAACCGGTTATCCTCTTCTTCAACTAGTGCTGTCTCTATTGTCGCTGGACACATCCACGGAGTGTGCTCTTTTGACTGAATACTGAGAGCCTTTGTCACACAGCTGATAACATCTGGACTCACTTCTACCAAACATTTCTGCATATATTCCTCCATTCCCAGCGGCATGCGTGACAAACCATCCGCATCAGTGTTGGTTTTCCCTGGACGATACTTAATTGTGAAATTAAAATCAGCCAGCTCTGCAACCCAGCGATGTGTAGTGGCATTTAGTTTAGCTGTCGTGAGCACATATGTTAAAGGGTTGTTGTCAGTGTAGACAACAAAAGAAGGAGTATAGTAGAGGTAATCTCTGAAGCGTTCACATATTGCCCACTTCATGGCCAAGAATTCAAGCTTTCCTGAATGCAGATGATAGTTCTTTTCTGCGGCAGTTAGAGTTCTGGACCCGTAAGCAATTACCCGAAGCTTGCCTTCCTGTCTTTGATATAACACTGATCCCAGCCCTTCTTGGGATGCTTCACAGTGGAGGATGAATGACTCATCAAAGTTTGGGTAACCCAAAACAGGAGGTATTGTGAGAAGATCGATCAACTGGCAGATCACCTCCTGGTGCTTTGGCATCCAGACAATGGGATGGGATGCGGACCCATTCATAGAGCCCCCAAGGTGTAATAAAAGCTGTCAATGGTCGGCTATTTTCCTCCAAAAATCCTTGGTGGTAAGCTTTCCCTTGGTCTAAGATGGAAAACCAAGCACTTCCACTGAGACTGTCCAGCATGTCTTGAATGCGGAGAATTGGATGGCGGTCTGGGATAGATTTCTGGTTCAGTTCGCGATAGTCACAACACAATCGCAGACTCCCATCTTTCTTCCGCACACATACAATGGGCGAAGAATATACAGACCTTGATTTTGTAATCCAGCCACGGTTCAAGAGATCTTCTAGGTACTCTTTGACTTCCTTAATGAAGTGGTTTTGGTACCGACATGTATGTTCGTCTCACTGGTGTTGTGTCTTTCAGCCTGATTTTCAACTCCAATGATGGGATACAGCCGACGTCGTCATCATTTCTGGAGAAAGCAGCACATTCCTCCCTCAGCAATTTCCTTACCTCCTCCTGATGTTGAGGCAACAAATGACCCACAGGGACAGGTGGATCCCATCGGTCTCCATTGGGCCGCCCCATGTACTCTGAAACCACTTCTTTTGCCGTTCCAGCTTTCTCGACTCCAGGGGTTTCCTTACTAATGACCTCTTCCAAATCCACAGGTTTTGCAGCAGCAGGGTAAACAGCTTTTACACTCTGTACATGGCCTAACACTGTGCGTGGCTGAAGTGTAATATCATGACATGTGTCATTACTTACTGGGATGAAGACTTTTGATCGGGTACCCTTCTGGAGCTTGACCACATTCTCGGTGACGGCTAGTCCCTCAGGCCAGTCAGGGCTATCGACTGGAACAAACAGCATTTCCTGTTTACCTGTTAGAGGAATGGTACGCACTGAACACTTAACTACTTTTACTTTCACAATTCCCTCGCTAGAGTTTGAGTCACCCTGCTGAACCAATCGCATAAGCCCCTCTGCTCTCTTGCAATCTACTGAGAAAGCTGCAGTCAACGTTTTAACAATAGCTTGAGCTGGTTGTTCTTTCTCCTGGTGTAGAAGATGTTCGATAACATTATATCCAATAATTGGCTCTTCTGCCACACCCGATGTTTTTGCTACCAGCAATAGCACAAGGAGCTCTGTGTTGGATACGCCAGAGGGCTCAAGCTGGAACTTTACTTCAATCCATCGCTGAAAGGGATGTCCGTCTGATTTACAGCCTTCCAGTCAATGTACCTGGTCCTAGTATCTCCTCTGTCTCTTACTTTTGTGTGAGGTAGATGTTCTTTGCGCCACTTTTCATTGATCAGGCAGACCTGTGAGCCCGTATCCCATAATACTTGTGTTGGGACACCATCCAGGTAGCAATTGACAGTACATTTCTTTCCTATCAGTTCAGCAGTTGAGCTTTACGCTTCGGGGAAAGGTGGGCTGCATAGATGGACCCTCCAGCCTGTCTGCACTTGCAGAGTGCTGCTGTACATTTCTTGCTGTGCAAGATGACTTGCGTTGTTACAGAGCAGCTTACTGGTGTTATCACACAAGCCACATTGTCTCTGACTCTGGATTAAAGTGCTGTTGGATCCACTGCCATTACTTGATCCACATTCACTGTATGCCGTGGGGCCCTACAGCCTTTTGAAAAATGTCCCGGCTGACCACATTTAAAACAGTGATTGCATTGCTCACTGTTGCTACTGTCTTGACATGACTTACATGTTTTCTTGGAGGGTGGGCGGCCATGGCGGAAGGCTGGTTGTGATTCACGGATGCTGTTTTTAATTTCTGTTATCTCGTCCTTCAACTGTTTGACAAGTTCAAACAATTCAGTCTCACGTTTGGATGTGTAGCTCTGGACCCTCTGTTCTTTCCCTCTTGCTGTTGCACCCTCTGTGAGTTTTTGTCCATTTGCTGCTTCTCCTGGTCTTTGTAGTACCTGTATATCAGCCTGAAGCTCATTTACTTTAGTCACTTTTGTATATGTATTTTTCTTTTGTTTCTGTAGTCGCTCATTTTCAATACCTGCTGCCTCATTCAGTCTCTCAATGAACTCTTCATCAGTGATGGACTGATTTTCCAGATCAGCTTTCAACCGGAATTTTATGTGATCGCTTGTGAGTCCAGTACTGACAGAACGCAAGAACTTCTTTTGGATGAGCTCAGCACTGTACTGTTCCTCGGCCTCCCCGTCTCTGGAAGCAATTAATAACCTCTCTTTCAGTTCTATTGCTCTGAACAAGAAGTTTTGGGGTGATTCACGGCTGTCTTGTGTAATGTTCACCAGCTTGTGATACAAATCTGTGGGGCTATCCTCTTTAAAATGGCCCTTAAGGATGGTTTTCAATTGAAGAAGGGTCAGATGACTTTTAATTTCCAGCATATCCCGGAGGCTAAGACCTGGACTGATGGCTCTCACAACTGCATCCACAATCTCTGTCTCTGTATGGCCTTTCTGCACTCCACTTTCAATCTGATGCATTAAATTTGTATAAGACAGTCGATCTTTCTGACCTCTCTCTCCTATTTGTCCCCAAATTTTGAAGTCACACCTGATGGTCACCTCTGGCACTCGTGATGACTGGGGCTGTGCATCGCAGAATATAGCTGGAGGTGCTCTGTTCTCTTTGATCCGTACTTGATCACTCAATCTCATAATTTCACTCTCTAATGCTTTTGTGGAGTTCTGGAAACTAAGCTGTAGGTCTGCATATTGTTTTTTCAACTTTTCCAGCTCATCTTCATCCTCTTTTAAGCTCCTCACTGCCTCACGAGCACCTTGGCCTTTCATTTCTTTAATCAATTCCACCACACTGACTACGAAATGACGTGCTGCCTCCTCGTCCTCTTTTTCAATTACATCATCAATCTCTTCATTAATTCGATGAATCAAAACATGCTTTTTCGTTACCTCGTCTCCTGGAACTTTTGCAAACATAGCCAGTTCTCTAAGTTGATCAATCGTCAGATGAGGTAAATCCGCTCCCAGTCGATCTTGTAACAGCCGAAAATCCATTTTAACACTCTGAGGTCTAAAAACGCGCCGGCGCGTTTTGCAGTTTTTTTTTCACATTGCAGCAAAACAGACTTAAAATACTCCGTCATTTTTTGTCATAGAGACATAAGTAATATATCAATTGAAACTATAGAATGTCTTCTTTTTTTTGTGTACACTCACAATCAAAATAAAACTTTGTGCTTTTTAAAAATAAATAAAATATACAGGGTGTGCTGTCCTGCCGTCTCCGTCTCTGCAAACATCGTTCTAAAACGTCACTAAAAGTAACTAAAATAGATGGCTTATACATGCTACATGGACATGAGAGATATGTCTTTGGAAAGCTTTAAGTGTCTACTTTTAAACAAAACAAATAAATTCTAAAACAAATATTCTCCCTTTATGTAATCAGTATAAAAGTAAAGAGAGGTACTGTTTCTCCTGTCTGACCTAATTATCTTTAATGTGTGCCCGCCCACGCGCAGAGCGCTCTATTCATAAGATAATGTGCTGAGGCGATTATGCAAACTGTAAACGCCCCTAACAGCGTCTTAAAAAGCATCAAGTTTCATCAGATTCATTCGCTTTCCTTCGCGTTTGGAAGATGGCACACTACACAGGTGAGCAGGCTCTTCAGATGGTCCTGGACAGAAGAAGAACACGACTCTGACGATGAACGTCTGCATTTTGAAGAGCGACTTGATCCAGCTGAAGATACAGTATCTGATGAGTAAGTGATTTAGTTTTACTTAAATTATTTGACGTGTTTTTTTCTATAAGCGTACATATATATTTGCCTTATATTTACATCTATCTATATAACTATATATATAACGTTATCTCATAAAAACGCTTATAAATAGAATGCTTTTCTGTTGATATAGGGCCTACTTAAATTATTTATATAAGCGTACATCTATATTTGCCTTATATACATCTAATCTATCTATCTATCTATCTATCTATATATATATATATATATATATATATATATATATATATATAACTTTATCTCAAAAAATGCTTATAAATACAATGCTTTTCTGTTGATATACTTAAATTATGACGTGTTTTTTTTTATATAAAGCGTACATCTATATTTGCCTTATATTTACATCTATCTATAAATATATATATAGCGTATCTAAGTACCGTATATGATAGGCGTGAATGTGCTAAAATATGCTTGGTTGTGAAATGCGCGAACATGTTGCTATTTGCTAAATGTGCTAACTGATATAGCAGACTGTAAACGTTTACACATTCGCACACTTTGTCCGGTAATGGCCAATTGACAGACATATACAGCATGCTTGTATACCTGTTACTTTCCTGTCAGTTATGCATAGCTAATGTATGAGAGTATTATCTTATATGCTAATAATAACAGTTTTTTTTTTTGACATTTTTTTTAGGAATGTGGATCCATCAATTCCCACTAGGAGGGCACGCAGCAACACAGGCGGAAATGAGAAAGAGTAAGTACACTTTACCCACTATATGGTAGGCCTATATTGAAATCTGTAAGATTTTTCATGTTTTTAAAATAAGTTTCGTCTGCTCACCAAGGCTGCATTTATTCAATTAAAAATACAGTAAAAACAGTAATATTGTGAAATATTATTACAATTTAAAATAACTGTTTTCTATTTGAATATATTTCACAAAGTCGTTTATTCTTGTGATGTCCAGCATCATTACTCCAGTCTTCAGTGTCGCATGATCCTTCAGAAATCATTCTAATATGATGATTTGCAGCTCAAGAAACATTTATTGTTTACAATTGTTCAGAAATGTTTCATAAGTAGCAAATCATCATATTTGATGATAATATTTGATGATAATATTCATAAGATTCATATTTGATGATAATATATTTGCAGAGCTCTGTGGTGTGTCGTCACAGAAAGCAGCTCCAAAACAGACCAAAAGTGACCATGTACCGGTTCCAGGAGCAGAGCTGACATCAGATGCAAGGAACAATGCCACCGCTGGTCGTCGGAACTGTATGCTTTGCAAAGTACAGCTTGGTAAAAGGCAAGACACACCTTGGAAATGCCAGGCATGTGACATTTACTTGTGTCTTCAGTTGAACTGTTTTCAAAAATGGCACACAGATGTGTGACTGTTCAGATTCTCTGTTCACCACCTCTCACTGACCATTGGGCTGCAAAGATTATCTATATATGTGATCAAGCAGGTTATGTATAGGGTGTAAAAGTGGGCTTTTTTTTTATAAACCTTACCTTTATTTGCCTGTACACAAAAAATGTGCCTTTGACCCTAGTTTATATGTGGATTATATTGTTAACTTTATTTTAAATAAAAAAGAAAAAAAACAATGATATGTCTTGTCTTTGCATTTTCTTAGTTGACTCAGTCACATTCCTGACTGAATGGCTCATTATGCGGCTCATTAGGGGCAGGGTCTTAATCTCCCCAGGTGTAAATCACTTCATTATTCATGAAGAGTCACACCTCTTCGCATATGGCCTACCTAAACAAAAAGTGTCTTAGAAATTTAAAATCAATACAATGTTTTATGTGTCAGAGTAGGGAGGATCATTTCCACATCATTTTGAAGCAAAAACTCTACACTAAAATATACAATTCTCAAAAGTCTTGTGAAAAAACATTTAGTATGCATTTTGAGGTATTGTTTCAGTTACTTTTTTTTTTTGTTTTTTCAATAACCACGCATAAACATTATTCCTTTAAAAACACAAACATGTACATACATGTTCCTCACATATTATTGTAGCCTAGTTTGTGCTGAATACAGTGTAATGACACTTTTGTCATTAATATGTTTATAACCAACTGATAAAAGCACAAATGTCAGGGCATGTCAAAACTTCTCCAGGGCCCAAAATCAGCCTCAGACTCCAGAGGGTTAACTTCCGCGCTGCTCTCTCACTCACGCGCTCGTTGCAGCAGCTGCTCTGTGTGTGCCTCTCCGTTGCTCGAGCTGCTGTCCGCATTCCTTGAAAAACTCCTGGCTGGCTCGCCAATTTTGTTACACACGGAGTCCACGCGTGTGTTTTTATGAAGACATAAGGTCCGTTTATTTCAAGAACACTTGCAACAACGAGTTACAAAACAGGGGAAACCACATAAAACAATGCATGCTCATCTCTCCGTCTCGCGATCTTTTCTTTTTTTTTGTTTTTTTTTCAGTCTCGCGAGTCTACCAATCTGCCTTCTACAAATCTCGTCTGCAAAGCTTCAGCTTAAAAGTCACAGACATTATACATACAAACACATACTATTGTGCAGATAGAGAATGAAAATAACAGAACCGTTAAATATACCTCACAAGACCTAACAGAATGCAGAAAAATTAAATAACTGTAATGTAAATTAATTGTTTAAATACAATAAAATTAAATCCAACAATACTAGAGATCAGACAAACTTAACCCATACACATTCTTTGTGTGTCACGTGAACTTGGAGCCTGTCAATCAACATTAGAGCGCCACCCTCAGGCTGAATTACTGAGGAACACTAGAGCTCTGAAAGTGCGTCTGATGAGTTCAGTGTCAGGAACTAGAGACTTCAGATGACGCAAACTCTGAATTAACACATTATCATCTGTATACTGCTCATGAAATCATTGCTTTAATGTCTTCATTGTTTCTGTGACATTTACATACTGTATTATCTGTACATTTCTGACATATGAACATATTGTTACTTTATGTCAGCTCTGATAACACATCGATCTGAATTGTAATGTAGAAATATTCCTTTTCATTATTCATATTGTCAAAAGTGTTATATAATACAAATAAATGTGAAAAACCTCTCAGAAATAAACCAGATCCAGATTTATGTAAAGAAACTCAAACATTTCTAAAAACAAATCAATACAATAAACACTCAATATTCCTCTTCATCCAGTTGATAACTGAGGCTCCAGTGCTGGATTGACCTTTGACCCCTGTAATACAGTGACGTGTCGCCCTCTACAGGAGATCACCAGAATCACAGCAGGATCTACAGATATAAATGTGTTTTACAGCGATGAAAACACTTACAGATTTCAGCTGATCAAACAATATGACAGCATATTAAAAATTGTTTGTTAGAAATCACAAAACACTGACAGAAAAGTTGTAATTTTAAAGGGATACTCCACCGTTTTTTCATATGAAACTATGTTATTCCCTTAACTAAGACGAGTTGATACATACCTCTCTCGTCTCAGTGCGTGCACTAAATCGCTCTGTCTCGCGGCGAAACTTTGTTAGCACTTAGCTTAGCCCAGTTCATTCAATAGGGGCCAAGCAGAGAAGCTACCAAACACCTCCACGTTTTCCCTATTTAAATACAGTTACTCGAGTAGTGTAACTCGACCTAGGACGGTGACACAAAACAAAGCGTTGCGCTTTTCTAAGCGTGTAAAATGGATAACTATATTGTATGTAAAAGTCACGTTGGTTCTATTGACGGAAATGAAAGGGAGGAGGAGAGGGACCGGGGGCCGGTGAGAGGACTTTTCACGAGTGAAGATATTACTGCGCCAAGTCAAAGTGCTCCCGAGCACTTGCTATGGTATTCCGCCATACAATATAGTTATCCATTTTCTTGTTTTCAGGAAAAATAAATCAAAATTAAGTACTTTTTTAAAACAAGCAAAATAATCTGCCAATGGGGTAAGCAAAATAATCTTATTTCAAACCAAGAATAAGCTATATAATCTTGTTTTCAGTTTGGACTAAGATTATTTTGCTTACCCCATTGGCAGATTATTTTGCTTGTTTTAAGGAAAAACTTACTTTTGACTTATTTTTCCTGAAAACAAGAAAATAATCTTTACTTGTCAACAAAATGCTTTGATTTAAGAACATTAAGATATTTGACTAGAAACAAGACAAAAACTCTAAGTAAGAACAGCATTTTTTGCAGTGTACATCTTGGATGCGCTGGGGGTAAGCAGATAAACATCACATTTTCATTTTTGGGTGAACTATCCCTTTAAATAATATTATTCAGTACTAATTTAAGTACAACGTAACTAATGAAGTGGATCTCAATTTTCTACTAGATGTAATAAAGTGACTGAAATTTCTGGTGTTAATGTGGGTTTGAAAGTTGATCCACTGATTCATGTGATGAAATTAATGAAAGAACAAAAGATCATAAGGTCTTAAGATTGAAGTCTAAAGGAAGTTCTTTGAAGGAAAGTTCATTTTTATAGTGAAAGGACAAGTACACAAGTTGATGTAAAATTACAGAACGTTTGAGTTGCAAAAATATATAAAGTGAAAAGACAAAAATAAACAACAACGGCTATTTGAAAACACGTCATCTCTAGCAAAGTCTTAAGCTGAGCTGTAGAGTCAAAGGAAAGTCAAAATGAAACTAAAAGTTTATGAAAAGAGTCTCTCTCATTCAAAGTCAGCTGAAAGCTGCTATCTGAATCTGTGTCAGTGATAAACTATTTATAGTGAAGCACAATTCAAAAGTTCAAAAATTCTACATTTCAGATTTTCAGGGGGCAATTGGTAGTTAAATGTTTTGAGTAAATCTCAATGCCTTTAAAGAGATATTTATAATAATAATAAAATAGCCTATTATAATAATACAGAGCATAAATGATAGATGTGATCATTTTGACTAGTTCATTCTATGACCTTTGTTTCATCTTTCGAGGCTGCTCTGACATATAGTTATGATGTAAAGTTCTGATTTGTGAAAATTTGAAATATAAATAAGTGTTTTAAGTAAATAATGTGTAATAGTGTTGTGTGTTCCATGTTTGTTAAGTGTTCATGAGATGGATTGCTTGAGGGAAGAAACTGTTCCTGTGTCTGGTCGTTCTGGTGCTCAGGGCTCTGTAGCGTCAACCGGATCGCAACAGTTCAAAGAGGGAGTGTGCTGGATGTGAGGGGTCGAAAGTGATCTTCTTTGCCCTTTTCCTCACTCTGGATAAGTACAGTTCTTGGAGAGTGGGGAGGGTTGTGCCAATGATTCGCTCAGCAGACCGGACTACCCTCTGTAGTCTTCTGAGGTCAGATTTGGTAGCTGAGTTGAACCAGACGGTAATTGAAGTGCAGAGGATGGATTCAATGATGGCAGAGTAGAACTGTTTCAGCAGCTCCTGTGGTAGGTTGAACTTCCTCAGCTGGCGAAGGAAGTACAGTCTCTGCTGGGCCTTTTTCACAATGGACTCGATGTGGTTGTCCCACTTCAGGTCCTGGGAGATGGTGGTGCCCAGGAACCTGAATGACTCCACTGCTGCCACAGTGCTGTTCATGATGGTGAGTGGGGGGAGAGCAGGGGGGTTTCTCCTGAAGTCCATGGTCATCTCCACTGTCTTGAGCGTGTTGAGCTCCAGGTTGTTAAGACTGCACCAGACAGCCAGCTGTTCAACCTCCAGTCTGTAAGCAGACTCGTCACCGTCCCGGATGAGGCCGATCAGTGTTATTATTCATATTGTCATTCATATTGTCATGAAAACTGGGATTAATATTGATATCTATGTATAACAGCTGAAAGACAATATACAAGATATAGTTTTATCTAAAAATAGCAAAAGGTATATATATATATTATATATATATATATATATATATATATAATATATATATATATATAATGTAAAAAGTGATGAAACAAGAAGCAAACAATTAGAAAATTATGAAGAATACAGGTGCAGGTCATATAATTAGAATATCATCAAAAAGTTGATTTATTTCACTAATTCCATTCAAGAAGTGAAACTTGTATATTATATTCATTCATTACACACAGACTGATATATTTCAAATGTTTATTTCTTTTAATTTTGATGATTATAACTGACAACTAAGGAAAATCCCAAATTCAGTATCTCAGAAAATTAGAATATTACTTAAGACCAATACAAAGAAAGGATTTTTAGAAATCTTGGCCAACTGAAAAGTATGAACATGAAAAGTATGAGCATGTACAGCACTCAATACTTTTGCCTGAATTACTGCAGCAATGCGGCGTGGCATGGAGTCGATCAGTCTGTGGAACTGCTCAGGTGTTATGAGAGCCCAGGTTGCTCTGATAGAGGCCTTCAGCTCTTCTGCATTGTTGGGTCTGGCATATCGCATCTTCCTCTTCACAATAGATTTTATATGGGGTTAAGGTCAGGTGAGTTTGCTGGCCAATTAAGAACAGGGATACCATGGTTCTTAAACCAGGTACTGGTAGCTTTGGCACTGTGTGCAGGTGCAAGTCCTGTTGGAAAATGAAATCTGCATCTCCATAAAGTTGGTCAGCAGCAGGAAGCATGAAGTGCTATAAAACTTCCTGGTATACGGCTGCGTTGACCTTGAACCTCAGAAAACACAGTGGACCAACACCAGCAGATGACATGGCACCCCAAACCATCACTGACTGTGGAAACTTTACACTGGACCTCAAGCAACGTGGATTGTGTGCCTCTCCTCTCTTCCTCCAGACTCTGGAACCCTGATTTCCAAAGGAAATGCTAAATTTACTTTCATCAGAGAACATAACTTTGGACCACTCAGCAGCAGTCCAGTCCTTTTTGTCTTTAGACGCTTCTGACGCTGTCTGTTGTTCAAACAGTGGCTTGAATGCGACAGCTGAAACCCATGTCTTGCATACGTCTGTGCGTAGTGGTTCTTGAAGCACTGACTCCAGCTGCAGTCCACTCTTTGTGAATCTCCCCCACATTTTTGAATGGGTTTTGTTTCACAATCCTCTCCAAGGTGCGATTATCCCTATTGCTTGTACACTTTTTTCTACCACATCTTTTCCTTCCCTTCGCCTCTCTATTAATGTGCTTGGACACAGAGCTCTGTGAACAGCCAGCCTCTTCTGCAATGACCTTTTGTGTCTTGCCCTCCTTATGCAAGGTGTCAATGGTCATCTTTTTGACAACTGTCAAGTCAGCAGCAGTCTTCCCCATGATTGTGTAGCCTACACTAGACTGAGAGACCATTTAAAGGCCTTTGCAGGTGTTTTGAGTTGATTAGAGTTGTAGCTGATTAGAGTGTGGCACCAGGTGTCTTCAATATTGAACCTTTTCACAATATTCTAATTTTCTGAGATACTGAATTTGGGAGTTTTCTTAGTTGTCAGTTCTAGAATCCACTTCTGCTTCACAATATATATCTTTTAAGTTATTAATCAACATTTATATTTCTGTTAAATTATTTGAATGACTTCTTCAACGTATGTTAAAGCATTTATTTTCATTTTCAAACACTACAAAAAAGTCTATACCTCTGACTGAGAGAAAGGAACATGTTATCAGTATGTTTTGGGAAAGTTTCCTGCTGAGAGCAGATCTCAGATCAGCTTCAGCCTTGAAGAAGCAGTGAATCATGTGTATCTGTGTGTGTGCGCTAGTGTTCTGTGCAGGTCCCTTTGTACTGGACAACTGGCATTCTGCTCGAGACCAGCAGACGCCACATCATGACCCCAAAAGGACATCCGGTACCTAAATCCAGGGTCCCCCTCGTCATCACCGTGACGAAGGGAGATATCCTTCTTACTATCTTGTCCACATGTGGAAAATTTCTAATCTTGTCTATTTTTCTTAGCCAATCAGAATCATTCAACCTGAAGTAATGACGTAGTTAGACTCTGTTAGAGTATAATTGTTGTGGAAATGTGAATGTACGCAGAGCGGCCTACGAACTCTTTGTGAGACTTGAAGCTGGCTTCTGCTGATGAAACTGCAAACTATTCTTCATTAATTTTTTCTTCAATTTATTATTTTTTTTTTTAAACTCTGACTCTGGGTCTTAACTCAAAACATATCTGGTTTCAAGGGCCCTAAACTGTTTATCCCCAACAATCACAGGTCAGTTTAACTTGGCATACAGTAGTTGAATAACAAGAGTTCAGTACATGGAAATGACATACAGTGAGTCTCAAACTCCATTGTTTAATCCTTCTTATGTAAATCTCATTTGTTTAAAAGACCTCAGAAGAACAGGCGAATCTCAACATAACACCGACTGTTACCTAACAGTTGGGATCATTAATATGTATGACCCCAATATTTGCATATGCTAGCTCATGTTCAAGGCATTAGACAAGCCAGTATTAATAGTGATGGTCGATTTCAAAACACTGCTTCAGGAAGCTTCGGAGCGTTATGAATCTGTTGTGTCGAATCATGATTCGGATCGCGTGTCAAACTGCTGAAATCGCGTGACTTTGGTGCTCTGAACCGCTGATTCGATACACTGATTCATAATGCTCCGAAGCTTCATGATGAGCGTGATAACATGTTTGGTCACAGCAACATCACGTGGCGCTTCTGACGAAGGCTACAGGAAGTAGCCGAAACTAGTAAAGCAGGTAAACAAACTCTCCTGTCTGACTAAAAGAAACTTTTAAAACAGTATTTTAACTTAAGAAGACAGTATGAATCTACTCAAAAGAGCCACAGTACAGTTATTAAATATCATCATTTGTGTTTCAGTGTCAAACATGAAAGGAAATTATCAGGTTAAAAACGCATGTATTTCTCAGCCACACTTTGTCTTATTCAAACAAAGTTGCACTATTGCACAGACACATTCAGGGGACACCTTAGACTTATATTACATCTTGTGAAAAAGGGTTCTAGGGCACCTTTAAGACAATTTTGAATGAAAAAGCATTCATGCAAAAGTGTTTCTAGTGTCTTTGTTTTGAGCTGACATGCTATGCACTAAGAAAACAAATATGTACAACATTGCCCAGGGCCGGTTCTAGACATTTGGAGGCCCTAGGCAAACTTTATGTTGGAGGCCCCCGCTCCACACCCCTCCTAATAAAAAGCACTTTATTCCTTACCTTTTTATTTAACATCTGTTATTAAAACATCTGTTATTAAAATAAAAAAAAATGTATATAGCTACACATTTAAATATATTTGTTTTATTTTTATATTAATCAAACTTTAACTAAGGTAATCTCTTGTTTGTTGAGGATGCTATCTTTTTTTTTTTGGTAGTAATTTTTTCAGTAATTTATTTCCAGTAGCCTAACAGACCTACCCACTATTTGGGATATAAAAACTGTAGGCCTACAGTAAAATGAAAGAAAAGGAAAATCACTTAAGTAAATGAACATCATGCCTTAATCATTTTTTGGACAGGATTTTCCCCTCCTGTTGAGCCAATTTAAACTATATTATCATATGTATTGCAATGCAATACTTCAAATATGCATTACACACTCTTAAAAATAAAGGGAGTTTTTACATAGTTTTTTATACCATAAAAGAACCACTTTTGGTTCCCCAAAGAACCTTTCAGTAAAAGGTAGTGCACTCTAAAAAAATGCTGAGTTAAAAAAAAACAAAACAAAACAATTTAGGTTGAAAAGGGACAAACCCAGCAATTGGGGTGTTTTAAACCAGCGGTTGGGTTAAATGTTTTTTTTTTAACTCAACTATTGTTTAAAAATGACTGTATTGCTTACTTAAAATAAACCCAAAGTATGCTGAAAATTAACATGTATTAATATGTTTAATAAATGAACATTTACACTCTAAAAAATGCTGGGTTAAAAACAACCCAAGTTGGGTTAAATACGGACAAACCCAGCAGGTTGGGTTAAACGGCACATATTATGCCCTCTTTCACAAGATGTAATATAAGTCTCTGGTCTGGTCAAGTTTCAGCTTATAATACCCCACAAATTTGCCCCTATTTGGGGGTGAGCAAAAACATGCCTTTTACTATATGACTATATTGCTGGCTAAAAAAATAAATCCAAAATTGGTTGAAAAAAATTGCTGGGTGAAAACAACCCAATCCTTGGGTTTGTCCATATTTAACCCAGCATTTTTTAGAGTGTATTAACAAGCTTGATTAATAATAATTTAACAATAAACATTTAAGTTGCTTATTAATAAATGTTCCCCTTTTGATTATTGTTGCCTCAAGTAATTAGACTGATTTTTAATTTAATTTAATTTTTGGTTCATTTTAAGCTAGCCATACTAGTCATTTTTAAACAGTTAAAAAAAACTGCCCAGCAGCACGTTGGGCAAACATTTAACCCAACCGCTGGCTTTGTCCATTTTCAACCCAGCATTTTTTAGAGTGGAACCATTTTTTTTTTTTTTTCCACAGTAAAGAACCTTTTGTGTTATGTGTAAAGGTTCCGTGGATTTTAAATGTTCATGTAACCACAGAAGAGTGTAGGCTACACAAATCTGGTAAAAGTGAAAGAGATAAAAAGAAAAATTCTAAGCATAAATACTTAATTACTTTATAAAATTGTACGCTGATTTTTCAGTAAACATAACAACATTTATGTTTTGAAAACCGAAAGTAAGTATTGCGTTAGAAAAATAATGTAAACAGCAGAATTTAAAAGATACAGACAGTTGAGACACTGTTTTTGAAACATTAAAAAAGTACTCTAGTGCTGTAATGGCATATTCTAGCTCTTTGACTTTGAATACGAACTTTGCTTTTACTTCAGTATCTTGGTAGTCTGCTCCCGACGCGATGTCATTCATTACGCACAAATTTTAAAGTGTCTCAGTCTGGACGCGCAGACGGCGCTCGTGCTCTTTTAAACTCATAAACCGGCAAATCTATCCAGAAATAACGCCGATTGACAGAACACGTTTATTTTTGGAGTAGAGATGATGACAACTCGCACACCTACATTACGTCCCTGTTTTGGCGTTTCGCTTTGTACCTCACGAAGGATGTTCATTTCGGCGCAATCATAATTCAATGACTTAAAGCCAGTCAGCTGCAGAAAAGTTGCATTTTCGTAACTTTTTTTCATGTATTTAGAAGGTGGGACCCACTTCGATACGGTGACAATAGTTGGTTTCATTACAAGTGAGAATCACTGTGAATTCATTTAGCCTATATGCAATGGAAAAAGAGCAAGTAGGCTATTTTGCTAGGAGGATGTTACGGCAGTGGAGGCAGGAGGCCCCTCCACCATGCCCGAGGCCCTAGGCAACTGCCTGCTCTGCCTATAGGTTGCGCCGGCCCTTGCCCTGGAGGTTATATGATAGCTGAAGAGAGAAAAGAGGGCAGTGACTCAGGAATTTCCCTTCTGTTGTTTGAGGACACTTGCTCTGTTTATCAGAGATGGGTAGTAACAAAGTAAATTTACTTTTTGTTTGTTGGGGGTAGATTACTTTTTTAAGAGTAGATTTAAATGTGGTTGCTTTTACTTTCACAACACACTCCCTCACCTGAATACCATCACACACACCTGACACTCATCACTCATCAGTAGCGCTAGAGGCACTCACAAACACGCAGTCACTGTCTGGTCTTGTTAACGCATACCTACCTGCTATGCTTACCTCAAGAGCTCCTCTAATGACTACTTACCTGTCTCCAGCATTCTCCAAGATCCCTAGTGTTCTCCACGTCTTCTGTGAAGTGTCCCTGTGTCTCATCTGCTCCACATCTGCCTGCCATCCACGATCCCTGGGAGAAACAAGACAAGTATCAGTTCCAAGAATATCATCTGCCATGAACTTTACCTGCATTCACTCACCTGCACTCTGCTCTTCATCTCTGGTTGTTCAATAAACACTACTAACGTTATACCTGTGTCTCCGTCGTAACAATATTGTCTACTATGGTTAAAAGGTCATGTGACGTGTTTGTTGATCATAGCAGGTGTATATTTGCCAGAGTTACTTCCTGTGGTCATCTGAGGAGGTGTTTGATGGACACCAAAGCGTCGTGTCAGCTTGTTTTTATAGTCCAGTGACTTTAATAAAGTGTTTGAATATTTTATACCTGGATGATTTAGACGTCATGAATCTACATAGACAGTTTACCAGGTTATGGATTTCATTAGTTAATACATTAACAAATTTGTAGCAGTATTAATTTTTGTAAGTTAATACAAGTAATTGTTCATTGTTAATTAATATAAATTATTTTCTCATCTCCAGATCTTAATACTACAGTAAAACCATTTTAAAAATACAAAATACAGCCCTCTTTATGAGGGTTAAAACACAACTTAAACTACATCAAATCAAATAAATAAAAAAATAAATAAAATCAACACACTGTCCTTTCTGTACAAACAGAAGAAAAGAAGAGTACAAAATAAACAGCATTCATCTCCCTACAAAAGAATGAAAAGATGAAATCCCTGGTAAGTAAAGCCAGTAACTCTCTTTATAACTACACACTTTCACAACAGTGATGCCTCAACAACGTGACAACACCCCTGCAAGGGAACTTTTCTGAGACTTCCTGAGTCAGCTCACAAAACTGGTTAACACAGACCAGGTTAAACAAAATATCAAGGTCACACTGTGAGTCACACATCACATTGTTATGGATCCCTTGTTTCCCTGGACTCTATTTCCCAGAATCCTCCTGTTTCATCACCTGCACTCACTTCCCTCGTCAGCTCCCCATCGTCACTCACCTGCACCTGGACTCTATTGTTAGCACTCCCTTTATATTGCACTCACTCCCTTCACTCCTCATCCGTCTTGAATGTTGTATAACGTGTATGTTTGGTTCTCCTTGCCTTCTGTGTATTAAATACTATGTGTAATTGTGGAAATCCGTATCTGCCTCTTCTCTACAACAGCATACCATAACACACATAACCCACATAACAATAAGATACGTCACAGTAAACACAGCAGATTAATAAACACTGTAGAAGTGTTGTTCACTGTTAGTTTGCATTAATGTTAACAAATGAAACCTTATAGTAAAGTGTTACCCATTCTTCTTATTTAAAAAGCTACAAAAAGATGTAAAAATACAATCAATCTCTGTACAGAAGATATGATTGAAAATTTCAATCTAGGAACATTTTACATGTATTCATTTGGCAGACGCTTTTATCCAAAGTGAGGAATACAACAAGTGAAATAGACACAGGAAGTGCTCACAATACAAGTTATAGGCAGTGCTCAAAAAAACAACAACATGGGAGTGGCTTGAATGACTGTGATGTCACAGATCAAGATTGCTGCAGTAACCCATATAAAGCGCAGCTCACAGTTGTTGAAGCTGTTTCAGCTTCTAGTAGATGCGGAGGAGTTGAACCTGACGGTCTTCACACCATATGAAAGCTGAACTTTCTGAACTCAGAGATCTGCAGGGGATCTTTCCTCTTTTCAGCTCATCACAAGGTAATTAAAACACTTTATCTTAAATTGTTCTGTAACAATATTTTAATTAATTAATTTAAATCCAGACATTTATGTCTCTAAACTGAAAAATAAACATGTGCTGCACAACAATCATTAACTGAACCACTGTATCTTTCAGACAGATGATACAAAGGCAAAATTTCTGAGAAATGAACACATGAGAGAATAAGTGTGGAGCATCACAAACTGATAAACATGTGACAAGAGAGAAAAATGGCGAGCAAAAAGTACAAAAAGTTACGATCTAATGAACCAAAACAGAAAATGTTGAGTCTTGTCAGACAAAACAGCTTTAATAGTGACAAACCAAACTGTGAGTATTTATGATGTTTATGATTAAACTCTGTTATACAGTATGTAAAATTATGCTTATTCAGGGCAGGACAAAAAAAAAACCATAACATTTTTATGGTCTCTCTTAGTTAAAAATATTCACATTTAGCAGATACAGTATTTCAAGGTGTATGTAAATGTATGTACACAACTCTATGCATTTGGGAGATGCTTTCATTCAAAATAAAACTGATTTATGAATCTGTTCATGCATGAACCCATATGAATTATAATATGTTTGTGTTTTCATTCACAGTTTCTCATGTTGCACAGATTCATTCAGATGTTTCAGAGAGAGTCACAGAAGAGGTGAGAGCAGTTCTGTTCATCTAAACTGCTAAATATTCTTCATCATGTTCAGTTACTGATTGAGCAGAGTCTGGTTCATATTTTAGCATTATCATTTATTATTAGATCTATGTCAAATAAATCAAGATCATGGTTCAGAGAGTGTAACTTGTGTATATTCAGTGTTGGTTTCTTTTCACTGTGTTAATTTGATTGAGTTATGCATGTCTTTCTTCTACAGTCATTTTTCATTCAATTTCTTTGTATGAAATCATTGATGTAATCAGAATTTTTTAATGTATTGAAAGAAAGTGACATGATTTGAAGGCCAATGGTAACACATTGTCTGATTTGTTCTCTGCACACTCATTAGGATACTGCTAACCACACACTGCAAAACATGGACAGACACACTTCCTGTTTGACAATGAAAGAGATTGCAGTTCATTCACTCCCACACCTAAAAACATTTTCTGTCACAACTGAGTCAAACCCACAAATTTCGCTTTTAGTTACATGTCTGACTCTCTAAACATCACAACTGTCCAATTTTAATGGATGTTACTGTACTTCCTACTATATAGCCAAAAAAAAGCATTAGTGTAAAACTCTCTCATACTTTGGACATACTTGTTCTGACTTGATGTAAACTAAACCTAGGGTGACTAGATTTCTCACGGTGGAATACGGGGACGGGGGAGCAAGGGGTGTTCAATATGACTTGCTCAATATGACTACAATATGAAAGAGAGAGAGCGCTTCTGGTGTGTGTCATTCAGCGATTCTGCCTATCCAGCCTTGGCAAGTTAAGCAAAAACGAATTGTGATTGGTTGGTAATTTTTTTTCTACGGCGAATTTATTGGGCTGTTCACCAGATCTCAATCCAGTCGAGCATCTGTGGGATGTGCTGAACAAAGAAATCTGATCCATGGAGGATCCACCTCACACCTTACAGGACTTAAAGGATCCACTGCTAACATCTACAGATCCCACAGCACACCTTCAGGGGTCTAGAGGAGTCCATGCCTCGATGGGTCAGGACTGTTTTAGCAGCAAACGGGGAACTAACACAATATTAGGAGGGTGGTCATAATGTTATATGCCTGATCGGTGTATATAAAAGGCTTTAATAGCTGACAAACATAACTTCTGACAGTAACATGAGAGAATCACCTGGAAAGGCTTTTCACATTTATACATTGATCTACAGGAATATTGTAGTGTTGATATGAGATGTTGTAATAACACTGAAGCTGTTGATCAGATGTCTCGTGATATGATGTTATATTGCTTTAATTAAACTCTGTGTGTGATTGAACAGATTCAGATGGAGTGGAGAAAGAAAATCACACATCCAGAAAACTGCTGGAGCCTCAGAAATCACAGAGCAGCAGAAAACAAGAAGACAGAGAGAGAAATGGAGACACAAACCTGTGAATCACAAGAGAAAAGAAGACAGAGACATCACAGATATGAGAGTATGGAGAGACTAATGCCAAACTGTGAGTGTTTGATCATTATGGAACAGGATGTTTTTGAATGAAAACATCATCCTTTTAACTCAATATATATATTTGTGATTTCTAGTGTCATGTGATCCAGATGATCCTGTAAAGATTGATTCTGATGTCAAAACTGAGAAGAGATTCCCTCATCAAAACCCTTCATCAGTGACGTCCATCAGCAGTGTTTCCAGAGTCACAGTTTTCTGCACAACTGGGATATTTGGAAAATGCATTCATGGGAATAATTACAGAGCCGCAGGATGGGGTTTTTTGGGCTACTTTTAAAATGTACCACGGCCATGAAAACAGAAAAAAGATCTTTGAGTAACTGATCATCAGAATGAATATCTGGCAGAAAAGAGCAACAGGTGAAGGAGAGATGTATGAGGCAGGTTTGATGTCACTTCACAAATAGAGTTTATGTGAGTTTCTTTCACCCATATCTGGAACTTTAACATAGTTTAATTTCTATCATCTAATGATAAACGTCATCAGCGACTGTGCTTGAGAAACACTGAAATGAGTTCAAACTTCTAGAGTTTGAAAATATTGGTTGTTTGGAGCTATTGGTAAAGTTGCTCCAGGACACGCATTGCATAACTTGATATCCCTGAGTTCAACATGTTCCTGGGTCAACATTTTTGTTGATCCTGGAACAACATTCAAATCAACCAATCAGATTTGAGGGACAAGTTTACAGATTATGTCAAGTTTAGGCTTAAAATCATGAATTGGTGCTTCTACATCAGTGTTATTCATCTATCATTTCCCTCTGCTTTTTGGGATAACTTATGGGTAGGGTTAGGTTTAGGGGTAGGAATAGGGTTAAGACTAAATTTTCAGACTTGAATGTTGTTCCAGGATCAACAAAATTTGTTGACCCAGAAATGCATCTAACTCAGCAATATCGGGACGTGTGACACGCATTACTTCCACATTCCTCAGGTTCTTACAGAAGTCTATGGGAGTGTCACAACTCTGTTTCAGTGACTCTGGTCTGGTGTAACAGAATTTCCTCATTAGCAGATATTCATTCATGCACGAATACAAGTGTTTAAAGTTTAAGACATCAACGATTTTTTCTGGGACCTGACAACCAAACCAGCCATTGTCATCATCATCATCATCTTCATCATCATCATGAACAGACTACAGTCTGATGTTGGTGAAAGTGTTCTTTCCCAGAGCGTCTCCTGAAGCTGAACTTTACTGTGAACATTTTCACACCACAAACATGATCTGCCAGGACTTTTATTTGAGAAAGTGTTTGTTTCATTTTGCACTGCCTCAGACATTTAATTTCATGCATATTCATTTTCATTTTCTATGTGTGTGTTTGTATTCCTGTATATTGTGATATATTTCAGATTTACAGAAGTGCAGTCGCAGTCGTGTGTAAATTGAATGTGTCTGGATTCCAGTCTCTCTTCCCGTTATTTTAGCTGCACAAAAACAGCTCATTATGCTGCCTGATACTGCAAACTGGTATTTCTTACCATATGTGGTGTTTTAATGTATTGTAGTACAAATAGTTTGACGTTTACTGCACTTTGTTCTAATGGTTATTTACTATAATGGCTAATGAATCTGAAGTGTCACGCATTGAAAAATAATGGGGGGATTACAGCAACAAACGAATGAAATACACAAATGAAATACACTTTCAGCTTTGTGAATAAATCACAAAACAAATTCAGTTTATCAGGTGTGTCTACTTCAATAAACTGAATAAATGTTCAAAAGAAAAAGTATATTTTGGTAATAAAATGGTACATTGTTTTTTTGTGCAAAGCACTCGTGTCACTTTATAAAATTGAGGTTAAACTGCTGGAGTCACATGGAGTACTTTAATGATGTCTTTACTGCCTTTCTGGGGCTTGAAAGTGTTGATTATATTGCTGTCTATGGACGAGTCATAAACCTCTGGGATTTCATCAGAAATATCTTAATTTGTGTTCTGAAGATGAATGAAGGTGTTACGGGTGTGGAACGACATGATGGAGAGGAATTAATGACAGAAATTAATTTTTGGGTGAACTAACCCTTTCATCAGGGCTCAACATTAACACTCGACGAGTGTTTGTCCTTCAGCAGTAAAGCGGTCACTCATTCGAGAAAAAAAGTTGCTTGTCCAAAAAAAAAAAAAGAAAGATTTGTGGTGTTAATATAATTTATTCTGAAGTAATATTCTACTCAGTGTTCAGCTTTGACATAATATATCTCTTTTGTTTTAAACAATTGTCTTTTTAAGAGCCTCCAAAAATACTGCAAATCATACAGCATGATAAAAACAATGAATTACTGAAGTTCTTGACCCGACGTAACATTTTACACATGACACTTATAGCTCAGATGACTGGCCCAAAAGTGTCTTTTACAGTTAATTGTAAAAATGAAATAAACTGTGCTTCATTTACATGTATTATTGACATTTGCCTGTTGTGTCAGAGTGAAATATTAATATTTCATGTGTTTGTTAAACTGAATCAATATCATTGTCATTCAAGAGCAGCGACACATCATCATCATCTCAGAAATAAACCAGATCCAGATTTATGAATGAAGGATTCAGACATTAAAATGAACAGGAATATTTCTCTCTCTGATCTCCTGTAACAGTGAAGTGTCGCCCTCTACAGGATCACTGATGGAGAACACAAACCAAACCTCTTCAAACTGATCCAGCACTGCAGCGGGAGTATCAAATTGGGCAGGAGCAGGCCCGGATTAAGAACACATTGGGCCCTGGGGTATAGCAACACCTAGGGCCCCCTTTCATCTGATTGCCATGCCACAGTGTCTTGTACCACAAGAATTTTTTTTATTGTTGTTTGAATGACATGTTTAAGTGGCAGTGCTTTAAAGCACATGCAAATAAAGAACTTTTGTGATTGCGAATAAGTGCAGCGTCCTGTGAGTAACTCTACCGCTGTGTTAACGTGTGATGTAAATGTGTCGAGGTCGAATTGTACGGATGGAGGCACCAGAGCTGCAACTGATAGAATGTGCTTCAAAGGCAGATAGTGGAGACAAGTCACACGACACTGGTGTTTGTCAAAAAACAGTAGGAAAGATAATTTGGGATTTTTACACGGGTGATGATGATGAGAGAAAAACACTGACATTGTGAATTCAAACAGCAATAAAATCAATCGACTCGTCCCTGTAAATGTTGAAAACACCTTACGTTTTCACGAGGAACAATTACCATCCGAATAGGGCTTAACTCGTTATAAGAATAATAACTTGATGCAGCTGCTATCTCACCTTCTTCAGCGTGTAAAGCACGCAGATCGGCGACGGTGTCGGTGGGTGAAGATAATTGTGAGCTGTAAAAAAAAAGTAGTTAGTAGTTAGTAGTTAGTTAGTTTTGGAATTTTTGCTGTAAGACTAGCATCCCTTTTCTCCCTTTCAAGCTTATTTTTCCTTTTTTGCGCACCACTATCACTTTTTTTTAATCATTTTGAACACCAGCGAGGCTGAACAAGCAATAAAGGCCAATTTCCCATTTTCTAGTCTACATGCGATAGCATAACGCAAAGAGGCGTTTCCCGATGTCATGGCGCGAATTGTAAAGTGATTTTGATTGGACGGTGATTTATCAGTCAGGCACAGTTTCTTGTTATTTTATTAGACACAAATCAACCACATATGACTTGTCAATCTCATTTCTTCGAACCAATCATGGGCCCCCTCTACCCGTGGGCCCTGGGGCTTCAGCCCCACCTAGCCCTTATGTTAATCCGGCCCTGGGCAGGAGCACTGCGGCAGCAGTATCAAATAAAGCAAGATTTGGTAGACATAGGTTGGATTGAGTTTCGTGGGATAGCTATCTTAAAGAGAAGCGAGAGTTAGATGGGCTTGTCTGATGAGGCTGAGGTCGGAATGAATGTAAGACTGAAAAGCGTCTGAGGACCACCGACCCAGTAGTTTGATGATCATTGAATTTAGAGTTGGTTGTAATTTCAGAAACTCTGAGGAATCTGAAAAAGGCCAGGGTAAACATAGCATCCAGAGCTCTTGCTGTTTCGGGGGGCATATGACCAGAAGGAAGGAGGAAGGTCAGGCATTTAGCTAAAAAGATCAATGGTTAGAGGTTGCCTAGAATCGGGATGAGTGGGGGTTGGTTTTTTGAATTCCATTGATAAGGAGTGTGATCTGAGGGTTTGTTATGGCAGGGCATGGATGGCCGTAGATTAGTTTATAGAAAAATTGAGTGCCGCTAAGATAAACTTTGATGGTAATGGGTTGGATGGACTTAATCTGGTTGAGATATGAGATAAATGAAGACACTGAAAGGAGGGAAAAGTTGGGAAAAGGCTGGTTGTAGGAGGAATGAAACTGTTTGAAAGCTCACCAAGCTGTCCAGTAGGATTGTAATGTTCTGGGTGAGATGGTGTGGAATATTGAATCCAGGGATGAGGTGTGGAGATGTTTGAGTGGGTAAAGCTACAGGAATATCAAGTCTGAATAAGGAGGAACTGGGGTTGGGTCTGGGGTTGGGTCTGGGTCCGCCTCCGGGGCTAATGCTCTGAATTTCTGAAACAGAAAACGAGAGAGTGCGTCAGCGATTTGGTTTTGGCGGCCTGGAATATGAACAGCTTTGAAGATGAACTGTTTACAGGCGGATAACCAGGTGAGGCGTCTCAAGAGGGGCATGATTTCAGGGGAATTTGAATGGCCTTTGTTAATGCAGTGAACAATGGCTAGATTGTCACAGTGGAATTCTATGCTTTTAGAAGACCATTCATGACCCCACAAAAAAGCAGCTATGACGACTGGATATAACTCAAGAGCTGAGGATGCGGCACCTCCTGTCACGGTTGCTGATCCGCTGTCTCATTCTGTTGTCTTGTGTGCGTGTGGTTTGTCATGTATTCAGTTCGTGGGGGCGTCGCCGCTGATTGTCTGATCAGCGGCAGCTGTTTCTCATCACCTCAGCCCAGTGGCGTAGCAAGTCAGCCCCGGGCCCATATGCAGAATTTTTTTACGGGCCCCCCTTGGCTTCGCGGACTTTAATATGAATAAGATATCATCACTAACAGCACTACAGTAGGCCTACTATGCGCTCCTCCATCATTTTGACTTTGCATTGCGGATCTATTTCAAAAATGTCAAACAAACCCGCTTTTCTACACAGTCTACGCTTGAATTCGACCGATTCGACTTTGGAATTTCAGAATGATCATAGCATCATTTCAGATGCGATGAGTCCGAAGATTATTCCAGTTATGAATTAATTATTCTGTCACAGACTATTTTCAATACACATGTTTTATTCCTAATAAATTTACTAGAAGTTTCTTCTCTAAATTTGTTTCCATCACGTTTATGTGCATTTTATTTCGTTGAATAAAGAGTATCCACCCCAACGAGTGTATGAGTTACATTTATTCACATCTTGTGCAGTATCTTAAAATGTGCAGATGTAGTCGTTTTTTTTCAGAAAACCAATATGACTCATTTAAAATTCTGTACTACTGACATTACTGCATGCATAAGTTTCAGAAACCCACTTTAAAAATGACAGAAAAGCGAATACCGGCCAAATACCTATAGATCATTGCTAAGACATGGCATGGACCATTTTTGGTCCATTTATTCAGATTCTTAATGATTTTCAGTACATTTTAACATAGATAGGCTATAGCAAGTTATTGGCAACATTATTTCTATTATACTTCATTTTTCTGAACATATGTACACAGGTTCCGTCTCGCGCACAGACGCGCGTGCAAGACTTTGAAAGTATTTGGCTGCAGAAAGACGCGTTCGGCGTGTGCACTATGCACTATCTAGTGGACTTTTGTTTTCAAGCACTCAATTCACTCTCGCATGGGCTGGGCTGTTTTCAGTACACACACTGTCCGTGCCATCAGAAAAATTGGGCTGCACGCGAACGGGGAGCGCGGACGTCCGCGAACCCTCCTGATGACGAAAATATTGCGATGCGTACGGTGCGCGGACGCCCGCAGTATACTTTGGGGTTAAGCCCGTAATAGCGGGCCCCCAATCCGCCTGGGCCCATATGCACGTGCATACCTTGCATGCCCAGACGTTACGCCACTGCCTCAGCCTACTTAATGCCCTGTCTTTCGTCTCTTGTTGTCAGATCGTTGTTTGGAGTCCCGCGTGTGTTTCCCCGTGTTCCTCGTGAGTCTTACCTGTGATTGGAGTTCTTCGTGTCTTCGTGTTCCCGTCTCATGTTCCTCACTGGATTACACTCACCACGGACTTCCACTGATCTTCACTCACCACGGACCTGAAACCACGATCTCAACTCACCTGTTTCACGGTCCATCGAAGTCCCTGTGTTCACCACTCTCCTGCTGCCCGCCCATTGATACTTGTGTTTTTCCTGGCGTGAAGCTCAATAAATGAGATTGTAACTTGCTCTTGCATCCGTCTTATTTCCGTGACACCTCCAAAGCCTACTGAGGGAACAGCATCTGTAAACAGAGGGAGATCACTAGAATGAGATTGAATGTCCTCGTAAAAGAAAGTAAGGCCATTCCATTGTGTTAGAAACATGATCCATAGGTTCAGATTGGCGAGACAAGATGAGGTTAGAGATATGGTATTATCCAATTCCTGAATGGAAGATGCAAGAGACAGCAAGTGGGAGATGAAAGGGCATCCTTGAGGCACTATACGCATAGCATAGTTTAAGTGGCCTAGCAGGAATAGCAAATCTCGTTTGCTGCACTGAGGTGCTTCCAGCAGATTGGATGAGATGGCGATTATCCTGTCTATTTTGTCTTTGGGAAGGGAAACTTGGAATTTAACAGAGTCAATGTTAATTCCAAGGAATTCTAGGGATGTGGTAGGGCCTGATGTTTTCTCTGGGGACAGTGGAACTTCCTGAACGGTGGAGAGGTGAGCAGCTGGAGGAAAGAAGTTCGGGGAAATGGTGAGAAAGTCATCCTGAAGATGCACCAGGCAAGGGACTGCGTAGTTGTTTTGCAGGATCCAGCAAAGTGCTTCTGACAGCATGTCAAAAAATTTTGGACTACTTTTGCAGCCAAAAGTTAAACGCACTGAAAAATAGAATTTTCCTTTCCAGCGAATGCCAAAAAGGTGCCAGAAATCTGGATGAATGGGCATGACTTTGAATGCTGAAGTAATGTCAACTTTTGCTAACCAGGCTCCGTAACCTGCATTTTTGATTAGATTAATGGCTTGGTCTATGTTATGGTAGCACAAGGAGAATTCTTCTAGCGGGATAAGGCTTTTAATACTTGGATGAGTGCTGTTGTGTGGAGCAGAGAGATCAATGATCATTAATTTTTTCCCTGAAAATTTCCTTGTGGATATGTCAATGGGACTAATCTGAAACAATTTGAAAGCAGGGGAATCAAAGGGGCCAATCATAAAATCCAGACTCTAGCTCTTTGGCTATTAGGGTGTCAACTGCTTCAGGTTCGGCTATTGCAGACTGTAGGTTTTTGCAAATAAGGCTAGTGGTAGGCAAGCTTTCCAAACCAGGATTAAAACCTTCCTTTAAACCTGCAAGTAGATACTGTGTGAAGTTTTGGTCTGGGTGATTCACCAGTTCGTGCGCTAAAGAGGAGACAATGATAGGAGAAGACAGATACTTTCTCAATTCTTTATTGGAGTTTGCTGAGGAGCAATAGACAGGGCATACAGAGCGAGCATGAGCTCCACCACAGAAATTACACACATGAAGATATTTGCAGTGTTGTCTAGTACAGCCAAACTGATTGAAATTATTACATACTTGTCTGCCTGAAGGGAAGCTTTTGGAATCACCCCTGGACTGTGGTACATAAGATGTGGAATTTACAAATTGAGAAGTGCCTGGATTATAGCCCAGATTGCTTGGAGGGGCAGGATTGAAAAGGGGGCACGAGGACGGCTCATGCGTGGCGGAATTACACAAAACGGCAACCCAGAAAAACCTTACAGCTCAAGGTCGAGAGCTCCCCAATAAGGACATTGATTCCACTGGGTGACTCGAGCTGCGCATTTGGCTGAAAAAAGCCTGTAATAAGTGTAGAAATGGGTACCGCCAAAGGGAGTGGGACAGTTCGGCTGTGATGGTTAAAAAATCATTCAGCTCTTTGCGCCTTGAGGGGAAGACAGAACAAATAATTTCTGTATATCTTCCAAAAGCGATACAAAATTCAGCCATGGTCAGTATACGATTCGATTTGGGATTAGGATTTTCCAGATTGAACGTAATGGGACCACAGTCATAGGGTTCACTTATTGACACAGAGGGGAGGAGAGAAGAGAGATCAATGTCCGCACCTGCTAAAATCTGGGGAGCGTAGATGGGTGGAGACAGGTAGTGGATCCATGGCAATGGCGTTGGAAGGAACTGGAAGAGCAGATGCGGTTGAGAGTGTATGTTGGGAGGCGAGGAACAGTTGAAGCAGTAGCTGGATGGACTAAGGCAGGAGAATAGATTGCATGGGGAGGCACACTTGGATCTGCTCCGACAGCGGATGAGAAAGGAATTGGGGGGGGGCAGGACCGTTTGCGGAGGCAGCCTCACGCTTGGGTCTGCTCCGATAGCGGATGAGAAAGGAATGGAAGAGGGGAGGCCGGGGGGGAGGGGTGCCATTTGCAAAGTTAGCCTCAAATTATTTATTCCATGGCTAGATGAATTAAACTGAGACTGAAAGACAGGAGGAAGAGAAATATTGGAAGTGTGAACAGAGGAAGCAGTGAGAGACTCACCTGAGGGAGGAGGAAAGGCAACAGTAACGGTCGGAGTGGCTGAGATAGACAGCCGGCTGGAATGAGTGGCGGACGAGGAAGCGGCGCCCGCGGCTGCTGCTGTGGGTTGGAGGCAAACCGTATGAATCGAGCCGCTGTTAGCTCTGTAACTTGCATGTTGCTGGGAGGACGCGGAGAGTTTTGGTGCGAGCGCACGAGCAGACTGTGAAGTTGCACTTTTGTATTCCTCCAGGAGAAATGGATACCCGCGTTGGATAACGCTTGCCTGAGTGCGTTGACAGACCATTTCTCAACAGGAGGGACGGAAGGGCTTGCTGCTGAAGAGGATGATGATGATGATGAAGGATGAGATCGGCCGAGCCCCGTGATGATCTAGATGGAGGAGGAGAAAGAGGTCTTCTTGAGCGAGGTGTGTTGAGCTGGCTTGTGGAACGTTGAGACCGGCGACCTGGGCGATCAACAGGTGAAATATGATCTGAAGGAGGATCCAACCTGTTTGGGGAAAAACATGCAGGAGTTTCTGGCACATTGGATAGTGATGACCGATTTCGAAACACTACTTCTTTTGTTTCGAGTCAGTGATTCGGAGCGTGTATCAAACTACTAAATTCACGTGATTTTAGTAAACGAGGCTTCATTACGCCATCACTGTTTCGAAACCGTTAGAAATATCAATGGTTCACCGATAGAGGGCGATGATAAAGTGAACCCATGAATCATATAGATTCACCAAGAACTATTGAACAAGTGTCTATACCCACATGGAAAGAATCTATATGTGGATATATGCGCATATATGAAACCTATATGCAGTGTATATGCACATATATGATAATATATATGATGCATATATGCGTATATATACTGCATATGTGCTGCATATATGCCGTATATATACTGCATATATGCATATATGCCACATATAGGCAAAATTGAGGTGCATATATGTGCATATACAGGAAATATAGGTCTCCTGTATTGCTTCTTCATATAAGCCCTATACATACAAGATATGTCTTCTATATAGCTAATGGCAGGATCTGGTCATTTTGTAGCTCATATCTCATTTTTGACTGTCATACATGATGCCTAGCTCATATTTTCTATTATCAAGGCAAAACTAAGAATTAACGAAAAAAAATTATGCAAGAACTTATGTATGTGCGAACACGTGAATTTGGTATCACATGTAATTGGCATGTTATGGAATTTAACTATGGCAATATTAACATGATATATTAACTATGATATCTACACGTTTTCCAGAAACATTTACAAGGTCAATTCTTTCTTGTATGAAGATAGTGGAAAAGAAGGAAATGCATAACAAAATATATGTACACATATGTGTATATATGTGTACATATGTGTATATATATATATATATATATATATATATGTGTGCATATATGTACATATATGTACATATAATATAGGAAACGGCCAATTTTATATATGTCACATATATTCAAACCTATATCAAAACCTATTTAAAACTATATGTTTATATAGGTTTTTTTCCATGTGGTAGGGCTTTACCTGATCTCTGATCAGTTTATATTTGTAGATGATTTTAATTAGACATTAGAAAATTAAAATGAATAATGGTAGTTGTTAAGTGCTCTTATTGGCCAGCTTAGCTTGAGCCATGGAACAAAGAAAACAAGCCCTAAAAAAAATTGATTAAAAAAAACACATATTATACAGATATTTAATCTTATTAGATGATTAGTTAATTGCATTTAATTGATTTTACTTTCAATAAAACTTTTGCAATACATTTGTTAAAGGGTATTTTTAATGCATGTTTAGCCTGAGTTTTGTTGCATTTACACTGTTCTGACCACTAGGGGTCACCGTGGAAACGGTGTCAGATTGTTTCGAAGTCTCGACACATCACGGCACATTTGCTTCAACTGCTTCAGTGTTTCACGAAGCCTCGATCTGCCCATCACTAACATTGGAAAGCTCGTCGTCGGAGGGAAACAGTTCGATTTCCTGGAAGTCAGTCATGATGCGGGTTTGGGCGGGCCAAATGCCAAAAGAACTAACACAGGAACACCTTGGTATTAATTGGAAGATTAGAATTCCTCCCGAAATTACGTTTATTAACTTAACTAATAAAGAGGTAATGTAATGTGTTCAGAAGGGGATGAATGTGAGAATGTGGGTTACAGATGGAAGAAAAGTAGGTCTATGTTTCAATATAGGTTTTGATATAGGTTTTTAATATATTGACATATATAAAATTGGCCGTTTCCTATATTATTACATATATGTACACAATATATGTACATATACACATATATATACACATATATATGTTACATATATTTCCTTCTTTTCCACTATCTTCATACAAGAAAGAATTGACCTTGTAAATGTTTCTGTAAAACGTGTAGATATCATAGTTAATATATCATGTTAATATATTGCCATAGTTAAATTCCATAACATGCCAATTACATGTGATACCAATTTCACGTGTTCGCACATACATAAGTTCTTGCATAATTTTTTTCGTTAATTCTTAGTTTTTGCCTTGATAATAGAAAATATGAGCTAGGCATCATGACAGTCAAAATGAGATATGAGCTACAAAATGACCAGATCCTGCCATTAGCTATAGAAGACATATCTTGTATGTATAGGGCTTATATGTGGATGAAGAAGCAATACAGGAGACCTATATTTCCTGTATATGCACATATATGCAGCATATATATTATCATATATGTTCATATATGCAGCATATATATTATCATATATGTGCATATATGCAGCATATATGTGCATATACATTGCATATAGGTTTCATATATGCGCATATATCCACATATACATTCTTTCCATGTGGGAAGTGAGGAATACAACAAGTGAAATTGATACAAGAAGTGCTTACAATGCAAGTTTCAGACATTGTTCAGTACCATAAAATATTGTGACTCTGACAAATCTCCTGTGGATAACCTATCCTTTCGCATCCCACTCTATTAATTGAAAGGATAGGTTATAGATAGCCTCCTCTGTTACAATAGAGAGGAACAGAAGGAAGCGAAGGGAAAGATTATCCACAGGAGATTTGACACAATATTCACAGTATATAATAACAGGTTTAATAGAAAGATAGTTTAGGAGACGAACAATGGCTGGGAAATGGTATAAGGTTGCTGTGGTAATAAAGCTCCTCTTTGGTTTGAGGTTTGTAGTGTCATCAGCATTATTTTCTGGAGAAGGCGATGATTCATGAGCAGATATGAAACTAATTTCACTGACAGAGAGAAAATCTGTAAAGGAACAAATTAGTTAAACAGGTCAGATAGGATAAACTCCTCCACTGCTTCTACTATAGACGCTGCTGCAGTGTTCAGTTTCAATCTGTGTGAGCTGCGCTTTTTTTATTTATTTTACTATTTATTTATTTATATTTGTTGTGAGCTGTTCATAGGCTACTGCAGTTGTTCAGTGACATCACAGTTCCCACATTTTCTTCAGTGACTTTAAAAACATGAAAGTATTGTTGTGGGAGTGGCTTGAATGACTGTGATGTCACATAACACGAGCGTATAAAGTGCAGAACTGTTTCAGTTTCTAGCAGAAGCAGAGGAGTTTAACCTGCTCTCTGACGGTCTTCATGCTGTAAAAGCTGAACTTTCTGATCTCAGAACTGCGCTGAATCTTTCCTCTGTTCAGCTCATCACAAGGTAATTAAACACTTTATCTTGAATGTTCTGTAAAGAGATTTTATCTTCACAACAATCAATAACCATTTCAAACTTCACTCTGAACTGAACCACTGTATCTTTTAGACAGATGATACAAATGAGAAATGAACACATGAGAGAATATGTGTGGAGAATCACAAACTGCAGAATAATAAACATTAAACATGACAAGAGAGAAAATAACGAGCAAAAAGGACAAAAAGTTACAATCTAATGAACTAAAACAAATGTTGAGTCTGTCAGACAAAACAGCTTTAATAGTGGCAAACCAAACTGTGAGTATTTATGATGTTTATGATCAAACTCTGATATATAGTCTGTAAATGATCTCTTTTAGTTTGTTAAAAAATTCAGATTTTTCTTCAAAGTGTATGTAAATGTATGTTCACAATTTGCTTTTGGGAGATTTATTTTTTGATTTATGAATCTGTTCATGCATGAACCCATATGAATTATAGTATGTTTGTGTTTTCATTCACAGTTTCTCATGTTGCACAGATTCATTCAGATGTTTCAGAGAGAGTCACAGAAGAGGTGAGAGCAGTTCTGTTCATCTAAACTGCTAAATACTCTTCATCATGTTCAGTTACTGATTGAGCAGAGTCTGGTTCATATTTTAGCACTATCATTATTATTAGATCTATGTCAAATAAATCAAGATCATGGTTGAGAGAGTGTAATGTGTATATTCAGTTGGTTTCCTTTCACTGTTTCTTTGAGTTATGCATGTGGTTCTTCTACATTCATGTGTATTTAAACCCTCTGTTCATTCAATTTCTTTGTCTAAAATCATTGATGTAATCAGAATTTTTAAACATATTGAAAGAAAGTGACATGATGTGAAGATCAAATATGGTAACCCATTCTCTGAATGTGTTCTCTGCACATGCATTAGGAGTACAGCTAACCACACATTTTTGCAAAACGTGGACAGACATTTGCTGTGTGATTTTGTGAGTAATGAGAATGAAATACGGTTCATTCACTCCCAGACCTGTACATTTCATTTGGATGTTACTGTACTGCCTACTATATAGCCAAAAAAAAGCATTAGTGTAAAACTCTCTCGTACTTTGGACATACTTGTTCTGACTTGATGTAAACTAAACCTAGGGTGACTAGATTTCTCACGGTGGAATACGGGGATGGGGGAGCAAGGGGTGTTCAATATGACTTGCTCAATATGACTACAATATGAAAGAGAGAGAGCGCTTCTGCTGTGTGTCATTCAGCGATTCTGCCTATCCAGCTTTGGCAAGTTAATCAAAAACAAATTGTGATTGAATGATATTTTTTTTCTACGGCGAACTGATTTGGCTGTTCACCAGATCTCAATCCAATGGAGCATCTGTGGGATGCGCTGAACAAAGAAATCTGATCCATGGAGGCTCCTCCTCACACCTTCAGGGGTCTAGAGGAGTCCATGCCTCGACGGGTCAGGGCTGCTTTAGCAGCAACACAATATTAGGAAGCTGCTCATAATGTTATATGCCTGATCGGTGTATATAAAAGGCTTTAATAGCCGACAAACAACTTCTGACAACAGTAACATGAGAGAATCACCTGGAAGGGCTTTTCACATTTATAATTATATCTGTATGAACATTGTAGTGTTAATATGAGATGTTGTAATAACACTGAAGCTGTTGATCTGATGTCTCGTGATATGATATATCACTTAATTAAACTCTGTGTGTGATTGAACAGATTCAGATGGAGAAGAGAAGAAAATCACACATCCAGAAAACTGCTGGAGCCTCAGAAATCACAGAGCAGCAGAAAACAAGAAGACAGAGAGAAAAATGGAGACACAAACCAGTGAATCACGAGAGAGAAGAGGAGAGAAACGTGATAGATGTGACAGTATGAACAGACTAACGCCAAACGTGAGTGTTTGATCATCATGGAACAGGATGTTTTTGATTGAGAACCTCATTCGTTTTAACTCAATATATATTTGTGATTTCTAGTGTCATGTGATCCAGAAGATCCTGTAAAGATTGATTCTGATGTCAAAACTGAGGAGAGATTGTCTCATCAAAACCTTCATCAGTGACGACCATCAGCAGTGTTTCCAGAGTCACAGTTTTCTGCTCAATTGGGATATTGGAAAATGCGTTCATGGGAATAATTACAGAGCCGCAGGATGTTTTTTGGGCTACTTTTAAAATGTACCATGATCTTTTAGTAACTTATCCTCAGAATGAATATCTGGCAGAAAAGAGCGACAGGTGAAGGAGAGATGTATGGAGGCATGTTTGATGTCACTTCACAAATAGAGTTTATGTGAGTTTCTTTCACCCATATCTGGAATTTTAACATAGATTAATTCTATCATCTAATGATAAACGTCATCAGCGTTGTGCTTGAGAAACACTGAAATGAGTTCAAACTTCTAGAGTTTGAAAATATTGGTGTTTGGAGCTATTGGTAAAGTTGCTCCAGGACACATTACTTCCTCATTCCTCAGGTTCTTACAGAAGTCTATGGAGTGTCACAACTCTGGTTTCAGTGACTCTGGTCTGGTGTAACAGAATTGCCTCATTAGGAGAGATTCATTCATGCACGAATAAGATTTTAAAGTTTAAGAGATCTAGGATTTTTTTCTGGGACCTGGCAACCAAACCAGCCATCATCATCTTCATCATCATCATCATCATCATCATCATCATCATCTTCATCATCATCGTGATCAGACTACAGTCTGATGTTGGTGGAAGTGCACATTTTTCCCAGAGCGTCTCCTGAAGCTGAACTTTACAGTGTACATTTTCACACCACAAACATGATCTTTTGGGGATTTTTATTTGAGAAAATGTTTGTTTTATTTTTCACTGCTTTGGACATTTAATTTTATTTATTCATTTTCATGTTCTATGTGTGTGTTTGTATTCCTGTATATTGTGATATATTTCAGATTTACAGAAGTGCAGTCGCAGTCGTGTGTAAATTGAATGTGTCTGGATTCCAGTCTCTCTTCCCGTTATTTTAGCTGCACAAAAACAGCTCATTATGCTGCCTGATACTGCAAACTGATATTTCTTACCATATGTGTTTTAATGTATTGTTGTACAAATAGTTTGACGTTTACTGCACTTTGTTCTAATAGTTATTTCTATAGTGTCATGATCACAACTCCAACCCGGACTGTTCCTCACCCCACTTTTGGACTTCATTCCCCATAAACCACTTCCCGGACTCATTATCCCGTCATTGCATTCAGCTGTTTTGTGTTTGATCATTTGTGTCTGTCTATTTATACCCTGTTTGTTTCTGCTTTTGTCATTGAGGTTTCATTTACGGTCACTGGATTCTGTTTGTGTTTTTCTTGTTTTTCTATGGACTGTTCTTTGGATTTTGCCCCTTGCCAGTTTTTGGATTACGTTTTGGATTACCCCATTAAAGCTGCATTTGGATCTACCTTTTTGTCTCTGTGCCATATGTGATATATTGGCTAATAAATCTGAAGTGTCACACATTGCAAAATAATGGTGGATTACTCGTCTTTTCACCCTAATGAAAATGTTTGTAACAACCACAATGATTCAGTATATATTATCTGTACAAGTGACATATCTGCAGACTCACAGAAACCTGTTACTCTTCCTGCTTCCCACTGAACCTCATTAATATAGGAAGTGTGTTTCTGCCATTGGTTCAGATTACTGGCCTCAATGAAAATTATATAAAATATGCTGAAATAAAATACTATTTGACATACTTACATGAAGGAATTCAAACGTAAAATAAATGAATACACAAAATAATTTCAGAATGAATCTGCTGTTTTTAGTTGGTTAGTCGAAACAAGCGTTTATGGAAAAAGCGCCTCACTTGGCAGTTTTTATTGAGTAGACAGAATTACACTGATTCACGCAGAAGGTGAATAATGTGTTTGTATTCGTTTGGTATGCTCCGCCCCCTCTCCACCCCTTGCTGTATGTTTATTAAATATTTTGGCCTATTCCATAATGCTTTCAGTTACCAATTAGACTCAGTGTACTCAAAAGTGTATACTAAAGCCAATCTACAGATTTTTACCCGGTGTTCTGCATGGAATCTGTTTGGGTTATTTCTAGTTTAGCAAGGCACTGTGGTGATTTTACTTGAGATACAGTATGTTACTTCCTTTAATGCACAAATACATGATGTAAATATAACAAATATGCATTTCAAATAAGCTAAAATGTTTCAATGATACTTTTGTCATCATGCATGTGCAAAAACAAGCATTTAGCCTTTTTTAGAAGCAAAATATGGTTAAATGATAAAATTATAATTATCAAAGGTAACATTATAAAAAGTTTACCCTGCCAACATTCATATTAGAGTCATTAGACTTTGCCTGCACTAAACAGATAAAATTTGTCATTACAAGCCTAATATGCCAAAAGGGTGGACTGAGAGTGTTGGTTTGAAGGTTATAAGAGTGCATTGACGGTAATATACTGCAGTATAATACTATTATTCAACATCTCTTCAATCTATTAAAGCATATTTGTTATGAAAATATACTGCATATATTTTCAATTTATCAAAGTATCTTGTATTAATTTGTATTTAATTAAAATATGAAATCAGAAAGCAAGAAAAACACTTGACTGAATAAATGTTTAAGTACACACATAGCAAAAAGATGCAGCTAGGTATCAGTTCAAAATAGTAAGAAATCTCACTGTACCAGCAAGGCCAGCATTTGAACTAAAATAACCCCACAGCGCTCTGCATGCCGTCTTTAGACTTTGAGGCAGTGCTGGTCTGCCTTCCTTCATTCTGATTGGATGACAGAGGTGGTGTTTTGTGGGTTGGACCACTCATGAGCTGCAATTTGCATATATCTCCCGGCCCCCAAGGCATGCAGCACGAAAAAGGAATTTCTTCAACTGATCCCGGAACACGAGATAAATCTCTTTATTCATGCCATTTGCTGAACTACACTTGATATTTATTTTATATATTTCTTGTTTTTTAGGTCCATGGTGCTCTGATAATCATTTATGGTTTATCAGAGACTTTTGTGTGTTCAAATATTGACATTTTCTTTAGAGTTTTCCAACTCATGTAATTTAATTTACCACTGAAAATATGACTAACCCTGTAATGAAGTCCCAACCAGGATTATGATAGCTTAACTCTCATGCTTGTAATTAATAATGCGTGTCATCAAGCATTGTGAAAATTCAATACAGGCTTGTGGTCCATGATTCTCCATGGGGGACGATAGGGGAATAAAAGTCTCCTCTCTCACACATGTGCCTCTAACTATCACAACAAACCTGTCTCATGCCTCACAGCACAGATCTAGGCGTCACTGGAGATGTTCTAATGACACCATCCTGAGAGGATACACCCATCCTGCTCAGATTCAGTGTCACTGTACTGAACTCATTAAAGCAGAACTTTCTCACCAGATTCTTTAACATGCCCTGTGTCCAGTTGGAATGGAGACGCACATTCCTCAGCCCAACCCCCTGTTCCTCATACAGTTATTCATACAACGAATGACCACCTAATAAAGGGGTTGAAGAAACGTGGCGACTGGAACACTTCAAACTGACCATCATATGAAAAAATAAGACTGAGAAAGTGAAATTCTGTACAGTCTTTTTAATGTTAGACCCATTTCCATTTGGGAAATGACTTTAAATTGGTAATTTGCTTCATTGGTTGCTTCAAAGCCCTTTTACTCTCTGTGTAAACCCAACAAGACTTTCACAAACCACACAAGCAGACACCTCAAAGCATCAGTGTCATTACAGATATTGTTACCAAATTACCGAGATTCATAACATGTTAAATACTGCAGGATGGAGTTAAATTTTAGCCTCGATTAAGCAGTCACTCAGTAGTTCGTTTGGGACCAAATATTGGTTTATTAAGCACATCTGTCTCTATATATGATCAAATTCTGTAAAAAGAAAAGCATTTAACAATTTTTTGTTGTTGTATGGCAAATGTTTCTTGTCAGGACACTGATAAAGTGTTTAGTCATGCATGTGAACTAAGGGGATGAGAGCTCAGGGGGCTTTTCTTATCCCACAAGTGTTAGAAATGTCGCCCTCTACAGGTGATCATCAGGATCACAGCAGAGTTAAAGAATCTATAATGTATTTTACAGCAACACAAATGAAAAACACTTTAAGCTATATGAATACATCACAAAACAAATTTAGTTTATCATGTGTTTTTACTTCAACAAACTGAATAATGTAAGTGTTCCATAGAAATTATATTTTAGTAATAAAGTGGTTGTTTTTTGTGCAAAGCACTCGCGTCAATTCATAAAATTGAGGTTAAACCAATGGAGTCACATGGAGTACTTTAACGATGTCTTTACTGCCTTTCTGGGGCTTGAAAGTGTTGATTATATTGCTGTCTATGGACGAGTCATTAAATCTGGGATTTCATCAGAATATCTTAATTTGTGTTCTGAAGATTAACGAAGGTCTTACGGGTGTGGAAAGACATGAGGGAGAGTAATTAATGACAGAAATTCATTTTTGGGTGAACTAACCCTTTCATCAGGGCTCAACATTAACACTCAACGAGTGTTTGTCCTTCAGCAGGTAAAGCGGTCACTCATTCGAGTAAAAAAGTTGCTTGTCTGAAAAAAAAGAAAGATTTGTGGTGTTAATATAATTTATTCTGAAGTAATATTCTACTCAGTGTTCAGCTTTGACATAATATCTCTTTTGTTTTAAAAATGTCTTTTTAAGCGCCTCCAAAAATACAGCAAATCATACAGCATGATAAAAACAGTGAATTACTGTAGTTCTTGACCCGACGTAACATTTTACACATGACATTTAGCTCAGATGATTGGCCCAAAAGTGTCTTTTACAGTTAATTGTAAAAATATATGAAATAAACTGTGCTTCATTTACATGTACTACTGACATTTGCCTGTTGTGTCAGAGTGAAATATTAATATTTCATGTGTTTGATAAGATGAATCAATATCATTGTCATTCAAGAGCAGCGACACATCATCATCATCTCAGAAATAAACCAGATCCAGATTTATGAATGAATGATTCAGACATTAAAATGAACAGGATTTCTCTCTCTGATCTCCTGTAACAGTGAAGTGTCGCCCTCTACAGGATCAGTGATGGACAACACAAACCAAACCTCTTCAAACTGATCCAGTTTAACTAAGAAAAACTCATTCAGACTTTGGTGTTCTTCCAGAACTATTAGTTTCTTCACAATAATAATCCCACAGGACAACAAGAAGACTGAGATTATCTGAGAGTCCAGATCAGGCTCAAATTCAACATGTTTCTGACAGAATCTGGACAATATTAGTCCAGAATAGAATTAAGTTAGACTAGAGCAAAGAGCAAAACTGCAGGAGAGAGACTTCATCTGTCTGACATTTATCACATATTGAAGAAACATCTGAAAACTTCTACTCAGCTTTGTTATAGTGTAATGAAGTCGATGAATAATTTTAAATTGAATAAGGCAGTGCTGAGAGTTATCAGAGCAAATATGAATATTCTCAGTGCATTAATAGATCATCACTCATCTCTTCTGCTCATGGGTGTTGTTGACTAGCCAATAGGTGTGTTCGTGTGTGTGGCAGTCTGCTATCAAAAGCTTAACACAGCACCAATTATGGCAAATAATACACTTTTCAACCCCGGAAAATGGCCTGGGATAGATGTTTGTTAAACTTTTCTCTGGGTGCCTGTAAAAACATGACTTCTGCACTGGACACCGAGACCTCACAATGGAGTGAGACCTAGGGAAAAACAAATCACACAGAGAATATGATGAAGCACGCAATGAACCCTTCACAATGCACACTACAGCATTGCTTTGTCTTCAAAATGTGTCACCGGCAGTGAGAAAAGAATCAAGCGTATAAATATACCTGGGCATCTGGAGCCTCAATGAATTGGAAATCACCAAAGGAGCACTGAACATCATTGTCTGCCATGACAATAGATCAAAAACATACCTGTGCAAGTATGGCAACAAAGAAAAATACTTCAATAGACTCAAGCTCAATTTCACAAAATCACAATTTTGAAATGTATTCATATTCATATGATGGAAACTATGCACTCATATTCATGATAATGTTCTGCTGACAGAAGAGATTCAATAAGACAACAAACCTAGAATGATCAAAAGAGAAATAATAGAGAAATAGAAATCAATCATCTGCAGAATTCATCACATCTTCACAGCAGATCTCTATTGTTCAGTAAACAGATTCATTGTTCTTGAGCTGTTACTGCATTTTTTCAAAGCAATTATATAAAGTAATTTCTATGTAAAGTGACTGACACTGCTGACTGTGTGTGTGTGTGTGTGTGTGTGTGTGTGTGTGTCTCTCTCTCTCTCTGTCGCTCTATAGTTATTAGAGCACGCTGGTTTAGGGTAATTCCAGTGTACTATGAGTGTTTAGATACTTTATGAAAAATGAGACTAATATTAAATCATATTGGTCATACTAATATTGGCCAGAATATTCAGAAATGCTATGAAATGTCTTCTCTTATTAGCATGTTATTGTTATGATCTCACTGGAGCGTGAACATCAGCTTGTTGATGCCTCAGAAATGGTGATTTGAAAGTGATGCTCTGACACCTCTCAACCCAAATCACATCATCCCTCAAAACAGCAAAGGTCAGACTGCAAATTAAATCCAATCCCCATGTTCATGTTCTGACCTTACTGAGGCCTGTTACATAACACCATTTTTCCATCAGAGAGGAGCTTCATTATTGTTTTATTGTGTTTGTTTATGGAGCATACATGACAGACCTCTTATAGGTTGGAAAAAAACTGGAGCCGCGTTCCTTCCGTAAGTAGAGTTTAGTATTCCTGACGCAGTTTAGTATTCACTTATGATCGTCATTATTATTACTGCCACGAGACGAACCTAAAAGTGGTGGTAATGCCGTTCTGCCATGATAGAGTAATCGCATGTGTAAGTGCATCAAAGAGTAAGTTTGTTTCATTATACTGTTACATTTGATTGTGAATTTGTCTTTAAAGACGTTCTTATCGTGTCTGCCGTCTTTATCGCTAGGATACATGTCAAAAAGTTTTAAGCTGGCTATTATTAAACCTCTTATTAAAAAAACACAACTTGATCCTAGAGAATTAGTCAATTACAGGCCGATTTCAAATCTTACTTTTCTGTCAAAAATACAAGAAAAGGCAGTTTCATCACAACTATGTTCATTTTACTGGATCGTAGTGCTGCATTTCACACTATTGATCAAAAGAATAGACTCAAATCATGTTGGCATTAGTGGAATTGCATTGGCATGGTTCAAATCATACTTATCTGACCGTTATCAGTTTGTAGTAGTAAACGATGAGATGTCATATCGATCACAAGTTAAATATGGAGTACCACAAGGCTCAGTACTCGGACCGTTGCTTTTCACTCTGTACATGCTTCCCTTGGGAGATATCATTAGGAAGCATGGCGTTAGTTTTCATTGTTACGCTGATGATACTCAGCTCTATATTTCTTTGTGCCCTGACGAAAATCACCAATTCGCTAAATTAACAGAATGCATAGCTGATATAAAAACTGGATGACCAGTAATTTCTACTACTAAATTCTGAAAAAACAGAGATTCTGAAAACTTCTTCACGTAATAATCTAGAATACTTCTAACACTTGATGGCTAAATGGGAATGGGAACGATGTATGGCCATTTTACCCTCATACTGCATAAAGTAAAATGGTATCAATTAATTCCATATATGTTTCATAACATAGTTGAGAATCATCTTTATACATAGTTTGGTTAAAAACAATATTGAAGCCTATAAATTGATTGATGATTAAAAAAAAAAAAATTCCTTGTTTTGCCTATAAATGTCATTTCATGTCATTTTATTTTTAAACAACTGGTGTCCACTACAGAGGACATATCATAACATATGAATAATAAAATATTTTTTTTAAAAAATTTCATTTGTTCTTATGCTCTAAAATATAATGACGTGAAAAAAATGCTAAATTCAAAAAAAAAAAAAAAATGTTGGGTCTCAGGAGGTTATACAAAAACTCATGGTGCTCGGATGCATGAGTGATCCTGAAATCCTGTTCTCCAGATGTAGAACAAATGGTAGTTAAGTGCAGACCCTTTTCCTTACCACGCGAACTGACAGCTATTATCATTATAGCAGTTTATGTTCCTACAAGTGCTGATGTCAAACAGGCAATGGGAGAACTTTATAATACTGTCAGTCAGTTACAGACTTCTAATCCTGATGCAATGTGTATCATTTCTGGGGATTTTAATAAGGCTAACCTTAAGTCTGTTCTACCTAATTTCCATCATATGTTGCATGTGCAACGAGAGGTGAAAATACACTGGACCATCTTTATACTTATATAACAAAAGCATACACTGCAGCCCCCTTACCTCACATTGGCAGCTCTGACCTAACTGTACTACTTAGGCCTACGTATAGGCCGCGGGTGAGAAGAGAGAAATCCACAGTAAAGGAAATCAGAGTGTGGCCACAGGAGGCCATTCCATCTTTACAAGGTTGCTTTGAATGCACACAGTGGAGTATCTTTAAGGATGCTGCAACACTTGGTGACCGTATCGACTGAGAACACCTACGCCAGGATTTTACTAACTGATTTCAGCTCAGCATTTAATACTATCTTGCCTCAACAACTGGTGGAAAAGTTGTTGCTGCTGGGCCTGGATTCAGATGTGTGTAGGTGTGGAGTTTGCAGCTATGTGCGGATCAGGAAATTGTGCTCGCCCCAGAGTGTCAGGAAAAACACAGGATTCAGAATTTTCATCTTTACTTTGTATTTCTTTGCGTGTGTGGTCTGCAATAAACAGATGAATAACATATTACAATAAATAATCACAATATACATACATAAGAGCAATTTACATGCCATTCTACATTCAATACAATCCTCAGGGTTTGTACTGCGCTACCGAAATTAACCGCTAGAGGGCGCATGAGGCCCATATATCAGGGATCGCGAATTCTCCATGACTGAGAAAAAGCTGCGTCATCATCATATTGGCAGAGCCACGGGAAAATACGACAAATATTATTAACTTGAAACTGATTAAAAGGTGTTAGCATTGCACAAAGTAACCACAAGCAAGGAATAAAGGAAATACTAACTTAAGTAACTTAAATAACTTTGTATCTCTATTATATTTATGGCTTTAAATACAGCGCGAATGCTGAGATTATGAAGGAGATAAACAACTCGATAATTTACATTAAACAATGCTGTAACACAGCAGATAACTATACTAAAGAGCACAAATATGTAAACAAACTTACATTTTATCATGAACGCACACATATGAGGTAAACTTTGAAGGTTAAAATGTAGGATGATGTGCTGCGTGTTCTGCTTGCTGACTGACAGGAAGTTTCCTAGCTCGCCACCTAGTGTCCTTTCTTCTTCTTCTTCTTCTTCTTCTTCTTTGGTGTTTATTGGCGGTTGGAAACCTAACTTATTGGTGCATTACCGCCACCGACTGGAATGAAGTATGGATCAGGATACTATTTATATACAGCAAATAATAATAATAAAAACCCATCAAAACAAAAACAAACTAGAAAATAAAACAGAACAAATAAACAAACAAAAATCAAAACGTTATATTCTTTTTATTTCCTAATGTATACTTTAGCTTCCATTTTGCTTAATGGAACTTGTAGATCTATCTGTTTTAATTTTAGAGTTTGCTTTGCCAGAAATCCACCTTCTCATTCCCTTCCACACCAACATGAGCAGGAACCCAAATGAATTGTATTTCTTTGCCTTTAACCTTCAAATATACCTTATGGAAAATTTCATTAATTATGTCCATTCTAAAAGATGACCTGCCAGATTTTATACTTTCCAGTGCAGAATAGCTATCAGATGCAATAACTGTGTTATTTATTTCTCCTCTAACCACTGCAAAGCCAATAATATCGCTAATAACTCTATTGTATAAACTGACAAATGATTGGTAACTCTTTTCTTGATATAAAAATCATATGTTGGAATATATACAGCTGCCCCTGCATATCCTGTATCCGGATCTTTTGATCCATCTGTAAATAAAACCACTGAATCTTGGAAATGCATCTCAAAAAATTCCTCACTATATGACACACTGGAAATTGTTAGATTTATTTCCTGCTTTATATTGAGGTCAACAGCAGGGGAGGGGAATAACCATGGAGGAATGGAGGATATTGATACTGTATTGCTGTACTGTAATTGACATAAACTATATTCCTAGCCTTTGCATCCCCTATCCACCCAAAACTTACAAAGTTTGTTTCATTATGTTCCCAGCACTCTTTCAATACACTTCTGACAGGATGCGAAACATTTTGTCCCTGGATATTAACCCAATATGTCAACATCAACTTCATTCGCCTGATGCCTAAAGGCATTTCTCCCATTTCCACCTGCATTGATTACACTGGGATGTTTTAAATGATCCACTGCAGATTCTTAGGGCTTGAGCTTGCAATACATCTAATTGTTTGAGATTTGATTCTGCTGCCGACATATAAGCTATACATCCATAGTCAAAGACAGACCTCATGAGTGCCCAGTTTATATTTTGCAGAGATGTTCTACTTGCTCCCCATTCCTGTCCTGACAAACACCGAATATTAATAATCTTTTTACATTTATCCTTAATTTTATCCAAATGAACTTTCCATGTCATTTTTCAAGTCAAACTTTTTCACTGATTTGACTTGCTCCAGAGGATTCCCATACAATTTTAAAGATAGAGGTGTGACTTTATGCCGCCTTGAAAAACAAATGACCTGTGTTTTTGCTACAGACAATTTAAACCCCCATTCATTAGCCCACTTTTCAACTTCAACTATTGCTTCTTACCTCTAATCCACAAAGCCCCATCATCTGCGTATAAAGATTTTCCAATGTTTTGTTCAACTTGAGAGAAAACATAATTAATCATTATATTAAATAATATCGGACTACATACTGTTACGGTACAGAGACACGGAGGCAGAGATAAGAACAATCCAGGTAAGTTTATTGAAAACAGCAAAGCACAGGGTGATGTTGAGCAGATAATTGGAAGTTGAGAGGTGAAGAGAAACTTATACTGTCCTGAATATGTTTTGTAGATGCAGATGGTGGAAGGAGCTGGCGGAGACACTCACACACACAAGCAGGTTGGTAAACACGAGGAGTAGGAAACAGGGGAGCTGAAGGAGACGTCTGAAGCAGGTAGATATGGCGTTGGGAGTCCTTAAGGTAAGCATACATGTGAAGTATAGCAAACGAGACTGGACAGTGAGTGTGTGTGAGTGAAGAGTCTTTATAGTGGTGTTGATTGCAGTGCTGATGAGTGACAGGTGGCGGTGATCAGTACTCCGGTGATTGGGTGCGTGGGTACGGAAGTGAGGTGGAACCTGACGTGTCTGTTACAGTACCCCCCCTCCCACGGCCCGCTCCTGAGGGCCGCGGACCCCGACGTCGTGGTGGTCTTCCTCTCGGGCGTGGGGCAGGTCTGTCAGGGTGATTGGCATGGAAGTTCTGTAATAGGATAGGATCAAGGATATCATTCTTGGGGACCCATGAGCGTTCCTCGGGACCATAGCCTTCCCAGTCGACGAGGTATTCGAGCTGACCACCACGGCGCCGGGAATCCAGGATTTCATGAACCACGTAAGCTGTGCCGTCCTCCAGGATGAGTGGAAGGGGGGGCTCGGCGGCTGCCACGTCAGGCTCTGTGGAGGGAACAACAGAAGGGTGGTGAGGTTTAAGTAGTGACACATGGAATGTAGGGTGGATTCTACTGTACTGTGCTGGGAGCTGGAGACGGTAGGTGACGGGGTTGATCTGCCGGATGATGGTGAACGGGCCAATGAAGCGGGGACTCAGCTTCTTGCAGGGCAGACGCATCCTGATGTCCCGGGTGGACAGCCAGACCTTCTGCCCCGGTTGGTATACGGGAGCTTCGGAGCGCCGAAGGTCGGTTGTCATTTTGCGTCTGCGCAGGGCTCTCTGCAGTTGGTGATGAGCTGAGTCCCAAACCCTCTCGCTCTCCCGGAACCAGTAGTCGACTGCGGGGACGTTGGAAGGTTCCCCATCCCAGGGGAACAGTGGGGGTTGGTAGCCGAGTACGCACTGGAAGGGTGTCAGTCCAGTTGTGGCTTGTCGGAGGGAGTTCTGTGCGTACTCGGCCCAACCCAGGTACTGGTTCCAGGAGTTCTGGTGGCCGTGACAGAAGGTACGCAGGAAGCGGCCAATCTCCTGGATCTTACGTTCCATCTACCCGTTCGACTGAGGATGGTATCCCGATGATAGGCTGACGGTCACACCCAGGAGCGAGAAGAAGGCCTTCCAGACGTGGGAGACGAATTGGGGTCCTCTGTCGGAGACTATATCTTCAGGTATTCCATAATGACGAAACGTGATTAAACATTAACTCAGCAGTGGCCATAGCGGTAGGTAGACCCTCCAGGGGTATCAGGCGGCAGGACTTTGAGAAGCGGTCTACCACCACCAGGATGCATGTGTTACTGTCAGACTCCGGGAGATCTGTGACGAAGTCCACTCCCAGGTGTGACCAGGGTCTCTCAGGAACGGGCAGAGGTAGGAGCTTGCCGGTGGGAAGATGGCGTGGGCTCTTGGAGATGGCGCACTCCCTGCAGCCCTGCACATACCTTCTGACATCGTTGGCCATGTTGGGCCACCAGAAGCGTTGTTTGAGCAACGAGAGGGTCTCATTGACCCCCGGGTGACCAGTGCCAAGTGATGAGTGGGTATTGTGCAGGAGTGGAGTGCGACGTGCCCGTGTGACGTATTGCAAGCCTTGGGGGCAACCCGGCGGAGTACGTGTGGAGGCATTGGAGGAGGGAATGGTTTCTTCGGACCACTGAATGGGGTTCACGAAGATGGACTCCGGCAGTATGGTTTCAGGATCCTCGGGCTTTTCATCAGGAGAATGGAGACGAGACAGGGCGTCGGCCTTGGTATTCTTCGACCCAGGACGGTAGGAGATAGAGAAATTGAACCTTGAGAAAAACATGGCCCAGCGAGCTTGGCGCGGATTGAGTCTTTTGGCAGCCTTCAGATATTCAAGGTTCTTGTGATCAGTGAGAACTTGGAAAGGATGAGTAGCTCCCTCCAACCAATGCCTCCACTCCTCGAGGGCAAGCTTGACGGCCAGGAGTTCTCGGTCACCGATGTCGTAGTTGACCTCCGCCGGGTTGAGCTTGCGGGAGAAGAAGGCGCATGGATGGAGCCTACTTGGTGTCCCCTGCTGCTGTGAGAGGACCGCTCCCACTCCGGTGGTGGAGGCGTCCACTTCCACAACGAATGGGAGCTCTGGATTGGGGTGGACGAGAGGAGCGGTGGTGAAGGCTCTCTTCAGGGTCTCGAAGGCGTTGGTGGCTTGCTGGGACCAGGACAGAGACTTGGGCTGATTACGGAGCAGGTTGGTAAGTGGACTGACAATGGTGCTGTAGTTTTTGATAAATCTGCGGTAGAAGTTGGAAAAACCTAGGAAGCGTTGGAGTTCTTTGATTGAAGATGGAGTGGGCCAGGACTGAATGGCGGAGACCTTCCCCTCGTCCATCCGGATGCCACTGTGATCTATGACGTACCCCAGGAACTGGACAGAGGGTTGGTGAAAGGAGCACTTTTCAGCTTTGAGGAAGAGGTGGAAATCGTAGTCGTTGGAGGACCTCCGCAACGTGGTGGCGATGTTCGGCCAAGCTCCGGGAGTAGATAAGGATGTCATCGATGTATACCAGAACGAACTTGTGTAGGAACTCCCGGAGTACCTCATGTATAAAGTCCTGGAATACGGAAGGGGCGTTGACCAGGCCATACGGCATGACGAGATACTCGTAGTGTCCGGTGGGCGTGACAAAGGCGGTCTTCCACTCGTCCCCCTCGCGTATCCGGATGAGGTTGTAAGCGCTGCGGAGGTCCAACTTCGTGAACACAGTGGCACCACGGAGATGTTCCAGGGCTGCTGGGACGAGGGGAAGCGGGTAGCGGAATTTAACTGTAATTTTGTTGAGGGCACGGTAATCAATGCAGGGCCTCAAGCCTCCGTCCTTCTTAGCCACAAAAAAGAAGCTTGAAGCAGCAGGGGAAGTAGACGGGGGATGTAACCTTGGTTGAGGGCCTCTTTGATGTATTCCTCCATGGCCTTCTCCTCCGGTATTGACAGGGGGTAGATACGTCCGGCGAGTTGGATGAAGCGTTCTAGTCCCATTGAGTCCTCGTATGCAGCGAGATGCAGCCGCACATTGGGTTCCAGTCCTTGACGGAAAGATGTGATGAGGGCTTGTTCATTCCATCCGCTGGTAGCGGCTAGTGTTCGGAACTGCAAGGCATAATCATTTACAGAGAGATTCCTTTGTTTTAGATTATAGAGTTTCTCACCAGTAGAAGAATCCTTTAGAGGTTTCCCGAAGACTTCACGGAAGTGGGAGACGAACGCCGAATATGACTGGACGACAGGTCCTTTCTGGGTCCATAGAGAATCGGCCCATTGTAGGGCCTTACCTTGCAGTTGCGAAATGATGAAAGCTATTTTAGAGGTGTCGGTTGTGTAGAGGTGCGGCTGCATCTCCAGGACCAGTTCGCATTGAAGAAGGAATCCGCTGCATTCCTCCGCCGATCCAGAGTAGGGCGCCGGTTTGGCCATGGGACTGGCGGTGAATGCAGGTGAAGGAGCGGTGAAGGAGGGTGCGGGAGCAGCCGCGGTGAATGAAGATGATGTTGATGATGATGATGGCTGTGGTGTGAGTGCTCGGCGCAATGCGTCCACGAGCTCTTGGAACGGGTCGTTGGTGCTCATGCTGTAAAGTTGGTATGGTCCGGTCTTCTGTTACGGTACAGAGACACGGAGGCAGAGATAAGAACAATCCAGGTAAGTTTATTGAAAACAGCAAAGCACAGGGTGATGTTGAGCAGATAATTGGAAGTTGAGAGGTGAAGAGAAACTTATACTGTCCTGAATATGTTTTGTAGATGCAGATGGTGGAAGGAGCTGGCGGAGACACTCACACACACAAGCAGGTTGGTAAACACGAGGAGTAGGAAACAGGGGAGCTGAAGGAGACGTCTGAAGCAGGTAGATATGGCGTTGGGAGTCCTTAAGGTAAGCATACATGTGAAGTATAGCAAACGAGACTGGACAGTGAGTGTGTGTGAGTGAAGAGTCTTTATAGTGGTGTTGATTGCAGTGCTGATGAGTGACAGGTGGCGGTGATCAGTACTCCGGTGATTGGGTGCGTGGGTACGGAAGTGAGGTGGAACCTGACGTGTCTGTTACACATACACTACCTTGTGGTGTTCCATTCTCCACTGTATACACACTGGAGTAATCTTCACCTACTTTTACTTGTATTTTCCTGTTTAATAAAAAATCTTGAATCCAATTATATGTTTTACCTCCAATTCCCAAAGTTTATTAATAATCCTTCTTTCCAGAGCATATCATATGCCTTTTCCACATCAAAAAAGACAGCAATTACTACTTCTTTGTTAGTTTGTGCTTTTCTGATGTCTGACTCTAGACATAATACAGAGTCCATTGTATTCCGACCCCTTCGGAATCCACTCTGATAAGGAGATAATAATCTTTACTCTCTAAGAAGTATGTTATTCTTTCTGTGATTTCTTTCCATTACTTTGCATAAATGAGAAGTTAAGGCAATAGGCCTATAACTAGTAGGATCTGATGAGTTTTTCCCAGGTTTAAGAATAGGTACTATTGTTGCTTGTTTCCAAACAATAGGGAGTTGACCAGTATCCCAAATTAGGTTAAATAATTTTAAAACGATTTCCAGTGTAGTATCTGTCATGTGTGCCAACATTTTATAACATACTCCATCTTTTCCAGGAGTAGTCTGCCGAGCACTTATAATGCTCTTG
>JAOTNS010001170.1:0-112048 GCA_028476615.1 Culter alburnus | reverse complement strand
ATGGAGATCAAATCTGAATTATACATTTTTATTATAGAGATTAAAAATAGATTATATATAAATATATGTAAGCGGATACGGGGATTAAAAATCTGAATTATAGATGCAGCCAACTGGATCTGTAGGCCCATTGTCTCCTGGTTACGTTGTAGTCAGGTCCAGACACAGGTTCTCCATCTGATAGATACGGCCTGGATCCAGCACCCGGCAAACCTCAGGATAAGCAGAGACAGATATTATCGTAGATGCCATTCTTATTCTGATGTACAGGTATATCTAGTGTTATAGGAAATGTTCTCGTTCCGGGCCGACCTAATTATTGCAGCGTAACAATCCTTTAACGGATTTGAAAATGTTAATGTATTGATAATGTGTTATGTGTATGCAAGAGCAAAGAGATGTGTTTTTAGTCTAGATTTAAACTGACAGAGTGTGTCTGCTTCCCGAACAATGCTAGGAAGATTGTTCCAGAGTTTAGGTGCTAAATAGGAAAAGGATCTGCGCCCTTCAGTTGATTTTGATATTCTGGGTATTATCAACTGGCCTGAATTCTGAGATCGCAATAACGTGAAGGACTATAATGCATTAAGAGCTCACTTAGGTACTGGGGAGCTAAACCATTTAGAGCTTTATAAGTAAGTAGCAAGATTTTAAAATCTATACGATGTTTAATAGGGAGCCAATGTAATGTTGACAGAACTGGGCTAATATGGTCATACTTTCTGGTTCTAGTAAAACTCTAGCTGCCGCATTTTGGACCAACTGTAGTCTGTTTAAAAGCCGAGCAGAACAACCACCCAGTAGAGCGTTACAGTAATCTAGTCTTGAGGTCATGAATGCATGAACCAACTGTTCCGCATTTGTCATTGAGAGCATATGTCGTAATTTAGATATATTTTTTAGATGGAAGAAGGCGGTTTTACAGATACTAGAAACATGACTTTCAAATGAAGATTGGTATCAAAGAGCACACCAGGTTCCTAACTGAGGACGAAGGTTTAATGGAGCACCCGTCAAGTGTTAGAGAGTATTCAAGGTTTTTTCGTGAAGTTTTTGGTCCGAAGATTAGGATATCAGTTTTTTCTGAATTTAATAATAAGAAATTTCTTGTCATCCAGTTTTAATGTCAGCTATGCATTCTGTTAGTTTTGTGAATTTGTAGGTTTCGTCAGGGCGCGAGGAAATATAGAGCTGAGTATCGTCAGCGTAGCAGTGAAAACTAACACCATGCTTCCTAATTATCTCTCCTAAGGGCAGCATGTACAGAGTGAAAAGCAACGGTCCTAGTACTGAGCCTTGTGGTACTCCATATTGAACCTGTGATCGATACGACATCTCTTCTCATTAACTACTACAGACTGATAACGGTCAGATAAGTACGATTTGAACCATGCCAAAGCAATTCCACTAATGCCAATATTTTTCAAGTCTTTTTAAAAGAATGTTGTGATCGATAGTGTCAAAAGCAGCACTTAGATCTAATAACACTAATAGAGAAATACAGCCCGATCGGATGATAAGAGTAGATCGTGTAACTCTAACGAGTGCAGTCTCAGTACTATGGTATGGTCTAAATCCTGACTGGAAATCCTCACAGATTCCATTTCTTTCTAAAAAGGAGCACAGTTGTGTTGAAACTGCCTTTTCTAGTATCTTTGACAGAAAAGGTAGATTCGAGATTGGCCTGTAATTTACTAAATCTCTCGGATCTAGTTGAGGTTTTTTAATAAGAGGTTTAATAATAGCCTGCTTAAAGGTTTTTGGCACGTATCCTAGTGTTAAGGATGAATTAATTATATCAAGAAGTGGACCTATGACCTCTGGAAGCATTTCTTTCAGTAGTTTAGTCGGCATTGGGGTCTAACATACATGTCGTTGATTTTGATGATTGATAAGTTTAGATAATTCTTCCTCTCCTATAGCGGCGAATGATTCTAGTTTTACCTCAGGGACACTACAGTGCACTGTCTGAAGCGAAACTGTAGACGGTTGCATGTTTATAATTTTCTCTCTAATATTATCAATCTTGCAAGTAAAGAAGTTCATAAAGTCATTACTGCTGTGCTCTTTGGAAACGTCAGCAGTTGAATCTCTGTTTCTAGTTAATTTAGCCACTGTGTCAAATAAATACCTAGGATTATGTTTGTTTTCTATTAAGAGATTTGAAAAATAAGTAGATCTAGCATTTCTTATAGCCGTTCTGTACACAATCATTTTTTCTTTCCACGAAAGGCAAAACTTCTAGTTTTGTTTTCTTCCAACTACGTTCAGCTTTTCTAACAGCTCGTTTTAGAGCCCGAGTGTGCTCATCATACCACGGCGTTGGATTAGTTTCCTTAATCTTCTTTAGACGTAAAGGAGCGACTGCATCTAATGTGCTGGAAAAGAGAGAGCCAATAGTTTCTGTTGCAGCATCGAGTTCTTCTAAGTTGTCAGGTATACTAAGGCGATGAAACTGCTCGGGAGATTATTTATAAAGCAATCTTTAGTGGTAGACGTGATGGTTCTACAATATTTATGGCTGGGTGGTGGTTTTGTAGCCTTGGCTAACTGTATTATACACGAGACTAAATAATGATCTGATATATCATCGCTCTGCTGTAGAATTTCAACAGCATCAATATCAATTCCATGCGACAGTATTAGATCTAGGGTATGATTACGACAATGAGTGGGTCCTGACACGTGTTGTCTAACTCCAATAGAGTTTAAAATGTCTGCAAATGCCAATCCAAATGCGTCTTTATTATTATCTACATGGATATTAAAATCACCAACAACAAGGACTTTATCCGCAGCCAGTACTAACTCTGACAGAAAATCAGCAAATTCTTTGATAAAGTCAGTATGGTGCCCTGGTGGCCTGTATACAGTAGCCAGCACAAATGTCAACTTACATAATGTTACATAAAGCACCATCACTTCAAAGGAATTATATTTGAAATTCTTTTGAATGATTCTGAATATTACTATAATTACAGCAACACCTCCCCCTTTGCCTTTCTGTCGAGGATTGTGTCGATAGTCATAACCTTGAGGACTAGACTCATTTAAGTAATGTAATCGTCTGGTTTTAGCCAGGTTTCTGTCAAACACAGCAAGTCTAGTTTATTGTCTGTGATAATTTCATTTACAATAAGTGCTTTTGAAGAAATAGATCTAATATTCAGTAACCCAAGCTTTATCATTTGTTTATCTGATTTATCTGTGATTTTAATTTTTTGAACATCAATTAAATTTTTACCCTTAAAAGGTTTCGGAAGTTTTTTGTATTTACTAGTTCGAGGTACAGACAGTCTCTATGTGATAATATCTAGGTGAGAGAGTTTCTATGTGCTGTGAATTATTTGAGTTCTGTGACGTGAGGCGGCTAGCAGACGGTCGGTTTAGCCAGTTTGTCTGCGTCCTGATCTGGGCCCTGGTTTGTCATGTTTCAGCTCTAAGACTATTTGCCAAATTTCTAGATAGAAGAGCAGCACCATCCCGGGAGGGATGAATACCATCTCTTTTCAACAGATCAGGTCTGCCCCAAAAGCTTTTCCAATTGTCTATGAAACCTATATTATTCTGCGGACACCACTTAGACAGCCAGCCATTGAGTGATGATAACCTGCTAACTATCTCATCACTCCGACGAACAGGAAGAGGGCCAGAACAAATTACTTCTGCTGACATTGAATTTGCGAGTTCACACACCTCTTTAATGTTAATTTTAGTGATCTCCGACTGGCGAAGTCGAACATCATTTGTGCCGACGTGGATAATGATTTTAGAATATTTACGTTTAGCATTAGCCAGCACTTTTAAATTTGCTTTGATGTCAGGTGCTCTGGCCCCCGGCAAACATGTGACTATGGTGGCTGGTGTCTCTATTTTCACGTTCCGTGTAATAGAATCGCCAATAACTAGGGCACTTTCAACAGGATTCTCAGTGGGTGCGTCACTGAGTGGGGAGAACCTGTTTGATGTTCTAATCGGAACGGAAGAGTGGTGTTTGTTCTTGCCATTATGCCGCCTCACAGTCACCCAGTTAGCCTGCTGCGTGGCTTCTACAACCGGAACCGAATGTGCAGTGTTTACTAGGCTAGTCGCATCCAAAGCAGTATCTAAGGCCCTTTCATTCTCACTATCCTCAATTAAAGTTTGGATGCGTGTCTCTAATTCTGAGATTCTCTCTGTCAGCCTGACAATATCCCTGCATTTATCACATGTGTAAGTCTCACTGCTGACAGAAAGAGCTAAGCTGTACATGTTGCATTTAATACACATGATAATCGTCGGACATGACTGACCGTGTGTTTGATGAACGCCGTCCGAAAAACTGCAACGCACACGGGACTCGCTGGCTGGATGTCTCGGTCGCTTGCCGGTGCCTGGGGCAAGGGGTGATGTGCGGGACGCTGTACCTCGCGGTGGATCGATGAATGCCGGGCAGCAACGTCTCCACAGCTTCCCGATCTGGCGAGGACAGATCAGAATAACATACATCGGATAAATCCGCCATTAAATCGACAAGGAAGGTTGGTTTAGAGGAAAAAAGAAAGTAGACGGTAGCTAGCAGGCTAGCGGGCTATGGCTAACACTAGGTCATTACGCTGGTGGATTGCTAGTAATAAATCGTTCCGTTTAGTAATACTATGCAATAGGTTAAGTAATCTAGTGAAAAATAAGAAAGTTATATTATGTGAATAGGAATAAAGAGAAGGATTTAGGATAAACTCCACGAAGCTCCGAGCGTAGGTCAGACAGCAGGCAGGCAGCAGCGTTGAGCAGCGTTGAACCGGAGCAGCGTGTTCACCGATCGCCGGAGTTGCTGCTTCAACAGACTACAGGTGTGCTGTTCCGAATCGCTGGAGGAGTGTTTCGCTGACCGCGGAGGCCGCAGCTCGTTTCATCTCGTCACCTCTGCTCGACCAGTTCACTGTATCTGCTGCTCGCATCAAGTAGGACGGCTTTAATCGAACGATTGCTTTTTGTGAGGTATGGTTGAGAACTGTTTTGTTTCTATCGACTACTATTCGCTGCATATACACTTTGATGTGTGTTGAACTGTTCCGTGAAACTGAACACTCATTATAAAGGAGTTTGATCGTCACGTGGAACATTTTTTTTTCCTCATTCTCCGTGCAACTGTATGCTGAACTGTTCTTCGCGCTGCTGCACGCTCATAATAACGGAGGTTTTTGTGATCGTCACATACGTAAGTTTTTTTTCTCTCCGTGCGACGTCACACTGAACTGCTTTGAAAGAGCATTATTACATGTGTTTCTGCAAAGTGTATATATTTTTCTGCATACTATGTTGTGTCTTTAATGCTTTTAATTCCATTTTCTGCATATCTCTTGGTGTTTACTATTCAAGTTGAGTCATGTTTGAGGACACTGTTAGTCAAGATAACTTTAGGTCTGTGCAACAACCTAACGCCATGTTTCCAGTAGGCAGGGGTAGTGGGGCTGTGTTTAGTCGTCCTGACAAAATGTCTGAAACTCCACCTCAATGTTTTGGAGGGGAAGGGCATTCTTAATGCAGAAATTGACCATGTACATGCCTCTTATTCAGCTATTGGTGCCTCAGTGGGCCCTACTGCCTGTTCCACACCTTTTGCATGCTCAAACGCTGATGTTTTTACTCCAGAGTCCTTGGGCGGTTTTATTTCTGATTTAGCTCAGAAAATTGGCGAAAGCATTTCGGCCAGTCTCAATTTAACACAACAAACCAGCCAAATGCAGTCTAAGTCAAATGTGCAGCATTCAGATGACTGTACTGATACGTCAAAATTGAAAGTGATTGTCCAACATGATGTGACACCTCCACCATTCTTTAGAGGTGATCGAAGTGATTCATTTACTGTGCACGAATGGGAGGACATGATGTACAGTTATTTGAACAGTAAGAAATGCACTGATGAAACTGCTTCTGATCTCATTTTGAGCAGATTGGCCGGAAAAGCAAGGGACGTGGTCAAAGTGTCCTTACGTAGCTTCCCAGGGCAGACTACTGCAGTACTCCCCGCCACAGTGTTTGATATACTGAAGCGTAATTTCAGCGAGTTAACTTACTCGAACATGCCTATGGCTGACTTCTACAACACTCTTCCTAAGGTGGACGAGAGTCCAATGGACTACTGGATACGGCTGAATAAGGCGATCGATGTGGCTGATGAGTGTTTACGTAGACGCAACAAGTGTGTTGAGGATCCTGCAGCTGAAGCTGTTATGATGTTTGTCTCTCACTGTCCAGATCCCAGATCCTGGCCTTGCTTTGTCTTTTCAGTTCAAGCCTGCCGAACAGTGGAGTGCTGCTGAGGTTCAAGAGCGACTGGATTGTCACCGCAGGAACCTGAAAAGAACTTCTGCTAGAACCCAACATTACTCACCTGTGTTCGCCTGCCATCAGGACACTGTTACTGTCCGTGACGATCCTGTATTGAGTTCTCCCAAACAGCCTGAACCCTCCTCAGGTCAGTCACCATGTTCGAATGGTCAGCTCAACCCTAACGCTGTCCCTTTTACGCCTAACAATAGCATGCAACAGTTAGTCGGCATGATGGATAAAGTTCTGTCTCTCTGCACTGCCTCACTGTCCTCGTCCAATCCTGGATGTCACGTCACAACATCAGACCCCAAGCCTAGTGTGAGCCCAGCATGTAAAGTATGTCGATCTAAAGAGCACACTACACATTCTCATTGCATGCGGCAGAGGCTTTGCTGTAACTGCTTCAAGCCTGGACACTTTAAGAGTGATTGTCCAAAGACGACAAGCTTTGAGCCGCGTTCTTCTGCCACTCAGTTAAACTAAATAGCCCGTGTGTGGAAGGGGGTAGCATGGGCGGTGATGCATTTCCCCTAAAAGATGAGTCGGACCCACATGAGATTTTTGTAAATAGTTGCAAGTTGCAGCCACCTGATAAAACGGTGCTGTATGTGGGATCTCAGAGAATCGATGGAGCTAGTGAACTGTTTTATGCTCCTGTGACTGTCAGTGGCCAGTCTGTACTAAATGGTTTGCTAGATTCTGGCAGTATGGCTTGCACCCTGAGCACGGAGAGTGAATCCAAGTTGCGTGCCAAAGGAGTTCTTTCGCAACCTTCAGTAGTTCCTGGTAACGTGGTCCTAGTGGGCTGTGGTGGTCTTACTATTCAGCCTAAGTGCACATATGACCTGGAAATCGAAGTCTATGGATTCAAGTTCATCGTACCTACTTTAGTAGTGCCTGGACAGAAAGATGAGTTCATCATCGGCAGTAACGTTATCAAATGTGTGCTTAAAAAGATGAAAGCCGAAAAGAAGTACTGGGAAGTAATTTCATGTGAAAACAGCAATCCTGAGTCTGAAGAGTTCCTTGAGCTTTTGAGCTGCATTTCTCGTTGGTCTGGTCCTCGCCAGCCTGTTAAGCTCGGCACAGTGAAGCTCTGTCAAGCAGTTACCTTACTTCCCAGAAGTGAACACCTGGTCTGGGGAAAACTTCCTGCTAATGTTAATGTTTCCCCGGGAAGCACAGTCATCGTTGAACCCACTTCTTCACGTTCAGCACCCCGTCATGTTCTTGTGGGACGCGTAGTGAGCCCTATGTGGGGTGATCGATGGGTGCCGATGAAGATTTTGAACCCCACACAGTCTCCAATAACTCTTCGTCGCAATGCTAAGCTGGCTGATGTGTCTACTTGTTTGGCAGTGGAGGATGTTACTGTCACGCAAAGCCTGTGCAGATCTCATGATGTTCCTGATATGGCTTTCCCCAAGCCTGTGCCATCTGTCGATCCTGTTAGGTTATTGCACGAGTACGGCTTGGAAGACATTAATATCGATGAGTGTGAAGTCTCCGACTTATGGAAGGAGAAGTTGGCAAGTGTTATCGTGTCTTATCGTGATGTTTTCTCCATTGACCGACTTGATTGTGGAGAGGCGAAAGACTTCGTACACAGGATACATTTATGTGATGAACGTCCTTTCCGTCTGCCCTACCGCCGAATCCCTCCTGCCCACTACCATAAGTTGCGAGAAGTTCTTTCAGAAATGGAAGAAAAAGGCATTATCAGCAAATCAGTTAGCGAGTACGCATCTCCTTTGGTAATGGTTTGGAAGAAGGATGGATCGTTAAGGGTCTGCACTGATTTTCGCTGGCTTAATGCAAAGACCATAAAAGATGCGCATCCTTTGCCCCATCAGGCGGATTGCCTGGCCGCTCTTGGTGGCAATGTTCTATTCAGCTCTGTGGATTTAACATCTGGATTTTATAACGTCCCACTCCATGTATCTGATCGGCATTACACAGCATTCACAACGCCCATGGGCTTATATGAATATAACCGTCTCCCCCAGGGCCTGTGTAACAGTCCAGCATCCTTTATGCGCATGATGCTCAGCGTATTTGGAGATCTTAACTTTTCCAGCCTCCTTTGCTATCTCGATGATTTGCTGGTTTTCGCCCGTTCTGAAGAAGAGGCATTGAAACGCTTAGAAGTGGTGTTTGCACGGTTGAGAGCTAGTAATTTGAAGTTGGCTCCAAAAAAGTGTCATTTCCTCAGGCGTTCCATCAAGTTTTTGGGCCATGTGATAAGTGGTTCAGGAGTTTTTTAGTGGATGAAGATAAGGTTGCAGTCATTGCTGCCTTTCAGAAGAAGACCTAATGAAAGAGGATGGCAGCACACCTTCACCAAAAGAATAAGATCGTTTCTGGGCATGGTTCTTTACTACCAAAGCTTCATCCCTGGCTGCTCACAAATTGCAAAGCCATTGTTCAAGTTGACTGCTGGTCAAAAATGTTTGGTGAAAGTACAAGTTCGTAATAGTAATGGCACTTTCCGAGAGTTGACCTCAAGACTGGACTCCTGACTGTGATGTCGCCTTCGAGGAGTTAAAGAGAGCCCTTGTCGAGAGCGTGGTGTTGGCCCACCCTGACTTTGAGCGTCCCTTCATCCTCTGCACTGATGCATCGTTGAACGGCCTTGGCGCAGTGCTCTCTGCTGCTGATGGCGAGGATAAAGCACGTCCTATAGCGTTCGCCAGCAAGTCTTTGAACCACAGCCAAGCCAATTACCCTGCACACAGGCTGGAGTTCTTGGCCTTGAAATGGTCCGTATGTGACAAGTTCAGCCATCGGCTTAAAGGCCATGAGTTCACTGTATGGACCGATAATAATCCGCTCACGTACATCATGACAAAACCTAAACTGGATGCGTGTGAGCAGCGCTGGGTTTCAAAACTTGCCCCATACAGCTTTAAGATCAAGTACATCCCTGGAAGGTTAAATGTTGTGGCGGATGCGCTCAGTCGCGACCCGTTTGTCAAGCCGGTGAGTCAGCGAATTCTGACCGAGCCTTACTCCGAGCTGCTGAAGCATGTACACAGTGTGGAAGATGATTCTGTACAGAGAGCATTCCATCTCACGTGCCAGCCACAAACACTTGGCACTGAACGCGATCAAAACTCTGAAATGGATGTTTCTATGACTGCTGAGGATGTGTCTTCCATCTTGTCGTCTTGTGGTGATTGGGATTTAGGAGCAGTATCCAGAGCAACGTCCCTAGCTGATCACATGAGCTCTTTAATTCCTGCCTGTCAAGATGTCTCCCATGCTTTTTCATTGTCCGAATTGCAGTGTCAGCAGCACAATGATGCAGTTATTTCACGGGTGTCCTTCTATGTCAGCAGGAAGCGCAGACCTTCCAGGCGCGAGCGTGTGAATGAGGATTTGCGTGTATTAAGGATTTTAAAGCAGTGGGACAAACTCTTTTTGCTCAATGGCATTCTGTACAGAGCCATCAAAGATCCACTCACAAAGCATAAGAGAATTCAGTTCGTCCTTCCTGAATCCCTGAAACAGCAAGCTCTCTCTGGTGTTCATGATTTGGCCGGTCACCAGGGCCAGCCACGTACACTGTCTTTAGCCCGCCAGAGGTTTTATTGGCCTGGGATGGAAAGTGATGTACGTGATTACGTCAAGACTTGTACCCGTTGTGTCCTGAGTAAAACTCCAGAGCCAGCTGCAAGAGCACCCTTGGAGAGCATCAAGACTACTGCCCCATTGGAGCTCGTTTGTATTGATTTCTGGTCCGCCGAGGATAGGCACAATAAATCTGTGGATGTCTTGGTAATCACGGATCATTTTACCAAGCTAGCTCACGCTTTTCCATGCCAGAACCAAACGGCTAAGAGTGTTGCGAAGAAACTCTGGGATGGCTTCTTCTGTGTTTATGGCTTCCCTCAGCGTATCCATTCGGACCAGGGAGCAAATTTTGAGAGCGAGCTGATAGCAGAGCTCCTTGATCTTGCTGGTATCGACAAGTCATGAACTTCCCCGTACCACCCCATGGGAAATGGTGGAACTGAGAGGTTTAACAGAACATTAGGTAACATGTTGAGATCGCTTCCACCCAGATCTAAACAAAAGTGGCCACAGTTAGTGCAAACGATGACATTCGTGTATAACTGTACTGCCCATGAAACAACTGGATTTGCCCCTTTTTACCTGATGTTTTGGAAGGGTGCCGAGATTACCTGTTGACCTCATGTTTTCAAGTGTGCTTCGTGATGAGTCAATCTGTGATTACAATGACTATGTTCAATCTCTCGTCAGTGATCTACAGTCTGCTATGGTGCTGGCTCAAAAGAATTCTACTACAGAACAGAAACACCAGTCTGATCAATACAACAAGAGAGTCAAGGGATTGCCTCTATCTATTGGTGATCAAGTTCTTATCGCCAACGAAGGCTGTCGAGGTAAACGGAAGCTTGCCGATAAATGGGAACCCACCATGTACTCTGTTGTCGCTTCAAAACCTTCCCTGCACATTTATAAGATCCGTGACCGATCTGGTCATGAGAAAGTGGTACATCGGAATCTCTTGTTGCCAGTTAACTTTCTTCCTTTGCCCACAACAGAGTTTGAGTTTTCTGTTGGTGAATGTGCTGGTGATGGTCCTTGTTCCTCACCTTCTCAATCTGTATGTGATGTAACTGAGCCAACAATACCTGTCACTAATGCTTTGTCACATGCAGAGTCTCTATCTGTCATTTCTCACATGGCTGTGTGTGATGATGATTGTACAGCTTCTTGGGTCTCATCTCATTCTTTTCAAGATGTTTCTGAAGCACAAGCTGATTTATCTGTTGTTGACCCTGACACTGTAGCTAGTGCTTTTTCACCTACTGTCCCTGTTTCTACAGATTTGTACGATCCTGTGGTTGACAATAACCCTGACAATCATTACATTACCAGGCTTGGTAGAGTAATTAAGCCTGTTCGTAGGCTGATTGAGTCAATGGTTCAACTCGAGACCTTACTTGGTGTGGAGTCCATATCTCCTGTTATTCATGTTTAAATCTGTGTATAGCATTGCTCTCTGATACTACTGAGTGTAATGTATTGTATTTTCTCATGTGTATACTGTTTAAGCAAAAGGTCTGAGTTTTTCAAAGTGTAAAAGGCACTTTGGTATGCCTACAACATGTGTAGTGGTTTGGCCAACTTCTTTCATGTTTGTATCCCTTAGTTGGGTAACTTTTCATGTTGAGAGTCTTCACTGTTTTTTTTCTGGAGTGTAGACCAAGTCATTCTCACGACCTGTGCTCTTGTTTTTGTTACACTTTGTGGAATTTTGTGTAAATTCTGGGGGGTGAGTGTAACAGGTATACAAAGTATACTAGTAAATATTGTTATAATTCACACAAAATTGTTCTTTTATACGTTTTATGATACCTGATCTAAAGGTGCGCTTCTCCTTTAAGTGATGCGAGGTCACAGTATGACCTAATTTCCTGTCCTGTCTCCTCCTCTTCCCTTTTGAACTGTGATTCAATGGAAGAGGTAGGTTTCTTTTGTCATCCTGTTAATTTTATTTAATCCTTATGTTAATTATATCTTTTATATCTGTATTTCCACCCAAACTTATGTGTAAAGTACTATTTTATCTATCCTTGGGATTATTTTTGATATTTTACATTCTTTGAGGAATATTTCTGTCTTTTATGTGAAACAAGCACATGGTAATGGAGGCGCATCATATTTGTTTTATAGAGTGTTATAAGGGCCACTCAATCTGAGGCTGCTTATTTGTCTCTATTGATACAGGTATGTTTTTCTGTATATATTTTCCTTATGTTCATGTTTTCTTCCGCCCTTTTGAACTGTGATTCAGTGGAAGAGAGTGTTATAAGGGCCACTCATTCTGAGGCTGCTTATTTTGTCTCTATTATTCAGTAAAAAGATCCAGTGAATCGGCTGTCTGCTGTCCCGTGTCTGTCTCTGCATCCACATAACGTAACACAACGCAGACCAAGTTTTAATACCCGGTGTCGCTGGCCGCACATCACGCTGGGCATAAGCGAGCCGCACGGGTTACACACAGTAAATCAATGATAAATGTTGTTGAATTGTTGGTTTAACAGTATTCTAACTGGATCGGCTCATTGTTTCTCCTGAAAATTTTGTACATTTTAAGGTTAAATGCATCAATCTGGTGCACTCTGGAAACTCAAAATTAAGAGCTTCAACCCATGTACAGTGTGCAAATTGTACAAAGAAACAGCATTGACTTGTACCTGGACATTAAAGGGCATATTGCAGGTTAGAGCTTCATTGATTCAATGTATAGAAAAATAATGTATGAAATAGATTTTCTTGAAAAAAAATGTATAAATACGCTACATAGGCTTCTGGAGTCGTTTTTTGTGAGAGAATTTTACTTCCGCATCTGAAAAATGCCAAATCGGAAGTGACGTAACTCAAGGGAGCGCGATCAATATAAACAATAGGAAAACAATGGATCATGCAGTTCGGGACGCGGGAAATTGTAAATGTTTATTCATACTCGTATCACAACCCACAGCCATACAATTAGCCTGCTATGTGTTTAAGAGAGCAGGGACAGGCCAGGATTAGACCGACGATAACAAAAAATAGACAAATTGCTGTTGTGTGAGAGTGGAGAACAGGGCAGCGACCGATGTTAGCTTAGCTAACGTATGTGCTCAGATCACAATTTTGTAACTTGGGTAAAGTTGGTTTTATATTATTCGGGACTTCTGATAAATTCAGACTTTCCAATAATGTGCAATAAATTAATGTTTGCGAATTTTAAGCAGCGACATGATATTGACAACCAACGACTGTCAACTTACAACATTTTCACAGTCGATCAAATAGGCAAGTATTGTTTTAATGGCATATTTACATGTGAATGTCCCTGAATGTCCAATGTAGTGTGATTAACAAGGCTATTGAATACGGATGTCCGAATGTGCGAATATAAAACCAACTTTACCCAAGTAATATAGTACGATTATTATCATGAATCAGGCAATAGCAAAGCTATTGGTCATCTAGGAGTAAAGAAGCAAATGTGCCGTATGATCGAGGCTTTGAAACAATCTGACCCGTCTCCACGGTGACCCCTAGTGGTCGAACAGTGGAAATGCAACAAACTCAGGCCAAACATGCATTAAAATACCCTTTACAAATGTATACAAAGTTTTATTGAAAGTAAAATCATCAAAATTAACTAATCATCTAATAAGATTAATATAGAGTGTCTGTATAATTGTGTTCTTTTATCAATTTAAAGGCTTGTTTCTTGTTCCTGGCTCAAGCCAGGCCAATAAGAGATTAATAACTACCATTATTAATTTTATTATTCTAATGTATAATTAAAACATCTAAAAATGTATAAAACTGATCGGAGATCAGGCAAAACCATAGGGTAAAGCCCTAGACACTTGTTCAATAGTTCTCAGTGATCTGCATGATTCATGGGCTCACTTTATCATCGCCCTCTATCGGTGAACCATTGAAATTTCGAACTGTTTCGAAACAGTGATGACGTAACGAAGCCTCGTTTACTAAAATCACGTGACTTTAGCAGTTTGATACACGCTCCGAATCACTGATTCGAAACAAAAGATTCATGAAGCTTCGGAGCTTCATGAAGCAGTGTTTCGAAATCGGCCATCACTAGAAATAATAAAATAATAATAATAAAGATTTACGGTGCACAATTCACGTGTTCATCAAGCTGCATCTCTGACGGATCCGTGATCATGTCTCCCGCCGGCGGCCGAACAGTGTTACTGTATGTGTTTCATGTAATGTTATCCTTTATTCTTAATTTCTGTGTTAGAGTTTATTCCGTGCCCATTCACTGATAGTGTGAGGATGTATATGACGCCATGATTATGTAGTTGTGTGAACTTGAATGTATACGTTTACAGTACATGGCATGAATGAAATTGGAGTATTTACATTACCAGCACATAATTCAAAACTGTTTTGTGTAAGTGTGAGACTGTATGCATGTGTACATAATTTGTATTCATCAGTGTTGAAATTGATTCAAGTAAAAACGGTGAAGAATTGCGTGTGTAGGTTTATTCATTTAATATCATTATTTACAGTACAATGTTGAACTCCATCATATCGCCAGGATGATAATCCTCCGGTCTATAATGAACGCGTTTTTCGAAGCAGATGCAGAAGTGAAGTCCGTCTCTTCACCTGCACAAAACACCCGGCACGGAAGATAGCAGCGTCCTTTTCTTGTTATTAAACCTCTGGACTCGATGTCCTGACAGGCTGGAGTTTGTGCAACCCCACAAACACAATAATTTACCATGACGATGATAAATAGAATACAAAAACTACAGAAAACACACTAATTCACGACCGCTGTCACTGAATACCAGCCTACTCTGCACTGAGTCAACACAGAGCTCGGCGATCGACTCCCTTGAGTGACGTAAAATGACGCGACGCTGAAAAAAAAGCGGTTTTTACAGAGACCGTCACTTTATCTACTAAATTCATGCCCTTATGTCCTGCAAAACATTTTTAAACCCTGCAGTACCCTTTTATATGGTATTTTTGTACAAGGTTATATATTCATCTCGAAAAAAAAATTTTAACTGCAGTATGCACTTTAAAAAGGGTTCAAACATCTTTTTTTGCAATACTTTTGTACTCATTTCTTTTTAAAAGATAAATTCTTGAGCTTCAATTTTGATCACCAAATCGCCAGCTGATCGCGTGCGCAAATGTGCTCACTTCTCTTTAAAACACGCAGCACAGACAGACTGTATATATACTTAATCACTGTCTTTTGCTGTTTTATAAAGGCACAAAGCCATATCACGGTTTCGATTTTAGCTCGTTGGCAAACGTAGTATATTTTAAATTTTCAGTTCATTATGAAACGGTGGCGGCAGTAGAGGGTCATTAATGGAAAACACTGGATAAATGTTTAGCTGACAAATGTGCTAAAGTTGTCATATCAGTTGTTATATAACAAAAACCCTTCCACCGGACCGAGAGAGAGTCTCGAGGCCTGCCGCTGCTCTGAGTGAGTGACAGGAGGCGTGGCTCTGTACAACTGCGGTGTGCGTGAACTCGCTGTCGGAGAGAAGAGAGAGAAAGCGCTGCCGGTGTATGGTCGGATAGCCCATAGGCTACCGACAGCAAAGAAAATGTATTCTATAGGCTAGATTATTTTTAAGGTCTATTTTTACAGGCTGTATGCAGTATATGCAAAGCCAAAGCGCAATGAAATAAAGCAACTTATGATTTCGGGGGTTTACATAGGCTATTATCCAGTTTCATATTTGCTCAGTGACAGTCATTACATTCGGGGCTTGACTCAAAACATTCGGGGCTGAAGCCCCGGCAAAATCGGCTGGCGCCGCCCTGACCTCTACGCCGAAGTTGAACATTTTGTGAGCTCGTCGTGAGTCGCACCCTGCGCAGTGCGCACAAGTAGCGCTGTTTCGTTCCGCTTTTGGCGCGTTAATGTTTCCCTGGCCTAAATTCTAGTACTGCCACCTTGTGTTGACATTATGAAACTGCACGATTTGCAAATTATTCATGGCGGGCCACATATAATAAATTTTAATTGACACGCTGTGGGCCCTTTGAAATTAATCCCTGGGCCGCAGTTAGCCCGCGGGCCGTAGTTTGGACACCCCTGATCTACAGCCATACATCCAAACAATATCTAACGTTACGTAGGTCTCAGTTTATATGCCTTCACCTGCTATGGGAAATACTTTGCACTTATGAAGTCGTGATTACGAGCTAATTGCATTCAAGTTTTTGATTTGAAAGGGCATTCATATCCAGTTTTTAAATAGGAAATTAGTATTTCTCATTTACAATAATTCCGAGAGCACGCGAAGGCATAGTCACCGAGCACAGAAACGTTAACTTAACCAGTAAGTTACAAGGCTCTCAAGTCTCACGCATTGGGCGGGAGACACACGCATTTCAACCCGTTCACACACTCACACGCCACACCTTGAATTTCTCACGCAGAGAAATCTCCAGGATATCGCACAACAAGTTGCGCCGCTATTAGAGGAATCAAGCAAGTTCCCCATAGAGTTCAGAAGGCCCTGCCACGCACCAGTTAATCTAATAAAAAAATATAGCTACCGAACAGCCAATCAGAAAATAGAATTGCTGTATCCGGGTAAGATTTAGATATTCCCGGTTTTTGGTAGGTTAGTTAACAGTTTGACCAGAGTAGGTTACGTGAACTAGCCTAGCTAGTAGGGATGGGCATTTTTCCAAAATATTGTATTCGAATATTTGGGCTAATAAAAAAACGAATATTCGTGTATTTAAATGACGTTATTTTGAGAAAATGAGAGAGACGTTTTTTAATTTTTTTTTATTCAAGTTGTCCTCACCATTTCTGAACAAACTTATGATTAGGTAATATACACAACAAGCTTATGTTTTATCTTAAGGTTTTCATTCAGTTTAAAACATTAAACAATATGTGTAAACAAAAAATATAGGCCTAAAGAACAACAAATGCATTATAAGCTCAAGCAGCGAGTGGGAAAAAACACTAGTAAAGCAGAGCGCCCCATTTATCATGCAGAACGTAACGTACATAGAACGTACACTAGAGTCGGAATTACCGTGTTTATATTGTTTCACATTATAATGTTGAGGAAAAACAACAATATAATGTGTATGATTATATTCTCAGGTGAGAAAACAAGCCCCGCTGACAGACGTTGCAGAGACACAAAGATAACGGTGTTAAGTGAAGTTTCTAACAGCACTTTGTGTTTTCTGTTCTTAAACCCTCGACAAAACTTAAAGGAAGCATTTGTCTCAAGATCATGATTTGCATGAAATGCATTTTGCTATCATATACGTTATCTCGCTCTCACTCGGTGAACATCTGTGCTTAACGTTACCTGCACTCGCGAATGCAGTGATGGACAGCTGTCCTCATTCGACTGGTGTTTGGATTTGATGTGATTTCTCAAACTCAGTTTCATTAATTCATTTTATCAAAAGTAACTCCATTTTGTAAGATCATTTTCATCTAAGTAATTCCAAACATCGCGAGGCAGACGACGACATTACTTATTAACACAACACACTCCGCACCACCACCCAGTGGATTTAGTTATAACTGCGAGTTTTAGTGGGATTTATCATGGATTCACTGCATTTACGGCCAGCAAAGCAATATAGTAAAATTTGAATATTATTTTTATTTTTTGAATATTAATTACAGATCGAATATTCGTGCACACCCCTACTAGCTAGCCGGTTTAATCCCTGCTAATTTCAGCAGCTATTCTGACGCTTGTGTAGTATTAGATCTGATTTTGCATATCAGACCCCCGTCCCTACCAAAACCAGGAACAGCTTGGCCCCTAGATGGAACTCTGTCATCCATCATGACAGTGAAAATGGCTGGCCTGGAACCATGTTTCAAATGGGAGCCACTAACCCCTGTGCTGAAGGCCTCAAAACCTGCTACCAACACCTACAATAAACAACACTAACCATTATCTCTCTCTCTCTCTCTCACACACACACACACACACACACTCACTCACTCACTCACTCACTCACATACACACTAAAATGCTGAATTAAATAATTTTTTTTTATTTGTACGAATGTGTCATTTTTCATATCAGACCCCCGTCCCCACCCAAACCCCATCGCTGCTGCCGCCGCCGCCGCCGAAATCTCACTCTGAACTCAGTTCAAAACTTGAGAGCCCTGAAGTTACACAAGCATGTACCATTACAAGTAAGTTAGCCGATTTTGTTTGCTAAACATTAATCTTACCTGTCGGAGTCCCACTCATAGTGCTGCCTTTAGCGGTAGTTTTGGAGGAGTTGTGTGGTGGGCATGTTGAAGGCTCTGTAGCTGGAGGGCGGGATGACTGCACCGGCTTGGTCTTTTTGCAGTCAAAGACGGAGCAACTTTCTGCTCTTATGTTTATTTTGTGCACTGTCAAGTGCTTCATTATATTTGTTGTAGTGCCGCTTTTGGCAGCTTTTGACGCTTACACACTTCACGTGAGCCACGTGTCCAGGGTGTGTCTGGGTGTGTTTGGGTGTGTATGGGCGTAACCGGCGTTGACAAGTTAACCCCTTAGGTATCGAAATTTGGTACCAAACGACAAAACATGTTTCGATACTCGGTAGTACCGAGGCATTTCGGTCGGTACCTAAAAAGTATCGAACTCGGTACCCAGCCCTACGAATACATCATTGTAGCTTTTGTTTTGGTGCTTTCGATAAGAGACAAATTGTCATCTTTCGAATTCTGTCCATTTTATCATAAAATACAAACAAAAAAATGCCATATAGATGCTCTTTTATGTTGCGTGACAGATCACTGGCATGCCTCATTTCAAACAGCAGCTAAAACAACTAAACTTGTCATTAAATCAATTGAGAAAAACTGTAATAAATAAAACAATTTTGTGTAGTTTTCTCCCCCTGCTGGACCGAAACGTGACTTCAAAACGTCTCAGGTTACAGATGTAAACCTTGTTCCCTGAGTAAGGGAACGAGACGCTACGTCGAATGACGTGATGGGAACCCTCTGCATTTTGTGTTCATGAAGCACCTCTGTATCCAACCAATGAAGAAACGTGACGTCAGAGGCGGGTGATGTCACGGACCAGGAAACTATAAAGCATACCCAGAACAAAGAACGCTAGCTTCTGGAATATGTCTGAAGCAAGACGCTCACTGGTATGCCGGGGGTACGGCAACATGAAGTAGCGTCTCGTTCCCTTACTCAGGGAACAGGGGTTACATCTGTAACCCGAGACGTTCCCTTTCGTGGGAACTATCGACGCTACGTCGAATGACGTGATGGGAACGCTATCCCAACCGTATCACCAAGTACCTGTCTGTTATCTTGTAGACAGAACTGAGGACCCCAGAGAGGAGACTACGTCCAGGTTGTAAAACCAATAAATGTGTGCTGGGATGACCATCCAGCAGAATCACATATGTCATTAATGGATACTCCTGACATTAAGGCCTTTGAGGCCGCCATACCCCTAGTCGAGTGAACACGGACAGCTAATGGAGATGGCTGTCCGGCCATCTCATAAGCAAGTGAGATAGCCTCGACCACCCACTTGCTCATTCTCTGCTTAGATGCTGGACCTCCTTTCTAATGAGACCCATAAAACACACAAACAGTTGATCTGTTTAGCCCCACAGGGCAGCTCTGTGGACATATGCATCTAAAGCCCTCACTGGGCAGAGCAGATTGAGTTTCTCCTGATCCGAAGTTGTAAATGGAGGAAGATGGAAGGCCTGAAGTACGATGGAACCTGGGACGTTGGTGGGGACCTTAGGCATATAGCCTGGTCTAGTGTGCAGGAACGCTTTGACCATTCCAGGTGCGAATTCCAAACACAAAGAAGCAGCTGAAAGTGCTTGAAGATCTCCTATTATTTTAAGAGATGAAATAGCCAGTAGAAATATGGTCTTTAAGGGTGAGGAATTTCTCTGAAACTTCCTCTAGTGGTTCGAAGGGAGCCTCGGCTAACCCTTCTAATACCACGGCCAAGTCCCAGGCCGGAGTCCTTGTACGTACTGAAGGCCTCAGCCTCAGAGTACCACGGAGGAAGCGTATAAAAAAGGGGGTCTCGACCTACCGAGGAATCCCCCAGAGGAGTATGGCTGAAATGGCTGCATACACTTCCTCGTGGAGGGAGCTCTGGAGTGGAGTATGGTCTCCACAATCTCAGTTGGGAGAGCAGCATCTATGAGCCTGGCCCCCTCAGAGGCCAGGCCCACAGTCTCCATAGTTCTGGGCGTGGATGAATTATCATGCCGCCCGCTTGAGACAGGAGGTCCTGCCTGAGAGGAAGCTCCATCAGGGAGCCATCTAGAAGTGACACTAGGTCTGAGAACCATATTTTGGTTGGCCAGTACAGGGCTATCAATATTAGACTGACCCCTTCCTGGCGTACTTTCTCCAGAACTCCCAGGAGCAGAGCGAACGGGGAAATGCATACAGACGCAGCCTTGGCCACATCTGTACCATAGCATCCAGACCCAATGGTGCTGAATGAAATAGGGAGAACCACAGTGGACACTGGGTTGATTCCCCTGAAGCAAATAGGTTGATTTCAGCTCGACCAAAGTTTTCCAAAGTGAGCTCCACACTTCAGTGTGGAGACTCCATTCCCCGGGCCTCGGCCCCTGCCTTGACAGGGCGTCTGCTCCCACATTTTAATGCCCTCAGGTCTGGGAGGAAGTATTTTACTGCAAGAAATACCGCCATCATTTCCAGCCGATTTAAGTGCCAGGAACTGATGGTCCTCCCAGAGACCCTGAGCTGAGCGACCACTCATGATCGCCCCCCAGCCCGTGAGGGAAGCATCCGTTGTAAGCATTACGCGACGACGAGAAGTCCCCAACACGGGTTCTGGGACAGGAACCAAGGCTCTTTCCACATGACCAGAGCACGAAGGCATCGCCGCGTGACTTTTGATCTTGCGAAAAGGATTTCCCCTCTGAGAAAACCCCTTGGTCCTGAGCCACCACTGTAAGAGTCTCATGTGCAGGGCCAAAAGTTATCACGTTGGACGCAGCTGCCATAAGACCCAACAGTCTCTGAAACTGTTTTACAGTGAGTGACTGGCCTAACTTCACCCCATTCACGGCTCTGAGAATGAAATTCACACGAGCAGGAGACAGCCGCGCCTGCATCGTGGTAGAATCCCAGATTACTCCTAGATAGTTTGCAATCTGACTCGGAACCAGCACACTCTTTTTGGCATTGAGCCTCAGCCCAAGCTTTTTCATGTGCGACAGAACAACATCTCGATGTTGAACTGCCAACTGTTCTGTTTGAGATAATATCAACCAATCGTCGATATAGTTCAGCACGCGGATGCCCTGGAGTCTCAATGGAGCCAGCGCTGCATCCAGCTCCTTTTTGCAAGAGCGCCATAACCTCCTGTTCCATTACCAGAGACTGCTCGGGGGGCCACCACTGTGGGAAGGACCCCATTAAACTGGGGCGGGCGAGACCCGAATTTGTAACCCTTTTCTATTGTGAGCAGCACCCATTTTGAAATATTTGGGAGAAGTTTCCATTCTGCCTTATTTACAAAGGGAACCAGTCTCTCGAGACTGGCCTCTGGTGTTTTTTGAGCACTTGACTCGGCACCCTGAAACGGCGAACCGCCAAGAAACAGCCGAATCAAGTGATGACCAGCCCTCCTCGGAGGATCGGTGGAGACCGCTGCGCCCTGAAGCACACTGGGTGGCAGGGTTAGCAGAACGGCCCCCTGAGGGCGCCAAAGAGGGATGGGTACTTTAAGTATTTTAATACCCAACCCTCTCTGGAGGGGGCTGCCCTCCAATGTCCCACGCCACTGGCATCAGGACCTCTTCGAAGCCTTCTTGGTGATAATTACAGTCTGCAGATCTGTGTTACCCCACAAAGACTTCGGCTGTGTCGCCTGTCCCTGTCCCCAAGCTTTCTGCGGGGGACCAAGGGTGGCGACACTTTCTTTGGATGAACGGTCAGACCAGTGCCCTGAAATGGTGAACCGGCAGGGAACATCTGAACTGACCGCTCTACAATCCTCCTCTTTCTTGGAGGAAAACTGGAAACCACTGCGCCCTGAAGCACACGAGGTGGCAGGGTTGGCAGAACGGTCTCCTTTATTTTCTTTTAAATTCCTCAGAATTTAATGTATTCATTTAATCCTCAAATTAAATCCAGCCAGTTCTTGTATGAATATATATTTTTGAACAGACTGAATATATTTAGAATACAAAAAAGAATTATAGCTCGTAATAATTCACAAGGTATTTTAGGGAAAGAGAGAAAGGGAACTCTCCCGTCTGCTCAGATCCCTTAATATATAAATATATATACATATATATACATACACACACACATGCATAATTACGGACACGTGATATATGCGCAGCCTCGGCAAACGCAAGACCCGAGCCGTATATTCATTCTTGCAGACTTAATCTACGCGCTGCCTCGACAACGCGAGATCCGAGCCATATATTCTTTAATGAAAACCCAATCCACGTGCTGCCTCGGCAAGCGCGAGATCCGAGCTTTGCATTAGACTTTTATTCCCTCGAGAATAAAGCCAACAGGAGTGGAGCTAAAAAACTCCCGCTAGTGCATACTTTTCTTCGGGACATTTTTATGAATGAACACTGTCACTGTCAGTTGTGAGCTGACGTGCATGCTCCACTCCCAGCAAACAACACATAAATCGTGTGTATCCCAACTCGCTTTGTAGTGTAGCACAGGGGAAAAATCAAACTGCTGTTCACGATTGATTTGTTATAAACGTGTGATTTTGAAACACGATATGTGTGTGACTGTGAGGTGGCGATCCTCAGATCGATATCACAATATCCACCTCCTCAGAGCTGGACATGTGAATATTGGTGCCTCAACCCGGGGGAAGAAACCGCAGAGCGTGCTTCCATCTGGGAGACGGCACTGAACCTGGAAGGTGAAGGCAGAGAAAGGGCGGTGACCGTCTCTAACCCCTCTGTCAGATCCATTTGTGAACCCCACGAACGGAGCCTCCGCCCTGCCTCAGCAGAAGCGGGACCCGATCCGCGGGGAACACTGGAGCACAGTGTCCTGAGAGTGAGTTTTTACAGTGCACACAGACGGCTCCCTCGAGAGCTGCCTGGGCATACTCACTCCCATTTCACTGCTGTTTCTCGCCATAATACGTGTCTTTTTTATATATAAATATATGGATTGGTGTGAGATACTCTTGTCCTCAGACGAAGAGATCGTGATTATTTATATGTGATAAGACAAACAACACCAAATAAGACACACAAGATACAGAGAGCGCTTGCTGAAGACAACAGAAGCTAGCGTTCTTTGTTCTGGGTATGCTTTATAGTTTCCTGGTCCGTGACGTCACCCGCCTCTGACGTCACGTTTCCTCATTGGTTGGATACAGAGGTGCTTCACGAACACAAAATGCAGAGGGTTCCCATCACGTCATTCGACGTAGCATCGATAGTTCCCACGAAAGGGAACTGAGGTATGAACCGTCAGTTTTGTGTATTGTTACACCCCCTAATTGTTACTGTATGCAGAAGAGCTGCATGAACATGTTTGGAATTCTGCTTGAATTAACTCTTTGTAATCCTTGCTTTTACTAATTACAAAACAATTAAAGTCATTTATTTTAAAAGAATATAGTTTACCCAAAAATGCACATTTGCTGAAAATTTACTCACCCTCAGGTGTAGATGAGTTTGTTTCTTTATCGGAATAGTTTGAGAGAAATTTAGCATTACATGACTTGCTCACCAATGGATCCTTCAGATAGCCCTTCGGGACCACACTTCGAATGAAGGGGTATGAGAACTTTCCCTGCATACTCAGATTACCGTGCTGCTAAAATGCATGTAGTGATTGTAGTGATATCTGATTAGTGAGATCGCTACTGATTGAGCCATGCCCCTAAGCAGGGTTTTGTGCGAGTGTTCAGTAAAGTTCAGTTTCGTACCTGCTATGCTGTGTGATCAGTACGCTGTCTCGGCTCATCCACGAACACAACATGGTGTCAGAAGCGGCTAGAACAGTCTCCAACAAACGATAAACTGTTGAATAAGTCAATAAATGCTGCGGCAGAAGAAACGCTAAAGTAAGAGCGTAATTTATGCTGTTTCCAACAAGAAAAAAGGAAAGTCAGCAAGCGGATCAGCACGCGCTTACCCACCACATCGCAAGTTAAGAGCGGGGGAGGGATGCGGTCGCTAGGCAACCGGGGTGCAGGCAAAGAGGCCCACAGAAGCGTATTATGATTTAACATACAAAAGCTGAATAAAGCGCTGAAGTTCGGAAAGATCTGCAAAAAGAAACAAAAATAAAACAAATAATAATAATCTACAAAGCAAATGGAGGAATCACCAGCGCCCATATCTTCATATCAAATCCGACCTCCTGATCCATTCGATTTTACAAAGCTAAATGACTTTGAAAGATGGTTCCGACGATTTGAAAGATTCAGAGTTGCTAGTAATCTTGCACAAGCATCAGATTTGCAGATTGTATGGGAGACAAAGCTGATGACATTTTTTGCGGATTGGCCATGACTCAAAGAGCGTGGAAAGTATGAAACTGTGCAGAATAAATTCAAAGAATATTTCACTGGCAAAATAAATGTGATTTATGAGAGAGCAAAGTTTAACTCCAGGAGACAAGAGCCAGATGAACCAGTTAATGATTTTATATTGTATTCATTGTCAGAACTTGTGCTTTTGGAACTCTGAGAGACGAACTTATTAGAGATCGAATTGTTGTCGGGTTGAAAGATATCAAACTGTCAGAGCGCCTTCAACTACATGCAAACCTAACTTTGGAGAACGCTATAACTATGGCCAGGCAGAGTGAAATGGTGAGAAAACAGCAGGCAGAAGGCAGGAGGAGGACGAAGAAGACCTAAAGCTAGAGGCTGTACACAAAGAAAAGGATTCGTCCAAAAAGTCAAACAAGTCAGGAAAAGGTGGAAATTGGACAAGTTTCCAGAAAAATCGTAAAGAGAAATCAAAGAAATCATGCTGCATGAGATATGGAAAATCACCATACCATGTAAAGGATCTCTGCCCAGCCAAAGAGGCTGTCTATCATCAGTGCAATAGGACAGGCCACTACATGAGCCAATGTTATTCAAAGACAGTGCTTCATGAGGTTAAAGAGGAATGTGATTCAGATGAAGGGCAAGCATTCCTCTGAGCTGTTGATTCAAATACTCAAGGCTGGTGAACAACCATTCAGATCTTGGAACAGCCGGTGAAAATGAAAATGGACACTGGGGCAGATGTCACAGCGATACCTGAATCCGTCTTCTCACAGCTTACCTCAAATGGCAACACTGGTCTGAAGAAAACACGAAAAACACTGATGGGACCAGGAAAGCATGTCCTGGATGTGAAAGGGGTATTTTCTACCAGCATCTCTAGAAATGAGAAAAAAATAGAGGAAGACATCTATGTGGTCAAAAATCTCTTCCCACCACTCCTGGGCAGACATGCCATTGAAAAACTTAGCCTGATTACAAGACTGGATAATATCACGGAATGTCAGTGGCTAGAGAAATTTCCAGAACTTTTCACAGGTTTAGGTGAGCTGAAAGAAGAGTACTGTATCAAGACGGATCCCAGTACCATTGATGGAAAAAGTTAAAGAGGAGTTATCCAGGATGGAGAAGCTTGATATCATCAAGAAGGTAGAGGGACCTAGTGACTGGTGTTCGGGTATGGTTCCAGTACTTAAGCCTGACAACACGGTGAGAATTTGTGTTGACCTGACCAAACTGAACAGCGCTGTCAGACGAGAGAAGTTTATTTTGCCGTCAGTAGACCACACACTAGGCCAGTTGGGCAGAGCTAAAATCTTCACAAAGATAGATGCCAATTCTGGATTTTGGCAGATCCGTTTGGCTGAAGAGTCTCAACCGTTGACCACCTTCATTTTGCCATTTGGGCGTTATTCCTTTAAGAGGCTTTCATTTGGGATCTCCAGTGCTCCAGAGCTGTTCCAGATGAGAATGTGTCAGATTTTGGAAGGACTAGACGGCGTAACATGTCACATGGATGACATCCTCATATATGGAAGTTCTCCTGAGGAACATGATATCAGACTTGATGCAACATTAAAGAAGCTCCAGAGTGCTGGCCTAACACTTAACAAAAAGAAGTGCAAATTTGCAAAGACAGAAGTTAAGTTCTTAGGCCACAAGCTGTCCTCAGATGGATTACAGCCCGATCCAGACAAACTGGCTGCAGTTCAAAATATGCGTGAACCTACCAATGTGTCTGAGGTATGCAGCTTTCTTGGAATGATGAACCAATTGGGGAAGTTCATTCCAGACCTGGCTGAGAAAACAAAGCCCTTGCGAGACCTCCTCTCACAGAAAAGTCTGTGGTCCTGGGATGCACTACAGCAAGAGTCATTTGCATTGCTAAAAAAAGAGCTTATCATGACGCCAACTTTAGCACTCTTCGATCCGAGCGAGGAAACTAAAGTCACAGTGGACGCATCATCCTTTGGTCTAGGAGGAGTGATTTTTCAAAAGTCCAGTGATGCATGGAAACCCATTGCGTATGCGTCTAGAGCATTAACTCCAACGGAGCAGAGATATGCTCAAATAGAGAAGGGAGACGCTAGCTCTTGTTTGGGCATGTGAATGTTTCAGCTGCTATCTCATTGGGAAACATTTCCTTCTCAAGACGGACCATAAGCCACTTCTGAGCTTACTGAGCACAAAACATCTGGATGATTTACCACCAAGGCTGCAAAGGTTCAGAATGAGACTTATGAGATATTCTTACGAGATCAGCCATGTTCCAGGGAAACAGTTCACAACTCCAGACACGCTTTCAAGGATGCCCTCTATGAGTGATGTAACAGATGCTGACTCAACTCTCATGGAAGACACAAATATTTACCTCTCCCAAATAGGGAAAAGCTTCCCTGCTTCAAAGAGCCGACTAGGCAACATTCGACAGGAGTTTAAAGAAAGACCCTGTATGCAGCCAAGTAATGAGGTTCCATGAGTATGAATGACCGAGAACGGTGCAGGCCAACAACAAACTCAGACCTTACTGGTTGGAAAGAGACATGATTTCCATCCTCGACGGACTGCTTCTACATGGAACAAGGTTGATAATCCCTTCCTCACTCCAAAGTTCAGTTCTGCTTCACATTCATCAGGTACACCAAGGAATTGAAAAATGTTGCCAAAGGGCAAGACAGTCTGTGTGGTGGCCCGGCCTGAGTTCCCAGTTGCGAACTATGGTGCAACAATGTGATGAATGTAGAAAGGCTTCCATGATGACTGTAGAACCGCTACAAACTACAGACTTTCCATCGTATCCATGGCAGAGAGCGGCTACAGACTTGTTTGAACTAAAAGTACCTTTTAACAGTAGACTACTATTCAAGAGATGTCGATGTGGCCAAATTGTCATCAACTTCCTCGGCAACCATTATTGAACATCTGAAAGCAGTGTTTGCACGGAATGGGGTGCCTGAGATACTAATATCTGACAATGGTCCGCAATATAGCAGTGCCGACTTCAGGGAGTTTTCGAGGGAGTATGACTTTAAGCACATAACAAGCAGCCCACGGTATCCACAAGGAAATGGTGAAGCCGAAAGAGCAGTACAAACGGTCAAAAAGCTCTTGGGGAAAACATCATATCCATTCAAAGCTTTGCTTGCATACCGCTCTACACCACTTGCAAACGGCTACAGTCCAGCGGAACTATCAATGGGCAGAAGACTGAGAACAGGCTTACCAACTCTGCCATCTCTTCTCACACCAAAACTTCCAGACGCAGACAAACTGAAACAGTTTGAATCCAGTCTATGTGCTCGCACAAGAAATTCATACAATAAGAGACATAGAGCTAGATCTCTGTTACCACTGAAACCTGGACAGACTGTTTGGATTAGGGATCAAGCTATCTCTGGGACAGTGATCAGACAGCAGGCCCCAAGGTCGTTTGTCTTGAAAACCTCACATGGTAATATTCGACGCAACAGACGGGCGTTGGTGCGACTCCACCACCCTGAAACAGACAAGGAGCAAGCAGTCGATTGGCCAGAGTTATTTGAGGATGATCACGTACCTGACAGCCAGATGCCAACAGTCCGTCAACCATCTCCAAGTTTGCAGTCTGCCATACCTACACGACATGGAACTTACACAAGGTCGGGACGTTTGTCTGTTCCACCAAGATGAATAAACCTTTACCGAAACCGTTTCGTGGCGTTAATCACATACATTAGCACTCAGCCAAGTGTTGCATGATTTAACGTGTTTCTAGTATGTTTGGTACTTCGCGGCATATTGAAATGTGTTTCTGGGATTGAATTACAGTATAAAGCATGCCATTTCCTGTTGCCAGCAGGTGGCGCTATGATTAAGTGAAAATTGGCATATAGATGTCTTCAGGCCAGGACTCTTATCACACTTGTAAAGTTTGGGGCAGATCAGACATCGTATGCCTGAGTTACTACAGCTTCTTCTTTCGTGGCGAAACATCAGACTTTGTCAGGCTGCCACGGACACGCCCTCCAACTAAAACTCAAGATCTTTCCAGGCACTCTCGCAACACACTGCTACACGGGAAGATGTTCCAACGCATTCAAAGACAAAGCAGCCAAGCCTCAACTTGATTCTGAAAAAGTGTCTGACATCATTAGTAAGCAATTATTTCTCTTAAAATCAAGTTTGGGCTGGATTGCCATATTTTAAGATATTCAGAACAACAGGATGCAAATAAATTTGTATAATCATACTCAGGAATTTGGAATAATGCTGAATGGTTCTGTCACTTAAAGATATAGTTTAGGAAATATACAAAATTAGTCATTATTCTAATGTATAAAATTTATTTAAAAAAATACTGAATGTAGATTGTATAAGAAAACAAAAAAGAAATGTACATTGTAAAAGAAAAAACTAGTTTTAGGCTCAGCCTTGAGAAGTTCTATTGTGAATGTAGATGGCCAATACCATTCCTCAATAATTGTAATGTTTTGTAAACTTGCGTTCTGTTTATTTCTTTCTCTTACAGGCTACATCAAAAATAAATTTAATGTTGAAGAAAATGTAATTAAGAAGGCCATCTCCCAGAAATGTGCCGATGAATGCAAGTTGGCAAAAAGGCGCCACAGTGATTGTGTGTGAGTGTGTGTACGCCAGATTGATTTGTTCAGAAATGTTATATTTTACAGTTACTGCTTCATAGTTATTGTGTAGGTTTTTTTTTTTGTTTGTTTGTTGTTTTTTATATTCAAAGCCTGTAATGAATATAAACTAAAGAGTACAAAAAAGGTAATATATAATTGTAGTTATGTCAGTTATAGTTTTATATAGTATATATAAATATATATATATAATATATTATATATATATATATATATATAGTATTATAGTTATATTTATATCACTATAATTCAAGTTATGAATGTAGACTAAATTAAATAAAATATGAATAAAAATAAAACAAATAGAACATGCTTTTGCTGATTTGTCTTTTATTTCACCAATCTTCACCAGAGTTTATAATGTGACTGCAGGCTGTGCAACATGTATTGAACAATGAATAGTGTCTACATAAAGTAAACGGTAGGACACAATCAAAAACTCCTATTGGTTAGTAAAAGATGCAGTGGAAAAGTGCAGCTTTAGGATTCTTAAAATTTTTTGAAAGATTCTTTAAGATTTAAAATAAATAAAAAAATAAATAAATACAAATTCCCATATAGACCTGAATAGGGACCCAGTTGGATCCTATTAAAATCCTGTAGAAATTATCCTACAGGATATTTATCTATTATCTTATAAGACAGTTCCCACAGAATCCTATAGGAATCACATAAGAATCTTTTAGGACAAAACATAAATATCCAATAAGACAATTTCTATTGGAATCCTATAGGAATGGTTCCAAAATATGATAGAAATTCTAAATGGAATCCTGTACAGGTTTCTTATTGGAACCCTTTAGGATTTTTTGACAACTACAGTTAAATCATTGGTTTAAAACAAATGATTCGCAAAAGGTTTCAATTGAAAAAAAGCTCTCATTACTAATTTCCACAAATCCACCTTTTTTTTCTTTCTTTTTTATTGACAAGCTTAAATCAATTTTATATTAATATTTTTTCTAAAGTCATGTGTATTTGGTTTCTCTTCTTTTTTCTTTAAATATTAATAGTAAAAAAAAAATAGAAAATGGAAATGTGAAGCTACGTTATGCCACGAAGAGGATCGCCCTCTGCTACTGATATTATATCAGTTATATCAGTATTAGGAAGAGTTATGATGTCATTAACTCTAATCAAAGAATTAATAAAAATTAAAAAGCAGCAATAATTTGTCAAGCTAGAATGTATGCATTTGTAAGCAAATTAGCTCAAAAGAAATAGAGAGTTAACGAGTAGGTTTGTGTCCATTTATACTCTGATAAATATAACAAACATACAATGCATTCTATGATATTGTGATGTCCACCAAAATGTAAGTCATTAAACAAGGAGTAATTTGATATTAAACACCTCCTAGATGACTGCAATATCAAGAAGTATCATCACATGCATTTATAACACTTTACAATATTCCAAAGAACAATATACAAACAGATATAATGCACAAAATGTACTGGGGAGATGCATGTTCATTCATTTAGACAAGGTTGTCAATGAATTAATGGCAAGGAATTCAGATTTATAGACAATGTATGGTTCTAGTGGTCTGTCTCCTAAGAGTCAGTGTATGTAAAGAGCAAATGATGCAGATGGGGTGATAGTGCTCAGTGGGGGAGCCAGACCTTATGGGGCCTGCACTTTTACAATTGTGTTTGATCGCTCCAGATGGCTCCACACACTACACATTCTTGTTAGAGTTGTCTACATGCATCAGTAGTTACACACACTTACTGTAGAAACCAAACAATGAAGAACCTCATATTTTCTCTTTCAGATAATCAAAGTTTGATAATGTAATGCTGCTGGACAGTCAGGCTCAGAATGTTCAAAACCTTTAAAGCTCATATGTCATATAGCAGAACTGAGTTTCAGAGTCATCATTACTTCTTGTCAGATGGTTGCAGTCATCTTTACACAGCACTATTTCTTCACTGTACATGCCAGTGAAATTCACATCAGACATCCAAAGACTTATTTCCTCTTAGCTAAACATTCAATTAAACAAGCCACCATTAAATAAACACTAAGGACATTGAGTTTTCATTTTTCAAGCAAGATGAACTTCCTTGTTCCTTGTGGTGTAACAGAGGATTATGAAAACATGAAGACATGTTTTAACAGATTATCCCTCTGTCATCACATAATGACCATTGTGTATTTCTTTTCTTTGGTTATGAATATGGTGCAGGAAGAAAAATTGCTACATTTTGAAATTGTTTATTAGTCACACAGCAACACAAAAAAAGAGGAAACGAAACTTAGCAATAGTTTAACTCTATAAATGACAGATAATTTACTGAAGCAAATCCTGAGTTTATTGTAAGTACAAATGAAGACATACACTCTCTTGAGGTAAATATACATAATTATGGTTAACATTTTGACAGCATCTTTACTGTTCAGCATCTATCCTACTGTTATTAGATGATAAAAACTGATCTCACATAAAAATCACTCTTATCAGTGACAATAAAAATTTAACAATAGTATGAAAATGTATGCAAGTAACTGGGATGTATCAAATTGATCAAGAGGTACACACCCTAGATATTATAAAATAAACAATACAAGTCAGTGCCATCTCTCTCTCTCCCTCTCTCTCTCTCTCTCTCTCTGTATGTGTGTTTTGATGCAGTTTGTCAGTATAAACTCATCATAAATGCTTCGTATTACAATGAATTATAGATAAACTGAATTTTAACACTGGAATCCTTATTCATTGGTGGTCACAGACATGGGATTGTCATACGCAGCAGTCTCTAGGTTATCCACTTTCTTCCGGCGGAGTTCGGGAGGAGGTCGAGGTGGAGGGTTTTGAGGAGGTTCTTTGATGCTCTCCCCAATGCGCTTTGGTGGCTCTGTCCGGGGCAGTATTGGCTCCCAATGCTCTCCGTGAATAGCTGCCTGTAATGCCAAAGTTCAAAATCATGTACAAAATTTGAATGGCTGAATTTATTGTGAATACTCTCTACACTAAGGCCATATGGCCACACAACAAAATGCATTCAAACATAGATGTTGTCCCAAGACTTCTTCTGCAAGTAACAGTTCATATGATATGAGTGTAATGAAGTGAAGCACACTGTACTACAATATTGTGGGATGGATCATCATATTACACTCATATCATCTGTTAGCACAAAGAACCATATTCATGTTTTAAAGCTTGAGTTCACTCAAAAAGGAAAATTCTCTTATGTTCATCATTCACATTTTCTTTCTTCAGTGGAACATAAAAGGAGAATGTGAACGTTCCACAGAATGTGCATATGGACTACTTATAACGTCATATGAGGGTGAGTAAATGACAGAATTTTCATTTTGATTAAACTGTTCCTCTAACAGTTTGAAAGTGAAAAAGGGGATTTTATAAGAGGAAGCAACTGAGCATAAAGAAATAAGATCTTTTTTTTTAGTTTCCCATCTTTTAGTTGTGGTTGCATTCACATTCATGCAGTCATGTTGTTTATCTAGAGTTCAAATGAATCAGTACTTAATTATTTTGTTTGGAGGAACTTACTGAAAGGTAGATTAAACTGGCAATTGCTAGACACACACACCCCAGAACTGTGGCTAACATGAACCCTCCAGGAACACACAGCCTGCAAGGTAACACACAGAAACAAATGAAAGATGCTGCCTTATACCACAACAATAAAAGTTCAACATGGATCCATGACAACACCTGACTTAAGTATGACAGACTTACGCAGCATGCAAGAACGCTCTGACGTAATAGTTTCTGGTCAGGGGTCCAAAAGCCTTTACACACACTGTGAAGCAGTATTGACCACTAAAAAAAAAAGAAGAAAAAAAAGAAAGAAAGAAAGGTGTATGGTTCAAAGCAAACAAGGAAGTTTTTACTATACAAATGACTCAGCCCAAAATGTTTTTATGGTGTGGTGAAATCACCAGGCTGTACTTCCTGTAAATAGTTACGGTCTCAAATGAGGTCAGATTGATACATATAAAACACTTACGTTCTCTCAACGCTGGTGCCTTTGCCTCGTTTGCTGCGCGGATATTCAAGCAAACAAACAAATACACCGGCAGCACTATCACAGTCAAGGATATAAATGTATACACTAGAAATATACTTTGGAACTTTACCAAAAAGGAAAAAAAAGGTACTTTATCAGGCGAAAGACTAAAAGAACACATGAGGAAAAGAAAACGAAAAAATAGGGCAAATCAGAGCCTCATACATTTATAGGAAAGATCCCTGCAGAGGTTGTAAGGATACATGCCGAACGCTGCGAACTGCCAGCCTCTGAACTGACCGGCCACTCCGACGATTCCACCAGTCGCATAAACTGCAACAGGAAAAAAGTTTGTCATCACGTTTCTTAATATTCACACAAGCCTGCATTAACTGGAATATATTTTTAAAAATAAAAAATAGTATACAAGAATTTTAAACATTGTTCTTTCAAATTTAAGCGTTCAAAATACTGAAAACCAACTTCTTGGTTTTAATAATATAAATTAAGTAAAATAGTATTAGCTATAGTTCAGCATTTATTAAAGTGTAAATATAGCTACAGTATACAATTTACTATAGTAATGTTCAAAAACACTTTAGTATTTACTTCAAATTACTATAGTATTTTTTCATGTGGGGTATTTAAACATTAATGTAAGTGTAACTTCCTCGTTTAAATATTTTAGAGAGCCAGAAAAACAGAATTAGAGTATGTGTGTTCTTACTGAGTCCAGCAGCCAGAGCTTGCTCGTTAGCCCACATAGCCCACTCAATCTTCCCCATGATCACTGGAGTGCGTGCTGAAACTGATAAATGAAGTTTTATTTTCAACTTAATTCTAAAATACAAGTGGGTAGTGGCCAGTGTTTCATAACTCCAACCCTTTCATTTCATCACTTCCGCTTTTACTTTGCGCTACGTATTCGTTAAGGGAAATGAAAACGCCAGAGTGGAAATATCAATACACAGGAAGACCACAGGAGGCGCTTCTCAAACGGAAAGCTGCGTCCTAGTGAGACTGTCTTCCTAGTAATGAGACGGTCTAGTAATGCTGCGTTCCAGACGAGGTTAGATAAGGAATCCCAAACCTGCCAATATTAAAAATAAATAAATACATACATACATAAATATACAAAGAAATGTAAAAAAGCAAAAATAAATAAATTATATATATATATATATATATATATATATAGAGAGAGAGAGAGAGAGAGAGAGAGAGAGAGAAAAGCAAAAAAAAAAAGCGTTGAGGCCACAGTGACACCTTGTGGTGTGGCCGAAATACAAGAAGTGTAGCCTACTGACGAGCCTGCGATACTGGGATGAATGACTTGGATGGCCAATATGGCCAAAATCTTATGTCACGGGTTAAGTCATATAATATCACCCTAACTGTACTGTGTGACATGGATTAGGCTACTCTTTATTCCGGACATGGCCGTAGAACATTGTCTGGTCTGGTTTTGTAAAATGTCCTGGGCTGGCAAACATAAACAGCAACATTTTCAACAGATTTGATAACAGGGGCTTAACAGGGAAGCGCTTAATTGTTATTTTCCATTATTAATCATTTGAATGAATGGGCTTGCGTTTGATAGAGATTCAGACACCGTCAGAACATGGAAAGGAACCAGCGCACATATAGGAAATGAGACATGATTGCTTAGTTTTAATAGGTTTTAAAAGTAACCAAAATGCTAAACATTAAAATTAAAGCAAAACAAACATAAACAGAAATGTTTGATCCGAGCTTGTTCAGTTTGGTTACGATCTGATGTCACTTTTATATTTTTAAGCTCTAAACAACAATTAGATTAATATTATTAATTATAATATTATTAATAATATTGCAATAGATAATTTATGTTTAATGCATGGCATGTGTGTTTCTCTAGCTACGTTTCCATGGCACATTTTGATTTATCTAATTCTGGATATTTCCAGTTGATAACTTAGCCTAAGACTTGTGATTAATAATAAGACCACACCAAGAAAAACCCATTATAATCAGTGATGCCGTGTCACGGTTCATGGGTCTGTGTGTTCATCTCTGCATGTCTGTCTGCTGTTGTCACTTGTTTGATTGCTTGTTAGCGTTGCCTAGCATCCTTGGCCCTAACAAGTTAATCGGAGTGGTTGCACCTCCTGTGCATTACCACTCCTATATCTGCCCTGCGTTTTGCTGTGTTTGTTGTCAGACCTACCAGTTTGGTGTGGATTTTCTACCTTCACAGTCTCTGTGAGACTGGTGTCTGCTACGGATGCTTACTACTTCTGATCATTTTGCCTTTGCTTTATTCCTCATGTAATAAACTATTTTCTGCACTTGCAATTGGACCTTGAGTTTATTCTTTTCTGACAGAACGATCTGACCATACTATGGATCCAGTGAGTGCATCAGAATTACGGGACATTTTGACGAGCAGCAATGCACGCATGGAACGACAGGACGAGCAGATTATGGCTACTGGTCGCGCTGTCCAGGCTCTAGTAGCACAAGTTTCTGAATTGACCAACCAGCTTCAGAAGTTTAAGACTGAGTCTGCCCACCAGCCCACTGTGCTCAACCCACCTGCTGTTCCACCTGTTGGCCGCAATGCTGAGCCCCGTCTGCCACCTCCAGCTGCATACTCTGGTGAGCCCCAGTTGTGTTGATCTTTTTTGGCAAAGTGTTCTCTGTTTATTGCTCTCCAGCCTTCGTCTTTTCCCACAGAAGAGTCCAAAGTTGCCTTTGTAGTTACACTGCTGTCTGGTCGAGCGGCTCTCTGGGGAACAGCTGTGTAGGAACAGAAGCACCAATGTTGTTCTTCTTATCAGTTGTTCACGGAGGAACTTAAGAAAGTGTTCGATCGGGCAGTTGCTGACAGAGAGGTGGCGCGGGAATTGGCTGAGTTGCGTCAAGGGAATCGGACAGTTACAGATTACTCCATCGAATTTCGCACTTTGGCTGCGAAACATGGAACATGGAAGCGCAGTGGGATGTGTTTTTGCACGGACTATCCGACCGCATCCACAACGAGATCTACACGCTGGAACTGCCCACTACCCTTGACGGATTGAGGTTACTGACGGGTGGGGTCGCTTTTAATAAATCCTCTCTTATTTCTACTCTTCTCCCAGTAAGACTACAGTGGGCCTGTTCTAATTTTAATTGTTCAGCCTTAATTGACTCTGGAGCAGAGGGAAGTTTTTTGGACACCAACCTTGCTCATAAACTGAAAATTCCTGTGGTTCTACTCACCCAGCCCATCTCCGTCAGTGCTCTCGACAGCCAACCGCTTCCACCTATCACCCATACCACCGGGCCGGTGAGTTTAATTACATCTGGCAACCACACAGAGAAAATTTCTTTTCTTTTGACTGACTCTCCTTTGGCTCCAGTGGTTCTGGCTTTCACTCCATAACCCCAACATAAACTGGTGTCAAAACACTGTTTCTTCCTGGAGTGAATACTGTCATGCTTCATGTCTGTTGTGTCTTGTTCTGTGTTGCAGGATGAACATGCGGACCTGTCAAACGTGCCCAGTGAGTATATCTTGACCTGAAGGGAGTGTTCAGTAAGTCTCTAGCTGCTCCTCTTCCTCCACATCGTCCCTATGACTGTGCGATAGAGTTATTGCCAGGTACGTCTCCACCTAAAGGCAGATTATACTCGCTTTCTGTTCCGGAAACGGAGTTCATGGAGAAATATATTTCTGATTCTCTGGCAGCCCTTCTTCTTCCCCTGCAGGTGCGGGTTTCTTCTTTGTGGAAAAGAAGGATGGTTCCCTGCATCCTTGTATTGACTATTGAGGGCTGAACAGCATCACGGTAAAGAATACTTATCCTTTGCCGCTGATGTCTTCAGCTTTCGAATGACTGCAGGGCGCTTCCTTTTTCACAAAGTTGGATCTCCGCAACGCCTATCATTTGGTTCGCATGAGGGAGGGTGATGAGTGGAAGACCGCTTTTAATACCCCCAGGGGGGCATTTTAAATATCTTGTTATGCCTTTTGGGCTGTCCAATGCTCCTGCGGTCTTCCAGGCACTGGTCAATGACATGCTGAGAGACATGGTCGACCAGTTCATATATGTCTACCTGGATGACATTTTGATTTTTTTCTCGCTCTCTCCAGGAACATGTTCAGCACGTCAGACGAGTGCTTCAGAGGCTGTTAGAGAATGGGCTTTATGTCAAGGTGGAGAAATGCGTTTTTCATGCACAGTCAGTCCCTTTTTTGGGATATATTGTGTCGCCCGAGGTGGTGCGCATGGATCCCGACAAGGTTCAGGCTGTGGTAAATTGGCCAACTCCAGATTCCTGCAAGGCCCTGCTGAGGTTTCTGGGCTTTGCCAATTTTTACCGGCGTAAGTAGTTTTACCGGTTTATTCAATTACAGCCAGCTAGCCGCCCCTTTGACTGCCTTGACCTCCACCAAAGTGACTTTCAGGTGGTCCAGCACGTCTGATGCTGCATTCTCCAAATTGAAAAGTTGCTTTGTTTCAGCTCCAATTCTTGTTGCCCCTGATCCTTCTTGTCAGTTTGTGGTGGAGGTTGATGCGTCAGAGGTGGGGGTTGGAGCAGTTCTTTCCCAGCGCTCTTCCACGGACGGCAAAATGCATCCTTGCATGTATTTTTCTCATCATTTATCAATCGCCAAACGCAATTACGACATTGGTAATAGAGAGTTGCTGGCAGTCAAGCTTGCCTTGGAGGAATGGCGCCATTGGTTGGAGGGTTCGGGGATACCTTTTATCGTCTGGACCGACCATAAGAACCTTGAGTATATCAGGTCTGCCAAAAGGTTAAATTCTAGGCAGGCTTGGTGGGCTTTATTTTTTGGTCGTTTTGATTTTTCTATTTCCTACCGCCCGGGTTCCAAAAACATCAAACCCGATACTTTGTCCCGCGTTTTTGACCAATCTAAACACCCGTCGTCTCCTGAGTGCATCTTGCCACAGAAGATCATGGTTTCCATGGTGACTTGGGAGACTGAGTTGAGTTGACGGAGGCGTTACATGGGGTAACGCCTCCGTCCAAATGCCCACCGGGTTGTTTGTTTGTGCCTGAGAATCTACGGTCTGACGTCATCCATTGGGGACATTGTTCCAAGGTGGCTTGTCATCCGGGGGTTAGTCGTACCACGTTTCTCATTAAACAACGGTTCTGGTGGCAATCGATGGCCCGCACCATACGACTTTTTGTGTTGGCCTGCTCAGTCTGTGCCACTTCTAAGACTTCTAATCGACCCCCTGCTGGACTCCTTCAACCACTGTCAGTTCCTTCGAGACCCTGACCCCACATATCGCTAGATTTTGTTACGGGACTTCCACCCTCTCAGGGTAACACGGTGGTTTTGACCGTGGTGGACTGGTTCTGGAAGGCAACTCTTTTTGTCCCTCTGCCCAAAATACCCTCAGCCAGAGAAACAGCAGTTGCTGTCATTGATCACGTTTTTCACATTCATGGCCTCCCGAAGGACATGGTCTCTGATAGGGAGCCTCAGTTTATCTCCAAATTTTGGAAGGAATTTTGTCGTTTGTTGGGGGCGAGTGTTACTCTTTTTTCTGGGTTTCATCCTCAGAGTAATGGTCAGACGGAGAGGGCCAACCAAGATCTTGAACGTATGTTGCGGTGTTTGGTGTCTCAGAACCCATCCTTTTGGAGTCAGCAACTTTCATGGGTTGAGTACGCACATAACTCATTACCAGTGTCGTCCACGGGCCTGTCTCCGTTTGAGTGTAGTTTAGGTTACCAGCCACCAATTTTTCAGAATCTGGAATCCGATGTCGCGGACCCCTATGCGGTCCCCTGCCCCTTTGTCCAGAGGTGCCACCACACCTGGACCAGAGCCAGACAGACTCTGCTCCAGGTGGGGTCACGCACCAAGGCCCAGGCCAATTGCCACCGGTCGAAGCCTCCCGTCTACGTCGTTGGTCAAAAAGTGTAGCTTTCATCCAAGAATATTCTTCTCTGCACCGTGTGTAATAAACTTGCTCCTAAATTCATTGGCCCATTTACTGTCACCAAGATTATTAGTCTGGTGGCAGTCCACATTAAACTCCCTCCTGCACACAGGAGAATTCATTCCGTCTTTCATGTTTCCAAATTAAAACCAGTTTTCATTCCACCATTAATCCGCCTGCCCCAGTACCCCCACCGCCGCGTCTCGTAGATGGGGGAACTTACTTATTCGGTAAAATGTATTCTGGATCTAGACGGAGGGGACACGGATTTCAGTACTTGGTGGACTGGGGAGGGTTACGGTCCGGAGGAGAGGAGTTGGGTTCCTGCGAGAGACATATTGGATCAGTCTCTTATCGATGATTACAATCGGCAGGTAAACTCCTCGGGAAGTGCCAGGAGGCGCTTCTAGGGGAGGGGGTACTGTCACGGTTCATGGGCCTGTGTGTTCATCTCTGCATGTCTGTCTGCTGTTGTCACTTGTTTGATTGCTTGTTAGCGTTGCCTAGCAACCTTGGCCCGAACGAGTTAATCGGAGTGGTTGCACCTGCTGTGCATTACCACTCCTATATCTGCCCTGTGTTTTGCTGGGTTTGTTATCAGATCGTTGTTTGCTCATGTCCTGTTGTTGCTTTCACCAGCTTCTCTCCAGTTTCTCTGCTCCTGTGTTGCATTCAGCCTTGTGTGGATTTACCTGCTTTGTGTGGAGCTACCTGCCTTGTGTGGATTTACCAGCTACGTGTGGACCTACCAGTTTGGCGTGGATTTTCTACCTTCACAGTCTCTGTGAGACTGGTGTCTGCTACGGATGCTTACTACTTCTGATCATTTTGCCTTTGCTTTATTCCTCATTTAATAAACTATTTTCTGCACTCACAATTGGACCTTGAGTTTATTCTTTCCTGACATGCCGTGACTGTCCACACGGGAAGTGACGCGACAATTTTCTACTGTAACTGATGCCTCGTTCTATTTTGGATCTTTGAAATATGCATTGTATTTTAAGTATTTATCACATGTTGTGCATGTAAAAGTAGGAAATATGAATGTGAAGTGAATTTGTGGTCTCATTTAAAATGCATTGATCAATATGCTTGCGTCGACTTCACTGTAGCCTATATGTGCGCTGGTTCCTTTCCGTGTTCTGACCAGTGTCCGAGTCTCAATAAAACGTAAGCCCATTCATTCAAATGATTAATAATGGGAAATAACAAGCGCTTCCATTTTAGAGTCCCTGTTATCAAATCTGTTGAAGATGTTGCAGTTCATGTTTGCCAGCCAAGGACATTTTACAAATCCAGACCAGACGATGTTCTACGGCCATGTCTGGAATAAAGAGTACCCTATCCATGTCACACAGTACAGTTAGGGTGATAATATATATGACTTAACCCGTGATATAAGATTTTGGCCATATTGCCCATCCAAGTCATTCATCCCAGTATCGCAGGTTCATCAGTAGGCTACACTTCTTGTATTTCGGCCACACCACAAGGTGTCACTGTGGCCTCAACGCTTCGCCCTCGCCTACTCTGAGCTCGATTGCTATGTCTGAGGTAAACCACGCCCTCTTCATTACCCTACGGACAAAGACGTAAAAATACATAAATGTAAAAATAAAGAAATGGAGAAATGAATAAATGTGGAAATGAACAAATATGGAAATAAATAAATAAATGTGTAAATAAATAAAAATCGAAATGAATAAGTGTATAAATAGAAAAAATAAATAAATGTGGAAAAAAATAAATATATACATAAATAAGGAAATAAATGTATAAAAAAAATATTTATTTATTTATTTGCTTTTCCATGTATATTTATTTATGTATTTATTTATTTTTAATATTGGCAGGTTTGGGATTTCATAGGTTAGACGTGGGAATATCCCAAATATCCCACTTCAGACCTCGGGGAGTTCCAGGCAATCAGAAACTACTTTCACACGTTGACCACGTCGCCACGACACGAGAGCATGTCGTGTTTTTGTGTCAATTATGGCAAAAGCAGAATAAAAACAACATAAAACAAAAAAACATTATTTGTGGATAAATTTGTCAATATTCAACAAAATATGGGGACAATTGCACTGTTTATTACACTAGTGCTCTTTAATGTTTAAGGAAGTTTGGTCTTAACTGATTGATCATATTGATCTGAGGATAAAGTTCATATCTGTGGAAAAACAAAGCCTGTGATACTTGAAATAGTTTGATTGTGTACATAAAGCTGTGTGTGCTTGGTAGGGCTAGTGTACATGTATCAACACATGCACAGGTTCGAGGCCTTTATCTTTGCAAGCATACATGTTAAAGGGGTCTTGAACTGCAATGTTTTATTGTTTTATGTTTCCTTGGGTGCTTACTTAATGTTAGTATGAATTTTATATAAAAAATTGTCATAATTTAGAAATAAAAGGCATTTTGTCTACCCTGATTTTAGCCCTCTGATTTGAACTCTCTGTTTTAAGGGGCGTGTCTGCTGTGAGACTTCAGTGTAAACACCCATTGCTGTGATTGGCTAACATCTTTGCATATGAAATAGCTAAGTATTACTCTCTATGTGGAATTCTCTCGAAAACTTTTAGCACATTTTTACTATTACAACTCTCAAGGTAAACTAATCATGAAAACTGTTGATTATAGCATTATATTTAGATCTATGGCATTATATTTAGATTGTGGCATGAAAGGTTGCAGTGATGAACATAGCCGATCACAGTGATCTCATCATTGCAACTCAATTCCTACACAATAATGAATATTTTCATCATAACTAACATTAGTTTTGGCAAGAGTCTAAAACTCAGTCACTGACAAACTTGAGCAGTTTGATTGACAGCTCCAGCGTGCAATGTGAAGTTGGCTGTTTAGTCACTGATTTGATTTAATGACACATAGACAGAGAACATCTGACTGTACATGAATCATTATGTATTAGAAATCACTGGTCACATATCAGGTATTAGAATTAGCAGTTACTTACATGTTGTTCCATTACTTTTGAGTCCATATCATAAAAGTCTGTTTCCCAGCCAACATTTGTATGTGGGGCCATGTGGGTATGAAATGGGCTGAAAAATGGGCCCCATATAGGATTGTTAGCGGCTTCCATAATGGCCCCATGTTAATCGCCCATATGGATTTCATGCAGGATTGCTCCTGTCACTAGGTGAGACCCGTGGGCAACATGCACAAGACCCATCTCTGTCCCAGCTTTAACCCATTTGTATGTGGGACCCATGTGGGTTTGAAATGGGCTGAAAAATGGGCTCTATATGGGATTGTCTGCAGGTTACATAATGGCCCCATGTTAACTGCCCACATGGATTTCATGCAGGACTGCACCTGTCACTAGGTGGGACCCAAGTGGGCAACATGCACAAGACCCATCTTGGTCCCAGCTTGCAAAGCCTGCACCGAAATGCGATTGATTTACCAAAGAGTCCACAGTGAAATGTACCGAATACAAATAAATAATGCTCAACTGAGACATTCAGATTGTTGAAAATAAATAGCCATATTCCTAGCATTAGGGTCCTTTGAAAGATAATGTTATTTTTAGGCCTATATCGCTCTTGTCTCCTCGTCATTTCACTAACACGCCAGTGGTCGGGGCTAACATTGCAGTGATAAAGTAGGCGCTGATTTCTTCTGCAGAGGCAGTCTTTCACCTATCTATTAGATAGGCACATTCCACAATGAGTTGTTATCTGGGCTTGGTTACAATAAAAGCTGTTTTTGGACTAACAAGGCAGTTTTCAGTTCTGAAACTTACAGGATATTCTTATAGTATGATGACCTCTTACATGTCAAAAGCTCAAGAAAAAATTGATTTCTTAGTTCATGACCCCTTTAATATGTGAACATGAACATGATGAACATGATCCTGAACACAAACCCCCAGTTTCACAGACAAGGCTTAAGCCTGGTCCTGGACTAAAATGCATGTTTGAGCTTTTTTAACTGAAAGCAACATACACTGATCAGGCATAACATTATGACCACTGACAGATGAAGTGAATAATCTCTTCATCACAGCACCTGTTAGAGGGTGGGATATAATAGACAGCAAGTGAACATTTTGTCCTCAAAGTTGATGTGTTAGAGCAATAAAAATGAACAAGTGTAAGTATATAATCGTTTGACAAGGGCCAAATTGTGATGGCTAGGCGACTGGGTCAGAGCTTCTCCGAAGCTGCAGCTCTTGTGGGCTTCATCGTTTCAAAACACAAGATCATTGTGATATGTAATGAGAACATTTGGTTTAAGCACCACTGATCCGAAATGATCTTCTTTCAATTTAGTACTTCTAACAATCAGTTCATTCAATAGCAAACAATGCAAGATACATGTTTCAAATCACCATTGTTGCTGAAATAATTAAAGTGTTACAGGCTACAGATGCCACATTAGAAAATACACTTACATTATCTAACTTGCATAACATAAAAACCATAGTATCTATTCAGTGTTATCAAAAGGTGTGAAGTATGGCACAGCCATGAGGTTCTGTGCTAGAACAGTTTGCTGCCAATACAGTAAATGTACTCACTGCGCCATGAGTGAATTTATACTGTATTTCACCTTTACAGATGAAGGGTGAGTTGCAGTATGGCATACTGTAATGTAAAATGTTGTATTTGTTGTCATCTTTCTCTATTTTTCTGATGCATCTCTGATCAATCAGATGTTACACAGTATTCATCATCTAATATAAATCACTTGTAAAAATAATTCATTATCCATATCGGAAATTGCAAACAAGAAACTATCTATAGAATAAATATTTATAGAAATCTCTAGGTGTACTAAATGATTCATTGATTAACCATTAAGTTAAATAATAGACACATGTATTACACTGAATGAGAAGAGACACAAAAGTTTGATAGTAAGAGTATTATGAAAGACAGTTACTGTGAATTAAACATTTATATAGATGAAACACTTATTTTGTGTAGTGAAAAGGATACTTTGTGATTTTATGTAGGGGAGAAGTGCAAACTGGTTGTAGCCAGGGTGAGAGGGATCTGTGATGATGTTACCTGCCCATTTCTTCACTCTGGAGTTGTGCAAGTCCTGAAGGTTGGGCAGGTGCACACCAATTATCCTCTCGGCTGTCCTAACAGTCCGTTGCAATCTTCTTATTCTGTTGGGCCTTTTTCACAATGGAGTCAATGTGATTGTCCCACTTCAGGTCCTGAGAGATGGTGGTGCCCATGAGCCTGAATGACTCCACTGCTTCCACAGTGCTGTCCATGATGGTTAGTGGGGGTAATATAGCATAACGAGATTTATAAGCTGGGTCATTCCATGTCAAATCAACCAGAGCTCCCCGGCTCAAATTTTTGATTTTGTTAATATTTTTTCTGTAGAAAGACAAACATAAATAGTGATGAAAGCCAGATGTATATTTACTGAGTAATCCACTATTTTGTAGCGGGGGGTCAAAATGACAATTTTCACCTGAGATTTGGAGCCAAATTAGAGGGATGTAAAAAGGACTTTAGAAAGAGGATTTTAGCATCATTATTATTTATTTATTTTTTTTTTTTTACAGAGATTGGTAGGTCTGTTAGTAAAATCTGTTGACTTTAGCAATCTTTGTTTCATTGTATGCCAACGGTGACAGTTCAAAAATGGCAAAAAGCACTTTTTGTTTTGAAACTAGAGATGTATCGTGTTTTCTTATCAACTCAATTGCATAGAACATACCTGTCTGAGAGCCATAAATATTCCTTTTCCAAAGTTTGCATGCATGTAACTCTAAAAGTATTTTAGTACTAGATTCTCATTCTTAGTAAACTTTCCTTTTGAAATCTTAATTTTTAAGGCCGTATATAGTTCAGTCCCATAGATATGGGGATCTCAAAGCAGCTCCATGATCCAGGGATGCAAACACATCAGGGGTGAAAAAGGTGAGAAAGAACATTTTTACACCCCTGTAAATTGTCTCCAATTCTCAGGTGAAAATTGTCATTTTGACAAAAAAAAAAAAATTAACAAAATAAAAAAATTGAGCCAGGGAAGTTTCTGAAATTTGGTTGATTTTACACGGAATAAACCAGCTATTTTTTTTTTTTTTTTTTTTGTAGGCTGGTCATTTTTGACCGGGAACACCACACGTGTGACTTTTTGTGCTATTTTGTACAAAATAAAAGCATTTCAAAACAAACCTCCTGGCTAAACATTAAAGCACACTAGTGTGATAAATTGTACAGAATATTTTAAAATTGTATTCAATATTGCCTAAATTACCCACAAATAATGCTTTTTTTTGGTCAAAAATTGAGGTGCATAAGCTCAGATAAAGGAAACCTTTCTGCTAATTCTTTTTCTTGACTCGTGACTTGCGAAGAAAATATGCAGGTACATAGGTACATTTTCTTTTACAGGCAAAATGAGCTAAAAAAGACATTTAACTTGGAAAGTCAAAAATTATTAAATGCCCATGAGAAGGATGCAATACTAATGAAATACGAGAAATAGCAGTTAAGGCATGACCATTGGACAGCAAAACGCTCATTGGATCATCAGGGTCAGACAAAAACAGGTGGAGAAGAAAAGATATCCATATCTGCAAGACAGACTTCAGGGTATGAAATGGACTATAAATTAACTCCTAAAAATTACTGCTAGATTCTGGAGGATAAATCTTTAAAACAGTGGTACAAAAGAATGTGGTGCTGGTCCTTCAAGAGTCATTCTCAATCTGTCTGTCTATAAAGCCTATATATTAAAAAAAACAGTCTTCATATATTTTACAACACTTCAGCATGTGATTCTTATTAAGTGGGGGTCCTTTTTTAGGATTCTTTACCTAACCCAAGTCTCTGAGATCCTGACACCCTGTACTTCTGGTTCCTGGTGGTTTCACACTTAATTCTTCACCTTAATTCTTAATTCTTTTGCAGTTAACATGTGTCTTTTCTTCTATGATATGATCAGAATGATCTATGATCAGAAAATCAACGTACCTAATAATTCTGCACACACTGTATATCTGAGTGAAACCACAGACATACATGCATTTATGGGTGCTTCTCAATGGAAACAAAGATAAAAATCCCTTTATGCAGATCAGACAAAAAGACAAATTGTGTCATCATTAAAATCATTATTTTAATTAAAGTAAATGTAACAATAACATAACAATTTATATTGAAATATATTTACAAACTATCTATTTATGAAAAATCTTTTCTTTTTTTTTTCTTGATCTACAAAGATCTTTAAGGTTATTCTGATACTACTCTCTTCTTGGGCAGCCCGTCAACACCCAACAAATGTTGGCTTGGATCCTCCACCACACATGGTCCAGGACCAGCCTAAAAACAGGTTATGCAGCAATTATGATAAAACAGGTCATGCATACACCACCATATTTACTGACACAGAATTTAATAAGGGTATAGTGTTACATAAAAATATTAAGACAAACAAGGTATTTTCTTTCTCCGTAAAAGAACTAGTTGAAAATACATGAATGTGCCTTACAGTTAGTGCAGTTTTCAGACACTTACCTTAGTGCTGATTATGTAGTGTATGCCCTTTGGAGTGGGCTCCATATTAAGGTCTCTCTTCAGCTCCTCAGAGAGGTCAGCTGAACATACAGGAAGACCTCTGACAAACCTGCAAATAAAAGTTACTGAGTTGAGTTATAACTTGATGTGCTGTGAAGAGCTGCAGTGTTTGTTTTACTGTCAAAGTGTCAATATCAACAGCATGCCTAATTTTCGCAACTTACTCTGATCCATTGGCTTCTGAGGGAAAGAAATGACGAACCACCTGTACAAACTCTGGTAAGTGCTCTTGCAAGGTGTAAATAACAGCATTAGGACCGGCATCAAAGGTATATGCCACCTGAAATAAGACAAAAGGAGCAAACAAATCAATTCACTTACAACAAAACAAAGTAGTATGCTGAGATTTAAAGAAAGAGATTTAGATTAGATTTAATATTCAATCCAAATAAAGTGCACCATCTAAGGTTCATCCTAAAACCATATAAAAACATTCCACACAGTATCAGAGTCAACAAGTTAACTATAACACCATACTAAATAATATAACCATACCATTCCATACTTTACTACTGAAGCCCTAAGAATTCTTATTAGCAACCTGTTTGTGCAGCCTTAAGAGAGGGCAAGGACCCCTTATAAGACAGAGACATGGAGCAAGGACCCCAATACAAAATCATGTCAAACAGAGCTTTATATTAACCATATAGCCTTCAATATTAATAGAAACCAACCATATTATGAAAGTTATGTTAAGACAGTAGATTAGAACTATGCACATTACTGCTGCACACAAATCACTGTCTGTATGTTACTCTTCATTGTTAAAATTGAGATTTATGCCTCATAACAAATAAAAAACAAAGAATCTGGAGCGATTCTGATATTTTCTGATGAATCTCGAATTGATTCTGAGCTAAGTTTTTAACAGAAAATGGCACTACATCTTTAAAACACCCGTTTAAAACACCCATCCTCTGCTTGCTTCCAGTTCCTATACACACACCACTTAAACCTAATTTCATCATTCATAAAGTTCGAAAAGGTTGAAGCGAATTACAAGGTGTTTGCAGTGGGCTGTGTTTACATTAATCTTGCATCATAAAAGCATTCTGAGCTAAGGTGCATGTATATTTAACCACTTACATGAATCAGCCGAACGCACGATCGCTGTCCAGCATTCTTCTTTGTGAGCGTTTGAGTGTGCAGCTAAAAACTAGCCTATAGCACCATTTGCTGTTAAAATTAAGATCAGAATCGATTCGAGAGAGAAAATATCAGGATCAATCCAGATTCATTCAATCGAGAATCTATGTATTATCCCAGCCCTAAAAATAAAATTAATTTTACTAGAGCTTCTGACTAAATATTAATTGCTGCAACCTATTTAATACGTTTAAAAATTTGAATAAATTATTTTTTTAAAAACATCGGTGTGAATGAGTAATTCATAAATACTTCAATTGTTTCATGACTGGATAAACTATTTTTTAACGTATCTCTTGAATGGCAAAAGACATTTAAAAGATTACGTTTTGCAGATGTTCCTGTGATAAAAATGGTCAATGTATGTTAAGTTTTTCAGTGAAATATTTTAATGTAATGATAATGATTCCATGTATAATAAAATTATTAAAATCAAAGTTAAAAATATCAATGCTTATGTAAAACTATTCACAAAATCTGTTAAAATATCAAAATTGAGTGGAAACCATGCATATGCCACAGTGTATATGCTGTAAATGTTCTTACTGGGGTCAAACACGAGACTTTAAAAGTTTCTGTTTATAAAAAGTTTCTATAATAAAAAGGTGACCAAATGCTATTGGTGCTCATTGATGCATGTGAGGAGAGAAGGCATATTATGTTCTTCGTCCATGCAAGAAAATGCACATCCCTGAATAAGATCAGTTTTATAGCATAATTAATTCAACTACTCATGTAATGTTAATGGTATGAGCCATTTCAGGAGTGGCCAAAATTACTTTTGAAATTTATTTTCATATTTACAGGTAAACCTTCATATTATGGGTAATTCGTACCATATTTACAAGTCATTACTTTTACAATTAATTGGAATAGAATTTAAAAAATATTTTGATATTAATATTTTTCTATTAATCTTAAGTCTGCATTTACATGGCTTAATGCATATCTAGAGTATTTTGACATCATATTTTTGTCCCATACTATGGTTATTACTCATTCACCGCTATTTTGAGAGTGAATCCCGCATATGCAGATATTTGTCCTGAAATTTTCGCAGCGTGTAATTGGCATCGTTCCACTAAGCATAATGAAATACAAAACTTTTACTCAATAAATTATATATAGCCTCTAATGTGCGCAAAGACCACTCATGTCTACACTTTTTTAATGAAAGGATTCGCGAGCGAGCAGAACTAAGCGCTGAACAAAATCTCCAGTGTTTTGAGCAGTGAGTGGATTATAGCTTAGAATCTCTGATTGTGTTCAATTGTGTTCAGTTCAATTGTGTTTATTGGCCTCCAAATCTGGATTTGCACCAGTTGTTTCTAAAGAGGTGGAAGAATCGTGTGCTCAGGGTGAAGATATTACAAAGTGATCCATTCTGTCGAGCTAAATTGTATAAATTATTAGCAAGTAGCGTTTTTAAGTTATAGTGCTCATAGTCTTCAATAAAGATCACATCTCATTGACGGCATCATACAGCCACATGATGTGGGTTTTATTAAAGCTGTGAATGTAATAATCTTTTAAAAACCATGCATTATATTTAACTATATTTAAATACTTATTTTATTTGTTATTTATATTTATTTACTCATTTTATAGATTTTTTTCTATTAATGTTTAATCATATGTTTTGTGTTGTGTTGCCTTTACAAGTAAATAAACTGGATACATCATCCTGAACAGTATGATGACAGCATCTAACACTATACTACGACCTCCTTACAATTAGTTCTACAACTAGATGAACATCATCTGTGTTTTGTCATTTGATGTCTTTACTAGAGGTTGTAAGTCTTCTTAGGTATACTCAACCTCAGATGTCATGCCCACAGTCCATTCACTGAACCTTTAATGCATAATGCACACAGAGAAATACTTTCTGGGTAGCATTGATCTGTTTGGCTGATTTAACTCAACTTCCAAGAGTAAAAAGGAACATTGGTTTCATCATCCACCTGGAATCAAAAGTTGTGTTTACAGGGTACTCAGTCAATCATGAGTTCTTTCAAAAATTAAATAATCACTGGATTTATGAAAGATGGATTTATGAAAGTTTAAAAGTTTTATAAGCTTAAAGATGACCTATTATGCCCCTTTTGATGTCTGAAGTTTCAGCTCAAAATAACCCACAGATCATTTATTATAGCTTTATCATTTATTATAGCCCCAATTTGGGTATGAGCAAAATGATGGGTTCCTACACATTTTCCATTTCAAAATTCCATACTTTTCCTGACTCAAATTTCCAGACCTCCTTCTAAACGATTTTCTGCCATTGGTAAGCCTCGTTCTCCTTTTCTATGTTTTCTCTGCTTCATGTTTGTAGGCCGGGTCTTACAGTCTTTTAGTGATTTTTAAATTAGTGTTTGATTGTTGAAATAAAGTTTTGTATTTAGTATTCACATCTAGGCCTTTCTCTTCTTAAAACCACGTACCTGTGTGACTTTTTATGGGGATTAATCTACAAGTACTAATATATTCCCTGTTTAACAGGGTGGTGTAGTGACTTAGTTTGTTTCCCTTTCCCGACCATACCACTCGGTACATAGGCGTAAATATATAATTTGTTTAACATTCTAATATTTCAATACATTTACTTCATAGACATCCTTCTCTGATTTATCCATTCTGCTCTGTGTTTGCTCTGTTGTCGGTATTGGTTGTTGGTATCGAAGCATTTTATAGAGTAGCCTACGAGTACGAGTAGCCCTACACAAGCTCAGTATCACAGTTTCCCTAATATTTTCTAAATTCATAACTTTATAAACATATCTGCAAAGTCAAAAGGGGTGTAAAAGGTGATGTGTAGTAACTAAGTTGTTGTAGGGGGGTCTGGGGGCATCCTCCCCCAGAGAAGATTTTTGTGATTTTACAGTTTTTTTCAATTGCTAACATACATTTGTCCATTCTGTAGTCACATTTTCAAAACTCCAAACACATTTAGCAGAACATCCGTCTGTTGTGGCCATACCATTAACACAATTCATGTCGTTTTCACACAAAATGCAGTCAATTAACACGTTTCTAAAATGCTTACATTTTCTTTTCATGTAAGCTTACCCCATACCAAAATCATGGGTCTTTTTCATCTTATTTGCAAGTGTTTAAACACAGCAAGTCAGAAATGAAGACCAAATGTTCCAATCTTTAAATATAGGACAAAACCTTTACTTTTGCAACAAAAGCAGTACTGGAAAAGTACTGGAAAAAAATATAAAACAAATACTGAAACAATTGATAAGCATTTTTTATTTAGCAGATCACTTAAATATTTAGAAATAGCAGATTCCAATCTCAGTTGAAGGCACAGTCAGGTGTTGAATTTATTTTCATTACAAGGACACACAGTAAAATAGAACTCTTTGAATTGGATTTGTTCAATGTGTATAAGGAACAACACAGAGGAGCAGAGAGAAAATAACGTCTGGGTAAGGGAGAGGAATAGATGAAGGAGGAGAGGAGAAGTTGGATCAGGACAAGGGAGAAGAAGAGGTATGGGAGAGGAAGAAGAATGTGTGCTGTATTGTGCATCTCTGTTTTTTTTTTTTTTTTCACTTACACATGTGTAACCTATGACAGCTTATTTCTGCCATGAATAGAAAATAAAAAAAAAAGGTAACTGACTTTTTATCTCACAATTCTGACTTTTTCTCTCAATTCCTAGTTTATATCTCACAATTCTGAGGAGGAGAAAAAAGGATTGTGAGATGTAAACTCACAATTGCAAAATAAAAAAGATTTTTGATAAAAAGTCACAATTACTTTTTATGCTTTTTTATTCTGTGGTGGAAAAAAGCTTCCAAATTTCATGTATGTTGGATTTGTTGTTGATCAATGGCAGCAATTTCATGTTTTCATTTCAGTAAAAGCTTTATACTACAACGATTTCACTACCACTGTTCCATATTTACAAAATATGTGGTCTGCATAGGGCACTAGCTACCAAGGGGACACCATCCCACCCTCTATGGGAGCACCATCAACACCACACACCCAACCCCAGAAAGAGATTTCAACCAAGGGGGACACTGAAGTTCAGCATAGGGGACTCATTTGATCAGTAGCTGCCCTGAGCAATTATTAGGGCCCAAGCGAAAATTCGCGCAGGGCCCTCTTGTTCTTCTAAGGATTATTAGGGCCCAAGCGAATTAAGCGCGCAGGGCCCTCTTGTTCTTCTAAGGATTTTTTTTTTTTTTTTTTTCCGTCTTCCGGGGCTTTTTGGGGGCCTTAACATGCTCAAAAACTCTTGAAAATTGGCACACACATTGGAATCTGCGGCCATTAGGACGCCGCAGAGGCTGGTACCCGGGCGTGGCAGGGGGGCTCGACAGCGCCCCCTTGAAAAAAAGTCTGAAAATTTGGTCCATATATTAAACACGCTTGCACGTATTAGTATGAAACTCGGTACACATATAGACCTCATCGGGCCGAACAACTTTCGTGCTCTAAGTTAAACGCCACGCCAACAGGAAGTCAGCTATTAAGGGTTGTTTGAAAAACGCATGCTCTGGAATTTGATATACTCCTCCTAGACGATTAATCCGATCGCCACCAGACTCGGTCAGCATGAAGTCAAGACATTGATGATTAAAAATTGCCAGCGGATTTTTGATATCTCGAACGGTTTGGCCGTGGCGAGGCAACGAATTTATGGCGAAAAAAAGGAAACAGGAAATGTGTTATAACGTCTGCATACATATATTGATCTTTATGAAACTTCACGAGTGTGTTGGTTGTAGTAGTCTGATCACATGGATGTGACTATTGTGAGTCAAAATTATAGCGCCACCAACTGGCAGCAGGAAGTGTATCACTTTTTGAAATGCTTTGAGATCACCCCTTATTTTACCTGATTTGCTTCAAACTTCATCAGTGTAATGTCAATAAACAGCAGATGTAGACCTATGACAGGATTTTTGATATTTGAAATATTGTTGCCATGGCAACAGGTCAAACTGTAATAATATTCTTGAGTGTTTTTGAGGCTCTTAACATGCTTCAAATTGCATGAAACTCGACACACACATCAATATTGTCAACCAGTAGACATGGACAAAGCCATAGAAATGGGCGTGGTGGAGGGGCTCAGTAGCGCCACCTTTTGACAAAGTGGAGGGGTTAGTTTTTCCTACAGTCACCAAACTCGGTACACATATTGTTCTCATCAAGCCGGACAATTTTCTAATTTACATTCATTAGCTCCAACCAACAGGAAGTCGGCTATTTTTGTTTGAATGTTAATTTTTTGAAAAAACAGGCTATGATTTTATACTACTACTCCTACAGGGTTTATCCAATTTACACCAAGCTTTTTTTTAACTTGTTGCTAACACATTGAAGTTGTTTAATTGCAAACGGATTTTGGATATCTCAAATGGTTTGGCCGTGGCGAGGCAACGAATTTATGGCAAGAAAAGGGAAACAAAGTGTTATAACTTCTGCATACATTAATTGATTTTGATGAAACTTTGGCTTAGTCTTCGTTGTACAAGGCTGATCACATGGATGTGACTATTGTGATTCAAAGTCATAGCGCCACCAACTGGAAGCAGAAAATGTGTCACTTTCAGCATACATTGAGATCACCCTCTTATTTTTACCTGATTTGCTTCAAAATTCATCAGAATAATGTTAAAACTTGGCACATGTAATCATTTGAAAATGGGCAGGGAGGAGGGGCTCTATAGTGGCACCTTGTAGTGCAGTAAATGTGGAGTGAATTTGACATAGCCCTTTGATGTTTAACCATTTTAAATGCCTATTGCCCGCTGTGCACAGTTGCCCTGAAGCCACCGGGGTGGCGATGCCACCGGGCTTGGGCCCGCCATCGCTGCTCGCAGCTATATTTATTTTTATTTTTTATTTTTTATTTTTTTTTCCGTCTTCCGGGGCTTTTTGGGGGCCTTAACATGCTCAAAAACTCTTGAAAATTGGCACACACATTGGAATCCGCGGCCATTAGGACGCCGCAGAGGCTGGTACCCGGGCGTGGCAGGGGGGCTCGACAGCGCCCCCTTGAAAAAAGTCTGAAAATTTGGTCCATATATTAAACACGCTTGCACGTATTAGTATGAAACTCGGTACACATATAGTCCTCATCGGGACGAACAACTTTCGTGCTCTAAGTTAAACGCCACGCCAACAGGAAGTCAGCTATTAAGGGTTGTTTGAAAAACGCATGCTCTGGAATTTGATATACTCCTCCTAGACGATTAATCCGATCGCCACCAAACTCAGTCAGCATGAAGTCAAGACACTGATGATTAAAAATTGCCAGGGGATTTTTGATATCTCGAACGGTTTGGCCGTGGCGAGGCAACGAATTTATGGCGAGAAAAAGGAAACAGGAAATGTGTTATAACGTCTGCATACATATATTGATCTTTATGAAACTTCACGAGTGTGTTGGTTGTAGTAGTCTGATCACATGGATGTGACTATTGTGAGTCAAAGTTATAGCGCCACCAACTGGCAGCAGGAAGTGTATCACTTTTTGAAATGCTTTGAGATCACCCTCTTATTTTTACCTGATTTGCTTCAAACTTCATCAGTGTAATGTCAATACACAGCAGATGTAGACCTATGACAGGATTTTTGATATTTGAAATATTGTTGCCATGGCAACAGGTCAAACTGTAATAATATTCTTGAGTGTTTTTGAGGCTCTTAACATGCTTCAAATTGCATGAAACTCGACACACACATCAATATTGTCAACCAGTAGACATGGACAAAGCCATAGAAATGGGCGTGGTGGAGGGGCTCAGTAGCGCCACCTTTTGACAAAAGTGGGGGGGTTAGTTTTTCCTACAGTCACCAAACTCGGTACACATATTGTTCTCATCAAGCCGGACAATTTTCTAATTTACATTCATTAGCTCCGACCAACAGGAAGTCAGCTATTTTGGTTTGAATGTTAATTTTTTGAAAAAAACAGGCTATGAATTTTATACTACTACTCCTACAGGGTTTATCCAATTTATACCAAGCTTTTTTTAACTTGTTGCTAACACATTGAAGTTGTTAATTGCAAACGGATTTTGGATATCTCAAACGGTTTGGCCGTGGCGAGGCAACGAATTTATGGCAAGAAAAGGAAACAAAGTGTTATAACTTCTGCATACATTAATTGATTTTGATGAAACTTCGGCTTAGTCTTCGTTGTACAAGGCTGATCACATGGATGTGACTATTGTGATTCAAAGTCATAGCGCCACCAACTGGAAGCAGAAAATGTGTCACTTTCAGCATACATTGAGATCACCCTCTTATTTTTACCTGATTTGCTTCAAAATTCATCAGAATAATGTTAAAACTTGGCACATGTAATCCTTTGAAAATGGGCAGGGAGGAGGGGCTCTATAGCGGCACCTTGTAGTGCAGTAAATGTGGAGTGAATTTGACATAGTCCTTTGATGTTTAACCGTTTTAAATGCCTATTGCCCGCTGTGCACAGTTGCCCTGAAGCCACCGGGGTGGCGGTGCCACCGGGCTTGGGCCCGCCATCGCTGCTCGCAGCTATATTGTTACTTATTCTTCTCTTTTTCTACTATACATTCTATAAAATAATGACTCACTTCTGTTGCCAAGAATGCACACATTCAACACTCAACCAAAAATGTAGAATGGCTTATATGCATTATACTTTTACTGCAGTAAAAGGAAACTGAATTTTAAAAACTATTTAATATTTTCTTCAGGTAGAACCGAAACATCACAAGTAATGCAGTTTCTATAATGTCATCAACTGTTAGTATTTTGACAGTCATTGCACTTTGATTGACTATATGTTCATGTTGGATAGAAAACTAATGCTAGTGATTGACAGAACGACTCTATTTTGAATCAGGTTTGCTGTGTTTTGATAGAGTTAGTATGTGTTGAAAAAGGTTTTTAGCATTTTGAAATGTAGAGTTTGTGTTTATTTACCAAAATATGGTTTTGGGCAGAAAATTAACTATTTGGCTAATTGTGTGATGTAGGTGTGTTGCTGTTTTAACTCTCTGGAGTCGGGTAACGCACCGGCGCGTTTTGCAGGATTTTTTTTTCACATTGCAGCAAAACAGACTATATATAGAATGTATATAGAAGATATAGAATATCTTCTTTTATTTGTGTACACTCAGAGTAAAAACAAAATGTTGTGCTTTTTGCAAAATAAAGAAAACTAACATGATGCGTGATCTGTCATCTCCCTCTGAACGAAGTCCGATCTGATAGTTCTCAGAAAATCAACTGTAACTTAGTGAATACTAATGACACAAAAATGAGACTTATGTCTAAAAAAACATTGAAATGTCAGGTTTTAAATCGTGTAAGTCAAATCAAAAAAATATTCTCTGTTTATATAATCTGTATGAAAAGAGACACATGTCAGATCTCCGTGATTCAGCTCATTATCCACAAATGCGGCCACGCCCATGGAGCCAGCGCTATTCAGACGCAAATTCTGAGGCAATACATGTATACATCGTCTCAATCGTGTATTTATTGTCTTCAAAAGTGTTTTGAATAGCCATAGTTAGCGATCTCTGGAAACCTGTTAGTTCCTGGATTGTCACATGGCCTATTCTTCTTTAGATTAATTTGTGGACTAAATGTGCACAGAGCGCCCTCCGGCTGCAAGTATGAATTGAAAACACAGTATCCAGCGCACAGTGATGACAATAAATATTGAATAAATATTACTCCTCTGTATAGAAAATTGACATAAACATGAGAATCCATCAATATTTTTCCAAATGTGCATGCTTTTTAGCTAAAAGCCTATATGAAATGCCATAGAGGTAACAATTATTCAGACACTTTGCATCACAGAAATACATTATATTTTAAAGTATATAATAGAATACCATTATTTTAAATTGTAATATTTCACAGTATTGCTGTTTTTTTCTGTATGTTTGATATACACCATGATGAGCTTGAGACATGATCACAGAGGTTTTTTTTTTTCACAGCCTACCTGACTGAAAGGCCTCATTATTATGCAGCTCAATAGAGGTTCTTTATGTGATTCTTTTGTTTCTTTCTTTTGCGCGATTGCTCCTGTCTGCCTCGCTGCCTCTGCCTCGCTACTCAGAGTGGTTTGCGTCTCCGTATAGCTTTGTTTTCTCTTACTTTTATTGAATCTCGTACTTTTATTCATTGTTGCTCATATTATTATTACTTTATATATACTATTGCCTACCACATTAATCTGACATCGCTAGCTTGTAATCTTTGAATCTAAATCGCTGTTACAAAGCGTGTGCATCTCGCTAGCTTGTTAATAGCTAGCGAGATGCACACATCAGTCTCTCGTGCGCTCCTTTTTCAACGCGTTCATCAAACAGCTGTGGTAACTCAGATCAGTCTACAAACACGGTGAGTCATGTCATCCTCTCCCAGCATCGTCTCCTGTTCCATTTGGCACGTTCAGCATAGCTCTCTCTGTCAGCGATGAGGGATTTACATGTCATAAATGTAGGGAAATAAATGTCAGGCTGACAGAGAGAATCTCAGAATTAGAGACACGCATCCAAACTTTAATCAAGGATAGTAAGAATGCAGGGGCTTCAGATACTGTTTTGGATGCGACTAGCTTAGTGAACTCTGTACATTGTTCGGTTCCGGCTGTAGAGACCGTGCAGCAGGGCACTTGGGTAACGGTGAGGCGGCCTAGCCGCGGAAAACACCACTCTTCCGTTCCAATAAGAACATCAAACAGGTTCTCCCCACTCAGTGACGCACCCACTGAGAATCCTGTTGAAAGTGCCCTAGTTATTGGCGATTCTATTACACGGAACGTGAAAATAGAGACACCAGCCACCATAGTCACATGTCGGGAGCCAGAGCACCTGACATCAAAGCAAATTTAAAAGTGCTGGTGCTAATGCTAATCGTAAATACTCTAAAATTATTATTCACATCAGCACAAATGATGTTCGACTTCGCCAGTTGGAGATCACTAAAATTAACATTAAAGAGGTGTGTGAACTCGCAAGTACAATGTTAGGAGAAGTAATTTGCTCTGGCCCTCTTCCTGTTCGGAGTGATGAGATAGTTAGCAGATTATCATCACTCAATGGCTGGCTGTCTAAGTGGTGTCCGCAGAATAATACAGGTTTCATAGACAATTGGAAAAGTTTTTGGGGCAGACCTGACCTGTTGAAAAGAGATGGTATTCATCCCTCCCGGGATGGTGCTGCTCTTCTCTCTGGTAATATGGCACATAGTCTTAGAGCTGAAACATGACAAACTGGGGCCCACGACAGGAAAAAGCAGCAGACAGACTGGCTAAACCGACCGTCTGCTAGCTGCCTCACGTTACAGAAGTCAGATAATTCCCAACACATAGAAACTCTCACATCTAGATATTATCACATAGAGACTGTGTCTGTACCCCGAATTAGTAAAAACAAAAAACTTCCAAACCCATTTAATGGTAAAAATTTAATTGATGTTCAACAAATAAAAAATAGAGATAATAATGATAAACAAATGATAAAGCTTGGGTTGTTAAATATTAGATCACTTTCTTCAAAAGCACTTATTGTAAATGATATTATCACAGACAATAATCTAGATGTGCTATGTTTGACAGAAACCTGGCTAAAACCGGACGATTACATTACTTTAAATGAGTCTAGCCCTCAAGGTTATGATTATCGACACAATCCTTGACAGCAAGGCAAAGGGGGAGGTGTTGCTGCAATTTATAGTAATATTTACAGTATTAGTCAAAAGTCTTTCAAATATAATTCCTTCAAAGTGATGGTACTTTACGTAACATTATGTAAGTTGACATTTGTGCTGGCTACTGTATATAGGCCACCAGGGCACCATACAGACTTTATTAAAGAATTTGCTGATTTTCTATCAGAGTTAGTACTAGCTGCAGATAAAGTCCTTGTTGTTGGTGATTTTAATATCCATGTAGATAATAAAGACTCATTGGGATTGGCATTTAAAGACATTCTAAACTCTATTGGTGTTAGACAACACGTGTCAGGACCCACTCATTGTCGTAGTCATACTTTAGATCTAATATTGTCACATGGATCGATATGATGCCGTTGAAATTCTGTAGCAGAGTGACGACATCTCAGATCATTATCTAGTCTCATGTATACTACATTTGGTCAAAGCGGCTAAACTGCCTCTGTAGTGATTTTTACTTTGTCCATCCAAGGACGCGAAGTAAAATAGGGATTGGTACTCAAGCCACCGCTGATGTTGTGATTTTTGGACACACGTCTCTTAAGGTGTGGTTATGAGTACATCAGATGACCACTTCCCCCTTTTTCCCTAGTTCAGGGCACCAGTCAAGGTCTGTTACCTTGGCCGTATGAGAACACTCCCAACAGGGGCTTTCATTCATTTAGAATTAATGTAAAGTGGTCAGCTGATTTATCTGAAAGATTGGTGAAATTGCTAACTTGTAGAACCTTTTCTGTATTATCAGCACAAGGAAGACACAAGTGTAATAAAATAAATTTTATTAACAAAAAGATAAACAAGAATAACTAACACAACTACTAAATGAATACCATGAATGATAAAGGAATAAAGTGCATAAGATACATAGAATACAATGATTAAGTTGAGTGTGGCTATGGAAGAGTTACGTTATCTTAGGGAAAGATAAACTGTCTCTCTGAAAATAATAAGGTGGAGAACCTATTATGCAACAAACAAATAAACGAGAGATTATTGTTATTGACTAACATCAGCTATTGAATCTAATAGGAATTAGGAAACTATATACTGATAATATACAACAATGCCAAGGTCTCTGGAAAGAGGTTTGGTTAAGTGATATTTACGTTCACTTGGTTGAGTCCGATGACGGTGACGTCTTCCACTGGTTGTGCTGGGTGACAATGCAGTGGGGAGAGAGCCATTTTCAACAGTCTTGAACACGAAGCTCTGTGGGATGCTGATCTCCTGGAGCACCAAAGGGTCCTAAAATCTGGAACACGCAGATGAGGCCCCGGTGTAGGTGCAGAAGGTCCTTAAAAATCTGGAACACGCAGACGAAGGTACCTTGAAGTAAAGGTTTGCTCTCCTGAGCTTAACCTTGTTGCAGATGTCGTCACTGTCTCGCTGGACGGAAACTTTGAACGTAGTGTTGGTTAATGTCTCTTTCCTCAAAAGCTGGAGGCTTAGAACGTGGTCGTCTCTGTTGCTGCCTCACAAGCTGTAGACTCAGATCATGGGATCTGTTGTTGTCTCTCTGGATGGACCAGAGGCCGAATGGTGTTGTATCTGTTAATATCTGTCCCTGTGCAGGACAGACTCAGAACGGTGTATCTGTTGTGTCTATCCCCTTTGACGGACAGACTCAGAACAATATCTGTTATGTCTCACCCGATGGGAGACTCAGAACAAGGAGTGTCGGTAGAAAGGGTACCTTTATCCCTTTCCGATGAGGAGGAGATTGCATTTTGGCGCTTCCCTTCGAGTGCTGTGATTGGCTGCTGGCATCAGAGGGGACACACAGAGTGTGGCCCACCCTTTCTCCCCTGTGGAAACTCATTTGCATATAAACAAAGTTGGAAGTTTACAGTGTCTTTAAAGTTTACCAATGCATTTCTCACTTTCCAAACCACCACCAGAATACCTTTGGCAATATTCTAAACAAATAGAGACTAAACATGATGGAAAAAGATTGAACTGTCATTCAATTGTACATTAACAGCTGTATTTGTATCAGATGTTGCACTACAAATGGCTGTCACTGAGAATACTTATTTCTGTGAATAAGTGTGAAATGGATGTGTAGTTTGCATCAGTTCTAAGGTTTTCAAACATAGTTTTGAATGGATTTGGATGGATCTTTGTAATCTCTCTTTGTTTCACCCATTTCTGCTAAGGTCCCGAGGAATTTTTATGGCAGTCTCTGGCCAACCTTAGGAAGTAGTGTTTAGATGGGTGAAGGGCACTAACTGCCTGTGGACCAATGAGAAGTCTTGTCCTTCCCAGGCTTGGTACAAGAGGTCTTCTTCTTACCCTCTAAGAGAGGTCTGGATGTTGTCCTTCCATCTTTATCTGATGGCGTAGGACAGTTTGTTTGTGTTAGTCCACCGAGATCCAATCAAAATGTAGCAAACCTTTGTCCACTGTTACGGACAGAAAGGGGCCCGGCCATAAACTGGGCCCTAGAATGTGCTGTTCACTACACCTCTCTGCCATAAATATGGTAGAACCATCACTTCTACCATCACTTCTGCGTTTAAAAAAAGATTAAGGAAATTAATACAATGCCATGTTACAATGAGCACACTCGGGCCCTAAAAACAGCAGCCAGAAAAAAATGGAGCGCAGCTGAAAGAAAACAAAACTAGAAGTATTTCGCATTTCGTGGAGAGAGAGAATGATTGAGTACAGAAAGGCCTTAAAAACTGCTAGATGCTTATTTTCAAAACTTTTAGAAGAAAAAAACACCACCCTAGGTATTTATTTGATACAGTGGCTAAATTAACAAGAAATAAAGCTTCAACTTCTGATGTTTCCAAAGAGCACAGCAGTAATGACTTTATGAACTTCTTTACTTGCAAGATTGATATTAGAGAAAAAATTATAACCATGCAACCGTCTACTGCAGTATCATGTCAGACAGTGCATTGTAGTGTCCCTGAGGAAAAATTCAATTCATTTACTGCTTTACGAGAGGAAGAATGTCTAATCTTGTTAAATCATCAAATCAAACAATGTATGTTAGACCTATACCGACTAAGCTATTGAAAGAGATGCTTCCAGAGGTCATAGATCCTTGTCTTAATATTGTTAATTCATCTTATCACTAGGATACGTACCAAAAACTTTAAGCTGGCTATTATTAAACCTCTATTAAAAAAAAAAAAAAATCACAACTTGATCCTAGAGAATTAGTCAATTACACTCTGATCTCAAATCTTACTTTTCTGTCAAAAATACTTGAAAAGGCAGTATCATCACAACTATGTTCCTTTTTAGAAAGAATAGTATCTGTGAGGATTTCAGTCAGGATTTAGACCGTACCATAGTACTGAGACTGCTCTCATTAGAGTTACTAATGATTTGCTCTTATCAGATCGTGGATGTATCTCTTATTGTGTTACTGGATCTTAGTGCTGCATTTGACACTATCAATCACAATATTCTTTTAAATAGACTCGAAAACTATGTTGGCATTAGTGGAATTGCATTGTCATGGCTCAAATCATACTTATCTGACCGTTATCAGTTTGTAGTAGTAAATGAAGAGAGGTCATATCGATCACAAGTTCATATGGAGTACGCAAGGCTCAGTACTTGGACCATTGCTTTTCAGTCTGTACATGCTACCCTTGGGAGATATCATTAGGAAGCATGGCGTTAGTTTTCATTGTTACGTTGATGATACTCAGCTCTGTATTTCTTCGCGCCCTGACGAAACTTACCAATTCGCAAAATTAACAGAATGTATAGGTGATATAAAAAACTGGATGACCAGTAATTTCCTACTACTAAATTCAGAAAAAAACAGATTCTAATTTTTGGACCGAAAATTCTTCACGTATAACCTAGAATACTGTCTAACACTTGATGGTTGCTCTGTTAAGTCTTCGTCGTCAGCTAGGAACCTGGGTGTGCTCTTTGATACCAATCTTTCATTTGAAGGCCATGTTACTAGCATCTGTAAAACCGCATTCTTCCATCTTAAAAATATATCTAAACTATGACATATGCTCTCAATGAAGAATGCAGAACAGTTAGTTCATGCGTTCATGACCTCGAGGCTAGATTACTGTAACGCTCTACTGGGTGGTTGTTCCTCCCGCTTGATAAATAAACTACAGCTCGTACAAAATGCAGCAGCTAGAGTTCTTACTAGAACTAGAAGTATGACCATATTAGCCCAGTTCTGTCGTCACTGCATTGGCTTCCTGTTAAACATCGTATAGATTTTAAAATCTTGTTAATTACTTACAAAGCACTAAGTGGTTTAGCTCCCCAGTACTAAGCGAGCTCTTAAGCATATAGTCCTCACGTTTATGCGATCTCAGAATTCAGGCCAGCTGATATACCTAGAATATCAAAATCAACCGCAGGTGGTAGATCCTTCTCCTATTTGGCACCTAAACTCTGGAACAATCTCCTAGCATGTTCGGAAGCAGACACACTCTGTCAGTTTAAATCTAGACTAAAAACGCATCTCTTTAAACTGGATACACATAACACATTATAAATTATATTTTTCAATTCCTTAAGGAGATTAGGCTGCATAAATTAGGTCAGCCGGAACCGGGAACACTTCCTATAACACCAGATGTACTCGTTACATCAGAAGAATGGATCTATGCTAATATTAGTTTCTGTTTGCCTGAGGTTTACCGTAGTCAACCGGATCTGGGCCGTATCCAGATGAGGACCGAGGACCGGTTGCCCTGACACGACCACAACGCCGCCCTGAGTATAAACATAGATGAGTCAACTAGACATCCACTGTGAAGGCTCATCGACACGCAGCCAGTGTCACAGTTCTCAACAGACCGTCCATACCGGCGTGATGAATACGATCCTCACTGGATGGAACTGAAATAAATACTTTGAATGTTGCGATCCATCAGAACTTATGATAGCAACCTGAAATTGTAACAAAGCATTGTTCGCCCGAGGAGACTGGCCCCCCGACTAAGCCTGTTTCTCCCAAGGTTTTTGTTTCCATTTAACACCTATTTGCCACCGTTTGCCACCCTGTTGGAGTTTGGTCCTTGCGCTGTCCTTTGGCTTGCTTATTTGGGGACACTTGACACTTGATTGACATTTGATATTCAACAGTATTCTTGACATTTATTCAACAGTGCTTTGATCTGCCTGCATTGACACATTCTTTAGAGCTGCTGTGCAGCCAAATTATATACCAGTTATCACTGTAAGCAGCTTACACAATCTGCATTGTAAAAAGCGCTATATACAAATAAAGTGTGACTTGATTGACTTTGTCTTCGGTGTAAAAACACCCCTTATTCATTGATGATTCACACCTCCACGCATACTGTGTTTCTTGACAAAAAGTGTTTAAAAACCTAATCAATATATTGTTATTAAATGAACAGTAGGCAGGATAATTTTTAAATAATTCTGAAACAAAAAAACTATAGTCTACAATCCCAATACCCAGAAGTCTTGTGAACATTATATATATCTATTTTTGGCCTTATATCAGTACTTAAGTTTTTTGTTTTTCAATAACCCGCATAAAAGTTTCTTCAAAAAACAAACATGTACATACATGTTAGGGATGTCCCGATCATGTTTTTTGCCCTCGAGTCCGAGTCATTTGATTTTGAGTATCTAAGATACCAAGTCCCGATCCGATACTTCTAATACATGAAAAAGAATAAAGAAGAGTGAAAAAACAGATCCGATCCAGGAACAGTGCTTTCAGGTTTTCAGGTATCTACAGTCGTTTCTCACGTAGCCTACAGAAAATGGATAAAGTAATCAAATATAAAAATATCACGCACTATTATCTTTACGTGAAAAAATAAATAAAGATTAATCATTATTGGAAGTTACAAAAACTATTCAGTCAAGAGCAGGAATGATTTCTTTGTTATTTGTTGTTGATTTTAAAGGGGTATTTCACCCAAAAATGAAATTCTGTCATTTATTACTCACCCTCATGCCGTTCCACACCCGTAGCCTCATTAATCTTCGAACACAAATTAAGATATTTTAGGTCAAATCCAATGGCTCCGTGAGGCCTTCATAGGGAGTAATGTCAATTCTTCTGTCAAGATCACAAAGGTACTAAAAACAATCTAAATCAGTTCATGGAGTACAGTTGTTCAATATTAATATTATAAACCGACGAGAATATTTTGGTGCGGCGAAAAAAAACAAAAATAACGACTTATTTAGTGATGACCGATTTCAAACACTGCTTCAGGAAGCATGAGCATTAGGAATCAGTGTATCGAATCATGAATCGGATCGCGGTTCAAACCCGCCAAAACGGCTGAAATCAGTGACTTGGCGCTCCGAACTGCAGATTCGATACACAGATTCACTGGTGGCTCATGCTTCCTGAAGCATTGTTTTGAAATCGGCCCAAACAAATAAGTCGTTATTTTTTTTTTTTTTTTTTTTGGCACACCAAAATATTCTCATCGCTTTATAATATTAATATAAACCACTGTACGCACATGAACTGATTAGATGTTTTTTAGGACCTTTATGGATCTTGAAGAGGAAGTGACATTACTCCCTATGGAGGCCTCACGGAGCCATCGGATTTGAACTAAAATACTCTTGTGTTCCGAAGATTATGAAGGTCTTACGGTGTGTGGACGGCATGAGGGTGAGAAATAAATTGACAGAATTTTCATTTTTGGGTGGGAACTAACTAACCTTAACCTTAATACAGGCAGCAGGAATAGTTTTTTTCCATATATAGACATGGCACGATCCAGTACATATTTACTCTACCCACTGCGCTGGTCTTTTCGACTATATAAGTTTCCACTTAAGACTAACCGACTATGTTGCTAGGGAACTCCTAAGACGGGCATGTGACATATTTTGTATATGAATTTGTCCGCTGAAGCGCAAGACTTGAAAGAGAATCAGTATTGCGCGCGGACTGAAAAGCGTGTGCGCGCTTCGGATGAGCACACACAAATCTTTCACAGCGCGTGCGAGTTCTCTTTCGCGTCTTGTTCTGAAGGTTTAAATCAGCAAGGTTAATGAGTTAGTTTAGACACAGACAGCAACGTGTGCTGTTCAGGTCTCACCTGTATCAACACCCGGGTGATGACGGCGTAAATGACTGGACATTAGAGCAGACGGCACTCACAGTTAACAGTTTATAAAGAGTGATGTTTTGTCCAAGCTTTCTGTTATCGTTGTTGTAACGTTTTGCGCATCCATCGACTGAAACATACATTATTTGAACTCTGTCTGTCTGTTTTCCCGTTTGCTATTTTAAACAAACCATATTAACCAATAGATGCGTCGTCATCGAGATGGCCCACAGTGAAAGTGCGTATCGAACCGTAAGTGGAGAACCGTCGGTTCGATTTTTACTGAGAACCGTTTGCACCCTAATACATTATTATCCGAGTCTGATCGGGAGGTAACGTCCGATTCCGATCGAGTCTGAAATCACGTGATCGGGCCTGATTTCCGATCACGTACTCGGATCTGGACATCCCTAATACATGTGCTCACATACGAGGGTACGGAAAGTATTCAGACCCTCTTAAATTTTCACTCTTTGTTATATTGCAGCCATTGCTAAATCATTTAAGTTCATTTTTTTCCTCATTAACGTACACACAGCACCCATATTGACAGAAAAACACAGAATTGTGACATTTTGCAGATTATAAAAAAAAAAATGAATATCACATGGTCCTAAGTATTCAGACCCTTGTCAGTATTTAGTAGAAGCAACCCTTTTGATCTAATACAGCCTGAGTCTTTTTGGGAAAGATGCAACAAGTTTTTCACACCTGGATTGGGGGTCCTGGCCATTCCTCCTTGCAGATCCTCTCCAGTTCTGTCAGGTTGGATGGTAAACGATGGTGGACAGCATTTTAGGTCTCTCCAGAATGCTCAATTGGGGTTTAAGTCAGGGCTCTGGCTGGGCCATTCAATAACAGTCACAGAGTTGTTGTGAAGCCACTCCTTCGTTATTTTAGCTGTGTGCTTAGGGTCATTGTCTTGTTGGAAGGTAAACCTTCGGCTCAGTCTGAGGTCCTGAGCACTCTGGAGAAGGTTTTCGTCCAGGATATCCCTGTACTTGGCTGCATTCATCTTTCCCTTGATTGCAACCAGTCGTCCTGTCCCTGCAGCTGAAAAACACCCCCACAGCATGATGCTGCCACCACCATGCTTCACTGTTGGGACTGTATCGGACAGGTGATGAGCAGTGCCTGGTTTTTCTCCACCATACCGCTTAGAATTAAGGACAAAAAGTTCTATCTTGGTCTCATCAGACCAGAGAATCTTATTCTCACCATCTTGGAGTCCTTCAGGTGTTTTTTAGCAAACTCCATGCGGGCTTTCATGTGTCTTGCACTGAGGAGAGGCTTCCATAGGGCCACTCTGCCATAAAGCCCTGACTGGTGGAGGGCTGCAGTGATGGTTGACTTTCTACAACTTTCTCCCATCTCCCGACTGCATCTCTGGAGCTCAGCCACAGTGATCTTTGGGTTCTTCTTTACCTCTCTCACCAAGGCTCTTCTCCCCCGATAGCTCAGTTTGGCCGGACGGCCAGCTCTAGGAAGGGTTCTGGTCATCCCAAACGTCTTCCATTAAAGGATTATGGAGGCCACTGTGCTCTTAGGAACCTTAAGTGCAGCAGACATTTTTTTGTAACCTTGGCCAGATCTGTGCCTTGCCACAATTCTGTCTCTGAGCTCTTCAGGCAGTTCCTTTGACCTCATGATTCTCATTTGCTCTGACATGCACTGTGAGCTGTAAGGTCTTATATAGACAGGTGTGTGGCTTTCCTAATCAAGTCCGAATCAGTATAATCAAACACAGCTGGACTCAAATGAAGGTGTAGAACCATCTCAAGGATGATCAGAAGAAATGGACAGCACCTGAGTAAATATATGAGTGTCACAGCAAAAGGTCTGAATACTTAGGACCATGTCATATTTCAGTTTTTCTTTTTTAATAAATCTGCAAAAATGTCAACAATTCTGTGTTTTTCTGTCATATGGGGTGCTTTGTGTACATTGAGGAAAAAAAATGAACTTAAATGATTTTAGCAAATGGCTGCAATATAACAAAGAGTGAAAAATTTAAGGGGGTCTGAATACTTTCAGTACCCACTGTATTATGGTAGCCTAGTTTGTGCTGAATACAGTGTAATGACACTTTTTCCATTAATATGTTTATGAACAACTGAAAAAAAGCACAAATGTCAGGGCATGTCAAAACTTCTCCAGGCCCAAATCAGCCTCAGACTCCAGAGGGTTAGAGTTTAGAAAAAGTACTTAAGTATTGGTAAACGCTTGTTAGCAATTGAAAAAAAACTGTAACATGTAAACGAAGCATTCTGGTGCACTCTGACAAGAACATAAATGGCAAAAACAACATTTGCTTCAAGTAAAAATAAAATAAAAATATAGTTGCAAGCAGCAATGCGGGGCCAAGCACCGAAGGCCATTGAAAATAAGGAATAAATAATAATGAGAAAAATGAAATAAGAAATAATGAAAAAAATGTTTGGGTTGTAGCGCAGTGCAGAGCAAGAAGAGCAAAAACAGCAGAAATTTAATGTACTTGAAAAAAAGGTGGTTCAGAAGTAGAGGTGAGAATGAACTCAAAATGAACAGAATAAGAAATAAGAGGAAAAAGGAATCAAATTGACTCACTACACACAATTGTATAAAGTTGCACCACGCAGGGTTCGAACCCACAACCTCCTGGTCCAGTGACTATTTCTCATCTCATTGCACCACTGGGCAAGTGAATGTTTACACAACTGCAGAAGTTCAGTAGTTTATGTGAAAATGGACTCAAAATTTGGACATTTTATAAAACTGCACTGAATGTTATATTTAATAACTTTACTTTAGATAATTCTGCAGCTCATCATGCTGTAGCGCAATACGGAGCAGGAAGAGGAAAAACAGCAGAAAATGAACAAACATGAAACAGCTGGTACAGAATTACAGGCGAGAATGAACTCAGAATGTACAAAAGCTTAGATGAAAATGAACACAGCATGAAACAAAAAGCATTTATTTCTAATCCAAGAGGCAATAAAGGAATCAAAACGCACAATTTCATAAAACCGCTCCACCCGGGATTCAAACCCTCTATCTTTGGGTACAGTGTGCTCTTCAGGTATCTGGCTTTACACATTGAGCTACTTGAGGATGCATTTTCAACAGGCTGTGGAAGACAACTTTTAATGTAAGAAAGAATTTGCAAAAAAGCATTACTTAGCATGCTAACCATATTAGCATGCTAAGCTAACTTAGTGCTAATGAAGCTCATGGTTAACTTGATAGCTGAAGAGCCACATTAAAAAGAATGACAACTGGTTAGCATGCTAAGCTAACTAACATAAGACAACAAACACAAGCAAGGTCACATTCAGAGACGAATATCTCGGGAATGGTAGCGAATATCAAAAATCTGTTCAGTCATTTCTATGCGGCTCAGTCCAAAGATCATCTGAGCCGATTTTGAACAAAATTGGACAAAATTTGTGGGAGGAGTAGCGAAAAAACTGTTTTTCATTTATTTCAATATGACGGACAGGTACATTTAAGGAAAATGACAAATGACACATCGTTGGAATTGGCATTAGCCAGGGAATAAAGTGGAATATTCTATATCCTCGGATTCGGCATGACCCAAGGAATCCATAGACACTAAGATCATGATTTTCTGACAAACTGTTCAAAAGATATTGGCCAAAATAGCCATTTTCCAGATCTCATAAACTGTAGGTGGCGCTGTTCCCAAATTGTGTATGGACCCTCAGATCGTGGTTCCAATGAAGCCTACCAATTTTGGTTTCGACTGCTCAAAGTTTGGCTGAGACACAACCTCTGAACCAATTTGGGTCGACCTTGTTAAGTTTGTGACATCATAACTTTTGAACAAAGATGAATAAAAAAAATATCTGTTGAGTCACTTCTATGTGGCTTGGTCCAAAGATCATGTGACTAAAGTTTGGACAAAATTGGAGAACATTTGAAGGAAGAGTAGTGAAAAAAAGGAATACTGTACTTTTCAAAATGGCGACTACTGTAATGGGTGGAGTCTTAATGTAAGGTGTTGATTGGAATCAGCATAAGAAGAGAAATCAGATATACTAAAGATTTTTCTAGACCAAATGTTTCAAATGTTATAACCTTTAGAAAAGTGAATTTTTTAACTGGTGGTGGCGCTATAGAGTTGGTCATAGAGACTTCAACTTTGGTTCAATGGCTTTTCATGAGCATCTCTACAAGTGTGCCAAATTTCATCATTTTCTCACGTTTCATTGATAGGGCTGCCATAGACTCCCAGAGGAGAGGAAGAAGAAATATAGCTGCAAGCAGCAATTACGGGGCCAAGCAAAAAGCGGCACAACAAGCCAGCCAACATGGCTGGGAGCATTAGACCAGCTGCAACAGTGAGCAATTAAAGACCTATTAAGATCATTTTAGGCAAAAGAGATGAAAAATGATACAGTCAATTATAAAGATTTACTGGTTTATCACTTTTGACCAATAGGTGGTGCTGTGACCAAATTAATGTGGTATGGTCAGAGTGAGGTAACAATGACACTCACTAAGGATATGACTCCCGTGAAAATAAGTCAACTAGGTCAAAAGTTATAAGCATATGAAAAAAAAACACTAACTCCTACATGCCGAAACTCAGCATGTAGGCTCTAGTCTTGCTTGGGATGATATGTACAAAATTTGGTCAGAATATGATAAAGCATTGTAGAGATACAGCCATGAGTCCAAATTGGGTGCTCTGTGTTAAATTAATTTGCATGTTATTTGAGAATGGTTGAGTTTATCAGAAAGCTTTAGATGTCTTTTTGCCAGAATGGACTGAAGTTGATCTGATTTTCAATGCAATCAAATGAAACGTCTAGGATTAGTTCGAAAAAGCAGGTGTTACGCAAAATTCAACATGTCGGACAAACCATAAGTCGAAACCTAGCATGTTTGGTATCGTTGGACTCAGCAGGGATTCAGGAGTCTAATATCATGACTATTTTGAAAATAAGTCGACCACACCCATAGTAATAAGCATTTGAATATTATTTGATTTTACCACTAGGTGGCGCTGGTGCGAAACTTCTCAGGCACCATCGGGGCCTTGTGTTGATGACCCATACCGAGTTTTGTGATGATACGCTAATGCCTTCATAAAATACAGCATTTTTACACAACATTCAAAATGGCCGACAGCCAAAATGGCTGATATGGGAAAATTGGATATCATTCGACTTGTCATGATGCCCTGAATCTAACAAGACCAAAAGTTATGATTTTTGGACAAATCTATTTGAAGCTAAATTTAAAAATAGTCATTTTTTGTATAATGAAACCAGTAGGTGGTGCTGCGCCGAAACTCAGCATGTAGGCTCTGGTCTTGCTTGGGATGATATGTATGAAGTTTGGTCTGAATATGATAAAGCATTGCAGAGATACAGCCATGAGTCCAAATTGGGTGCTCTACATTAAATTAATTTGCGTGTTATTTGAGAATGGTTTGATTTACAGAAAGGCTTTTGATAATATTTGGCCAGAATGGACTGAAGATGATCTGATTTGATTTTCATGACAATCAAATGAAGCGTCTAGGACGAGTTCGAAAAAGTAGGTTTTTCGCAAAATTCAACATGGCGGACAAACCATAAGTCGAAACCTAGCATGTTTGGTATCATTGGACTCAGCAGGGATTCAGGAGTCTAAGATCATGACTATTTTGAAAATAAGTTGATCACACCTATAATGATACGCATTTGAATGTTTGATTTTACCACTAGGTGGCGCTGGTGCGAAACTTCTCAGGCTCGTTCAGGGCATCGTTCCGATGACCCATACCGAGTTTTGTAATGATACGCTAATGCGTTCATATAATACAGCATTTTAGCACACATATGATTTTTGGACAAACCTATCTGAAGCTACAAGCAAAAATAGCCAATTTTTGTATCTCCAGACCAGTAGGTGGCGCTGTGCCGAAACTCAGCATGTAGGCTCTGGTCCTGCTTGGGATATGTATGAAGTTTGGTCTGAACATGATAAAGCATTGCAGAGATACAGCCATGAGTCCAAATTGGGTGCTCAATGTTAAATTGATTTGCATGTTATTTGAGAATGGTTGAGTTTATCAGAAAGCTTTTGATAACTTTTTGCCAGAATGGACTGAAGATGATCTGATTTGATTTTCATGACAATCAAATGAAGCGTCTAGGACTAGTTCGAAAAAGTAGTTTTTTCGCAAAATTCAACATGGTGGACAAACCATAAGTCGAAACCTAGCATGTTTGGTATCGTTGGACTCAGCAGGGATTCAGAAGTCTATGGACATCTTTTGAAAATAAGTTGACCACACTTAAAGTGATAAGCATTTGAATATTTGACTTTACCACTAGGTGGCGCTGGTGTGAAACTTTTCAGGCTCGTTCAGGGCATCGTTCTGATGACCCATACCGAGTTTTGTGATGATATGCTAATGCGTTTATAAAATACAGCATTTTAGCACACAATTCAAAATGGCCGATGACCAAAATGGCTCATATGGTAATAATGGTTATCATTCGACTCGGCATGATGCCCAGAAGCTGACATGACCACATTTATGATTTATGGACAAACCATTCAGAAGTTATTAGCATAAATAGCCATTTTTCGTATCTCCGGACCAGTAGGTGGCACTGCGCCGAAACACTGCATGTTGCCTCAATTCATGCTTGTGATGACATGTACTAAGTTTGGTCAGAATACGATAAATCATTTTGGAGATATAGCCTCATGTCTGATTTTGCGAGCTCTTCGTCAAATTCATTTGAGCCCTATTCGAGAACGGATCAATCTATCAAAAAGGTTTTGAGAAGTTTTTGCAGTCATGGTCTGAAGATGATCTGATTCAATTTTGGTGATAATTGGAGCAACGTTCTAGGAGGAGTTCGAAAAAGTAGGTTTTTCGGAAAATTCAAAATGGCGGGAAAATGTTCATGATGGAAAATGACGTCATAGGGTGCATTTGAATCATCTTGAGCCAAGGAATCAGAGGAAATAAGATTCAAAATACGGTTCAAAAGTTATTAGCATAAACAGAAGTCCAGAGCGGAAGAATAATAAGAAGAGAAAACTAACGATTACAATAGGTGCCTTCGCACCTTCGGTGCTTGGCCCCTAAAAAGAAAGCCAACAGATACAATAGGTGCCTCCGCACCTTCGGTGCTTGGCCCCTAAATATAGCTGCAAGCAGCAATTACGGGGCCAAGCACAAAAACGGCACAAGAAGCCAGCCAAAGACCTATTAAGATCATTTTAGGCAAAAGAGCTGAAAAATGATAAAAATTTACTGGTTCATCACTTTCGTCCAAGACTGGGTTTTGCATCATGCCTCAAATTCGTTGCTCCGGTATCCAAAAACAGTTTGACGTATCGACTTGAAATCCATAACTTTTTGTTGGCATGGTCTGAAGATGATACGTTTCAATTTTGGTGAAAATCGGAGCAACAGTCTAGGAGGAGTTTGAAAAAAGTAGTTTTTTTAAAGAAAAACAATATGGCGGACAGGAAGATTAGCCGACTATGGCAAATTTGATATCTGTGTTCTCAGCATGACCCAACGAATCTACTGAGACCAGTTCCATTACAATCGGTTAATATAGTCAAAAGTTATTAGCATTTTTGTAAATTTTGTTATATCTTTTGACCACAAGGTGGCACTGTGCCAAAACTTTTTGAGTATTGTCAGGGCATGGTGTCAAAGAGCCATACCGAGTTTCGTAACGACACGCTAATGCGTTCGTATAATACTGCATTTTAGCACAAAATTCAAAATGGCCGATATGGGAAAATTGGATGTCATGATGCCCTGAATCTAACGAGACCAAATTTATGATTTTTGGACAAACCCATCAGAAGTTATAAGCAAAAAGAGCCATTTTTCATATCTTCGCACCAGTAGGTGGCGCTGCGCCGATTCACTGCTTGATGCCTCAGGTCATGCTTGTGATGACATGTACCAAGTTTGGTCTGAATACGATAAAGCGTTGCGGAGATACAGCCTTACGTCTATTTTCGCAAACACTACGTGCAATTCGTTCGCGTCTTTTACGAAAACGGTTTGAGGAATCAACTTGAATTCCATAACTTTTGTCGGCATGGTCTGAAGATGATCTGGTTAAATTTCCATGAAAATCGGAGTAACGGCCTAAGAGGAGTTCAAAAAAGTATGTTTTTCAGAAAATTCAAAATGGCGGAAAAATTTTCATGACGGAAAACGACGACATTCGTCTTGACCCAAGGAATCAGAGGAAAAAAGAATTTTGTTTCTACCCCTTATGGTTCAAAAGTTATTAACATAAACATAAGTGCAACTTTGGACAGCTGGTGGCGCTAGAGGGATTGAGTTAGAGACTCCAAATTTGCTATGGACACAGATCCGACTGTTCTCTAACTGTGTGCCAAATTTCACAACTTTTTACCATACGGTTCTATGGGCTGCCATAGACTCAAAGAAGAAAGAAAAGAAAAAAGAAGAAAGAAGAAAGAAGAGAAGAAGAAGAAGAAGAAGAAGAAGAAATAAAAATAAAAAGAATGCCAACAGATACAATAGGTGCCTCCGCACCTTCGGTGCTTTGCCCCTAATAAGAAAACTAACAGATACAATAGGTGCCTTCGCACCTTCGGTGCTTGGCCCCTAATAATAAGAAAACTAACGATTACAATAGGTGCCTTTGCATCTTCGGTGCTTGGCCCCTAATAAGAAAACTAACAGATACAATAGGTGCCTTCGCACCTTCGGTGCTTGGCCCCTAATAATAAGAAAACTAACGATTACAATAGGTGCCTTCGCACCTTCGGTGCTTGGCCCCTAAAAAACTAACGATTTCAATAGGTGCCTACGCACACTCTGTGCTTGTCCCATAACAATAATAATAATAATAAGAAGAAGAAGACAACTAACAGATACAAGAGGGGCTACAGCACCTTTGGTGCTTGGCCCCTAATAATAATAAAAAATTATTAGCACTGGGGCTGAGCATTGACACAAATTTCACAACTGAATGTGATTTTGATTCAGAAGCTTGTGATTTGATTTGATTTGATTAGCTTTGATTCAGTATTGATTAATTTGGGGCCTATCAGGTACAGTAGATGGCAAATTTTCTCAAAGAAAAAAATATCTCTCAACTAATGCTGTATACTATACAGGGAACCACAGCTGGTACATCATTATAATATTAAAGGTTAAAATTGATTTGTAAGCTACTTACATATAGGCTAAATTACACAAATTTATGACAATTATTTTTCTACTCTTTTTTTTATTTAGGCCTAAACATTTAAATGGTGGCTGTCATAAAACGGATTTATACATTCATGCACGTTAAGTACAAATACAATGAATATGCAATAGCCTAGTGTGCATATATTTAGCAAAATGCAATGTTTTTGGACATTGAATGACTTTTCTGAGGTAGGCCAAATGTGACATTTTTACAAGCTGTTTTATTGATGCCTTTCTGTGGTTGAAACACTGATTGATCGATTGCATGCGACATGATATGGATTTCGGTAAGTTGTACTGTATCTTTCAACATACCTTCGGATGTTCATTTATGTTTATTTTGTCTTTGTAACTAGTAAAGCGGATGAGATGGCCGGATCACTAGCGCTACAGCGATCTATCACGCCACAGAGTGGCAAGAAAGATCGTGACTCACTCCAGTCTATAGGAAAGTAGCCCATTTTCGATTCTTGTGAAAATCCTGGGACAAACACACACTTGCCCCGAAAAAAACCCTCTTCAGATCTAAACGATTCACATAAATTACGTATTTTGATTCAAAAGGGCTAATTTTGCCGTAAAGTGACTAGTTTGCAGGTATGACAAATTAGAAAACTGAAGCCAATAGTCTGGAAACACAAATATTTTTCCATACTCTGATTTCTTTTTTCTTTTTTAGTTTTTGTAAGACACTTTTTGTCAAGAAACACAGTATGCATGGAGGCGTGAATCATCATAAATAATGGGGGATTTACACCTGAGAAGACAAAAGAATCGACCTCTAATGAGCTGCATAATAATGAGGTCTTTCAGTCAGGTAGGCTGTGAAAAAAACCTCTGTGATCATGTCTCAAGCTCATCATGGTATATATCAAACATACAGAAAAAAAACAGCAATACTGTGAAATATTACTACAATTTAAAATAATGGTATTCTATTATATACTTTAAAATATAATGTATTTCTGTGATGCAAAGTGTCTGAATAATTATGTTACCTCTATGGCATTTCATATAGGCTTTTAGCTTAAAAGCATGCACATTTGGAAAAATATTGATGGATTCTCATGTTTATGTCAATTTTCTATACAGAGGAGTAATATTTATTCAGTATTTATTGTCATCACTGTGAGCGCTGGATACTGTGTTTTCAATTCATACTTGCAGCTGGAGTGAGCGCTCTGTGCACATTTAGTCCACAAATTAATCTAAAGAAGAATAGGCCATGTGACAATCCAGGAACTAACAGGCTTCCAGAGATCGCAAACTATGGCTATTCAAAACACTTTTGAAGACAATAAATACACGATTGAGACAATGTATACATGTATTGCCTCAGAATTTGCGTCTGAATAGCACTGGCTCCGTGGACGTGGCCGCATTAGCGGATAATGAGCTGAATCACGGATTTCTGACATGTGTCTCTTTTCATACAGATTACATAAACAGAGAATATTTGTTTTCGATTTGACTTACACGATTTAAAACCTGACATTTCAACGGTTTTTTTAGACATAAGTCTCATTTTTGTGTCATTAGTATTCACTAAGTTACAGTTGATTTTCTGAGAACTATCAGAATGGAGTTCGTTCAGAGGGAGACGACAGATCACGCATCATGTTAGTTTTCTTTATTTTACAAAAAGCACAACATTTTGTTTTTACTCTGAGTGTACACAAATAAAAGAAGATATTCTATAGTTTCAATTGATATATTACTTATGTCTCCATGACAAAAAATGACGGAGTATTTTAAATCTGTTTTGCTGCGATGTGAAAAAAATCCTGCAAAACGCGCTGGTGCGTTACCCGACTCCAGAGAGTTAACAGATCAGTGATAATGTTTACATAGCTGAAACATATCACAAGTTCAGGGACGGTCGTTCTTGAGTGCTGCTGTCCTGCAGAGTTTTGCTCTGACACAACTTACCTTCCTTCACAAAGCTTTAGTAATCCTGAAAACATTCAAGTGTGTTTGATCAGGGTTGTAGCTAAACTGCGGGACAGCTGCTGCACTCCAGGACCAGTGTTACTCGTCACTTGAGAAAACAATGGCAGCGCCGTGGGGGAACATACAGATTCAGGGGGCAGTAATATTATAATAAGATCCCCTTCCTATGTCACAAGGGGAGTGAAATCAGAATGGCTCGATTTTTGGAGAAAAAGGCTTACCAAAACAAAGTTAGTGGGTTGTCCTTTTTCACATTTTCTGTGCTGGTAGATGCACTATAGACCCAATTATAACACTTAAACATGGAAAAAGTCAGATTTTCATGATATGCCCCCTTTAAATTTAGTGAAGTGGAAAGAGAAAATGCATTGATTGCATGGATTAACATGTTTTAACACATTACTAGCATGATTTAACACTTTTCTAACAACAATTAATGTATTGCTAGGATGTTAACATGTCACTAGCATGTTTTAACATATTGCTAGCATGCATGAATTAGCATGTTGCTAACATGTTTTAACATGATTTAACATGTTGCTAATGTTTTAACACACTGCTAGCATGATTAAACATGTTGCTATCAAGTTGTTAACATGAATCAACATGTTGCTAACATGAATTAGCATGTTGATAGCATGAATTAGCATGTTGATAGCATCATTTGCATGTTAACATGAATTAACATGTTGCTAGCATGTTGGGTTAAGTGAATTAACATGTTGCTAGCATGTTCTAAGCTAGTTGCTAGGCTTTGCCAGTGATAGACACGTAGTGGATGAAGCTTAAATACTCTATTAAAGTTATTGTTATTGTATTAGTATTGTATATGTTTTGACCCCCTCAATGCAAGTCTATGGGCTTTTTTATGATTTTTAATCTTCATTTTTAAGAAAACTATATGTCGGATCAGTTTGAAAAGATATAGCAACCCGAGTCAGAACAGTATGAAGGTCTGACCCGAGTCTGGTGGTTATAGCCATTCTAGGAGGAGATACCATTAAAATTTTGTCTCAGAAGAAAAAGAAGAAGAAGAAGTAGTTTAAAAATAGTCGATCGGTATGTTGGCTATGTCATGTCAACATAAACATCTGAATAATGACTTGTATTACTTGTGCTCACCTTGGTCTCTCCATAGTACTGGTTGTAGCGGTGCACAAGGCTGATGATCCGGTGCGATACGTTGTTCAGGTAGAATATGGGTGGGTAGGTGTCCAGGCAGGTGGCATGAAACTGATTACTGTCTTTCATGGTCAGCTCACCAAATGCCTGGAAGTCTCGTTGTCGAATAACCCTGATCATCTCCTCCATACGACAGGGCACCACAACACTGGCCCGGTACTGTGGAAGAGTAAAGTGGGTGAACTTATATACCTACAAACCTATGCAAATTAAAGCAACCTAAATTACCTCACTTGTATTCCACTGCTAGATTAATACATGTAAATTCAGATTGCAAACAAATGTAAATTATATACTGTAGCAGCTTGTTACAGTACTAAATTTGATCTTGTTTGTACCACTCTGCTTTTCTGTTTGTTCTAGACAGACTATCTATTTGTGCATTATTGGTGGGAATTTTTCAGTGATTTTTTCTGCATTTCTGATGTATCGAGTTTGATCTCTCCGTAAAGCTCCGGACTTGAGCTATTCACTGAGATCTGTCACATAGCTGACAAATACATTTTTCTATGTGTTTAATGATACTGTGAAGAGTGTACTCCATCTCGAAATCCGATCTGATAGTCATTAAGTATGCAAATTCCCGCGGAACGGAAGAAGCCAACGAACCGCACCAGCGCTAAACTGAAATTCGACACGCACAACCAATGCAAGTATACTGCCGTTTCTCAATCTTAGATGATGAAACTGATTTCCGTGCTGGCTTAGGACTGTTTGTAAGTTTGCTATTTGCCTTCTCTCTTTCCTTCTCTACTTCCACTCTTGTACATAGGTGTGTATATTCTTGTATATATATTTAGACGTATAACCTCTGTATTCGTAGTTTGCATATATTAAAACGTTATTCACGCTCGATTGTTCTGTTTGTTCTTTCAACTGAAGACCAAGTCACTTTAACATTTTCGATCACTTTATGCGTTGATGCTATAATAGGAATTTTATTCTTTTGGCCAAAGAATAAATCCGTTTATAATATTCTGTGAGGGGCTTAGTTTGCTGGACAAACGAACAGTTTCTCTAAATAATTATTGAACCTGAACTAACCACATATGTAATCAATTATAATTCGTTGTAATTGATTCACAATATATGTTTAATTCCCCCTTGGGTCGGTATGTGTATAATGATTCATAAAACCTTATGAATTATTATATTCATATCATATTCCACCCATAAATTGATTAATAACCGCTACATCGTTACATGGTGTGTATCCCTTTATGTATGCATGTCCCATGTGTAATTAGTCTAGTTGTGATTTTGAGTTATTCAAGAATAAGTTTAAATGCTTGTAATCATATGTGTGTTTTCTTAATGTCTTTCTCATCCTATAATGTTTAGTCTTGTTTTCAACCTATACGAATGCTTTAATCAACTGGGTATGTTATGTTACTATAAAATGTTTTTATTCTACTTTTAAACTTTTGATTTTTGTACTTTTGAGAAAAACGTACCCAGATCTGACACATCATAAATTATGCACCAGAGACCATAAAACCAGACGAACACTGGTGATTGGCCAGTCAAAACTTGAGGAGTGGAGATGTTTTGCTATATAACGAACCAACGCGTCTTCACAAGTAGCTTGCTTTTTCTTTGTTTTCCATTCCGTCTTCTTTTGACCAGTCTTCATTTGTCCGTCCTCACCGTCTTCCTTGGACCTGCGAGACGGACTTCTTTTTTCTTATTTTCCGGCCATCTTTTGAGTTAAACCTTGTTTGGAAATCCCGCCAAAGACCTTCCCGGGAGAAAGGACCAATTGCTCCAGCTGGAATGCACTGAAACTTCTGCAGAACGATGTGCATCTTTTGAACTACAGCATCCAAAATGGCCTATGCAAGTATAAAACATTTCTTCCGCTGCGTTTAAAAGCTTACATTTGCTGAACTGATTCCGTGCTGGCTTTCAAAGGTTTTAACTGTCTGTAATTGGCCATTCTGTGATCATCTGTTTTTCTTCACTTTACTTTCGTTTTATTACTTTTCCATTATAGTAATAAGTTTATTGTCTCTGTTGCTGCTCATTTATGAATCCAAGTCCCTTCAACTTTTATAAGTACTTAGATCTGAGTTTTTCTTCGTGGCCAGAAGAAAATTCCTTTTTAAGAGCTGACAAGAATAACCAGACTGATAATTTTGCTGGACAAAATAGATCAGTTTTCTAAAGTAATTCTAAAACTAGAACTAATTCTAGACCATATATATATATTATATATGATAACATAATTAACATAATTGGTTGTAATCCGTTGTAACTGATTATCTATACACAGTTCCCTTTTTGGTAGATTTATATTATGATTAATCATAACACGTTATGATTAATTATTTTATATATATATATATATATATATATATATATATATATATATATATAATATATTATTATTATTTTTTTTTTTTTCCACCCATAATTTGAGCCAATTCGTTTAAATCGTTACACTTCATATTCTTCAAGGGGACCCCCTCAAATGTCACAAACACAACTCTGACTGGCATTCATTTCTGAATCACTTTCTGTGCATTTGTGGATGGGTGCACGCATTTGTGGATCACAGCACACATTTGTGGATTTTGAAACACTTTTATAATTACCAAAATAATTACTTAAATAGTGATGGCCAATTTCAAAACACTGCTTCAGGAAGCATCGGAGCATAATGAATCAGCGTGTCGAATCAGCTGTTCGGAGCGCCAAAGTCACGTGATTTCAGCAGTTTTGGCTGTTTGAAGTGCGATCTGAATCATGATTCAATACGCTGATTCATAATGCTCCGAAGCTTCCTGAAGCAGTGTTTTAAAACCGGCCATCACTAAATAAGTCGTTATTTTGTTTTTTTTGGTGCACCAAAAATATTCTCGTCATTTTATAATATTAATATTGAACCACTGAACTCACATGAACTGATTTAGATGTGTTCTTAGTACCTTTATGGATCTTGAGAGAGGAAATGTCATTGCTCCCTATGCAGGCCTCAAGGAGCCATCGGATTTCAACTAAAATATCTTAATTTGTGTTCCGAAGATTAACGAAGGTCTTACGGGTGTGGAACGGCATGAGGGTAAGTAATAAATGACAGAATTTTCATTTTTGGGTGAACTAACCCTTTAATATGAAGTACTTGCCTATTGTAGGCCCTAATGCTTTTTATTGTAAAGCACTTTGAGCTGCATTCCTTTTATAAAATGTGCTGTAATTAAAGATTATTATTATGACAACAAATGCAACAATTCAATAAACACGTAGGTAATATAAGCAACTTACATTTTTGATGCAATATTGTCCGTTTTTGGCCAATGAAAATAGTTCCAAACAAAGATCATAAAAGAACCTTTGCTCATCTCCGAGCAAACACACAGCTTTGTTTCGACTGATTCAATGATTCAATTACCCTTTATACTCGGTCTGCTTCTCAATGTGCATACTATCCATACTACATAGTATGTGACATTAGTATCTAGTTAGTATATTAGTATATTCAATACTATTTAGGGCGGATAGGGTGGATAGTTGTCACGATTCCTGTCATTTCCCGGACTTCAATTCCCATAATCCTCCCTGCCAGTCACCTGCACACACTCCACACTAATCAGTAATCACCACACCCAGCTGCAGCACATTAACTGGAGTATAAAGGACTCTCATTCACATCACATCAAGGTGAAGTCTTGTTTTACCACTGTTGCAATTCTGAGAGTTATTTCGGTATTCCTGTTCTGTTGTTGACTTGGACTGTTTATCTGGACTCTGATTCTTGCTGCCTGCCTTGATCCTTGCCTGTTTACTGTTTATCCCTGCCTGCCGCCTGCCTCGACCCTTCGCCTGGTATTGTTTATGTTGCTTGCTGCTGCCTGCCTCAACTCTCTGCCTGTTTACTGGATTGTGTATTCTATACTGCCATCATTCCCAACAAACTGCATTTGGATCTATACACTTCTGACACGTTACAATAGTATGTACATTGGGATGCATCATGCAGGGATTCACTGCTATCAATCGATTAAAAAAAGTTAACTCGATTAATCACTTTTTTTTCTGTGATTGTTGTAGCCATTTAAGAAAACTTATTTAGTTTTATAATTTGTATAAAATTATAATATTGTATAATACTGTTATTATAATATTGTTTGTTTATGATTTTGGTTTAATTTAATCTATGTTAATTAAGAAAGAACAGCGTAAATTGGATATGTCAAACAGGGTGTGGAAATGGATTGAATTCAATATGTCGGGAGATGTGGAGTGGGTCAGAGACGATTTTTGACCACTTAAGTTTGTTTATAGTATATCGTTTTTGTATAATTTATATCTTAATTTAAATCAATGTTTTGTTAATCAATTATTCTGGATTTAAATAAATATGATAAAAAAAACAAGTAATACCTGGTGGAATGAAGTGCGTAACCAAACCACAAGCCCACTACCATGCTTCTGCCGCCTTGAGTCAAAAATCTTGTGGATTTCTGTGGATTACATTTGGATTTATACTACAGTACTACTTTAAGCTACTTGCTAGACGAAGAGGACAGCTTGGAATTCTTACACGGAAACAGAATGAAAATAATCTTATCGAAGCTGGTGAAAATAAGGAAACAGTTGATGTACAAGTTGAGAAGTTTAATTCTATCTTGGCAGAGTTTATGAATTTGCAGGTTGCTGTTCAAAGTTTGTTAAAAGACCAAGATGAAAAGGAATCTTTGTGAATTCTTTGGGAATTCTTTCTGAAAAGGATCATTCTGACTGGTATGAACCTAAATTAATTAGTTTCAGAGATTTTCTAAGCGGAATTAAAAGCTGGATAGGTGCAAGTGACGATGAGAAACAAGAAGAAAATTAAAGCTGCAAGCAGCGATGAAAGGGCCCTTGCACCCTGACTCACCCCCACCCGTTGGCCTTAGGAAAACAGTGAACAGTGAGCGACATGCATGTAAGTGAGTAAATACAGGAGAATTATGGCATTTCAAAGTGCCAGACTTCCTGCTGCCAACAGGTGGCGCTTTGACCGTAACTGAATATTGCCATGTTGATGTCTTCAGGTCAGGACTACTACTTCACTACGAACATGTGAAGCTTGGAGCAGATCGGACACTGTATGCCTGAGTTACAACAACTTCCTGTTTTGTGACGTTAATCGAATACATTAGCACTTAGCTAAGTGTTGCATGATTTATCATGTTTCTAGTATGTTTGGTACTTCGTGGCATACTGAAATGAGTTCCTGGAATTGAATTACAGGATTGGCATATAGACATCTTTAGGCCAGGACTCTTATCACACATGAAGTTTGGGGCAGATCGGACATTGTATGCCTGACTTACAACAGCTTCCTCCTTCATGGCAAAACATCAGACTTAACTATCTCTAAGGCCTTAAGTTGACTGACAACATATGATGTTGCTCTGGTTAAATCTCTACAAAGAGTTAATCACAGTGTATAAAATGTGTCATTTCCTGTGTCCTGCAGGTGGCGCTATAACTGTAACTGAATATTGTCATGTAGATGTTCAGGTCAGGACTCTTATCAAACATGTGAAGTTTGGGGCAGATCAGACACAGGGTACCTGAGTTACACCAACTTCCTGTTTCATGGCGAAACGTCAAACTTTGTCAGGCCGCCACGGACACAACCTTCGGCGAAAACTCTAGATTTTCATAATGAAATGTTGTGAAGGCCTTTAGATTAGACTGACCAAAAAGCTCTAGGAGGAGTTTGTTAAAATACAACGTCTGGAAATGGCAAAAAAATTCAAAATATCTGACTTCCTGTTCGGTTTCAGATTTTGCTCCAAGAGACTTTTTTGTAGGTATTGGGCTGTTAAATGTGTACCGAATTTCAAAATCTATGTGAAATGTAGAGTGAGGGGCACTTCGTTAGGTGGCGCTATCGAGCCATTTTGCCACACCTAATTCTGCAACCCATAACATATGTAAATTTTCACCACTTCTGAAGCGTGTGCAAAGTTTCATGAGTTTTTAGGCCCTCAAAAATGCGATTCACTTTGGAGAAGAATAATAATAAATATAGCTGCAAGCAGCAATGGCAGGCCCAAGCCCAGTGGCAACGCCGCCCCGGTGGCTTCGGGGCAACTGTGCACGGCGGGCAATATACATTTAAACTGGGTGAATGTAAAAGGAATATGTCAAAGTCATTTGAATATGCTGCATATACTGTAGTCGGCTGGTGCACCTATAACTGTGAACCACAATAGCTAGATCCATGAGATCATTTAAATTTAGATTAATTTCATGTCATAGGATGTCATAGGTCACTTTGAAATGAGTGTAGTTATCTTTTGCAGCTCAAAATTTTGTAAGTCTAAATCCAGTGTAAATCTCAATCCAGTATTTATTTTGTTTTTTTATATATATTTTTCTAAACTATTACACCCCCCCCCCCAAACACACACACACACACGCAGAGAGACAGAGACAGAGACAGAGAGAGCGAGAGAGAAGGGAGCAAAGTGAAATTTAAGAACCAGTTGGAGATTATTCAATACCATTTTAAACAATAAGAATAAAATTTATACTGTGACAGAAATGAGTCTTTGAAAATCTCTTAATATATACATTCAATAACACTAACTAAAAGTTATCATTAGCAGTTAAAAATGTTATACGTCCAGATTAATTTATCTTAAGGTCTTTTACGTTACTATTAACAAAATTATTAAACTAATTATATAAAACTATATAGTCAGTGCACTACAAATGAACTAGTTTTATGCCTTTATTTTGTTATACAAATGTATAGAAGAGAAGGCCTAAGAGATTTCCTATCCTATAATGCAGTCAAAAGGACACAGCAATGAAAGGGTTAAACCTGCAAGACTCTAAAACACACACACAGAGAGAGGGTGAGACACACACACAAACACACACACACACACACACACACCACACACACACCACACACACACACACACACACAGGACAGAACAGTTGGAGCCTGACCAGTTTGTTGAGTCAGATGATTCAATAATATTTTAAACAATAAGAATAAAATATAGCTGCAAGCAGCGATGACGGGTCAAAGCCGGTGGCACCACCACCCCGGTGGCTTCAGGGCAACTGGGCACGGCGGGCAATGGCCATTTACGTTGAAATGTCAGGTTTTAAATCGTGTAAGTCAAATCGAAAACAAACCTTCTGTGTTTATGTAATCTGTATGAAAAGAGAGCCATGTCAGAAGTCCTTGATTCAGCTCATTACCCGCTAATGCGGCCACGCCCACGGAGCCAGCGCTATTCAGACGCAAATTCAGTCAATACATGCATTCATCGTCTCAATCGTGTATTTATTGTCTTGAAAAGTGTTTTGAATAGCCATAGTTAGCGATCTCTGGCCTCTGTTAGTTCAGTTATTCCTGGATTGCCTATTCTTCTTTAGCATTGGCATTTGTGGACTAAAAGTGCACAGAGCGCCCTCCGGCTGCAAGTAGCTATGAATTGAAAATACAGTATCCAGCGCTCATAGTAATGACAATAAATCCTGAATAAATATTACTCCTCTGTATAGAAAATTGACATAAACATGAGAATCCATCAATATTTCTCCAAATGTGCATGCTTTTAAGCTAAAAGCCTATATGAAATGCCATAGAGGTAACATAACTGTTCAGACACTTTGTATCATAGAAATGCATTATATTTTAAAGAATATAATAGAATACCATTATTTTAAATTGTAATAATATTTCACAGTATTGTTGTTTTTTCTGTATGTTTGATTTACATTATGATGAGCTTGAGACATGATCAACAGGGGTTTTTCACAGCCTACCTGACTGAAAGGCCTCATTATTTATGCAGGTCATTAGAGCTCTTTATACGATTCTTTTGTCTTCTCAGGTGAGAATCACCCATTATACATGAGGATTCACGCCTCCACGCATACTGTGTTTCTTGACCAAAGATGTTTAGAAAATTTAAATCTCTCTATTGTTTTATATGAAGGAGTAGGCAGCATAATTTTTACATAATTCTGAAGCAAAAACTCTAGTCTACAACCTCCAATACCCAAAGTCTTATGAACACAGATTTAATATATATTTTTTGGCTTTATTTCAGTGACTTAAGTTTTTTGTTTTTTCAATAACCACGCATAAACGTTATTCCTTCAAAAACACAAACATGTGCATACATGTTCCTCACATATTATTGTAGCCTAGTTTGTGCTGAATACAGTGTAATGACACTTTTTCCATTAATATGTTTATGAACAACTGAAAAAAGCACAAATGTCAAAACTTCTCCAGGGCCCCAAAAATCCTCAGACCCCTGAGGGTTAAATCTGTGTTCACAAGACTTTTGGGTATTGGAGGTTGTAGACTAGAGTTTTTGCTTCAGAATTATGTAAAAATTATGCTGCCTACTCCTTCATATAAAACAATATATTGATTTAGTTTTTGTAAGACACACAGTATGCGTGGAGGCGTGAATCTGCATGAATAATGGGCCATTTACACCTGAGAAGACAAAAGAATCACATAATAATGACCTGAAATGACTTGCATATTAATGAGGCCTTTCAGTCAGGTAGGCTGTGAAAAAAACCCTCTGTAATCATGTCTCAGCTCAATTTAAAATAATGGTATTCTATTATATTCTTTAAAATATAATGTATTTCTGTGATGCAAAGTGTCTGAACAATTATGTTACCTCTATGGCATTTCATATAGGCTTTTAGCTTAAAAGCATGCACATTTGGAGAAATATTGATGGATTCTTATATATTTATGTCAATTTTCTATACTGAGAAGTAATATTTATTGTCATCACTATGAGTGCTGGATACTGTGTTTCAATTCATACTTGCAGCCGGAGGGCGCTCTCTGTGCACATTTAGTCCACAAATTATTCTAAAGAAGAAGAGGACATTTCAGGAATGGTCTTTTCAATTCATACTTGCAGCCGGAGGGCGCTCTCTGTACACCTTTAGGCCACAAATTCATATAAAGAAGAAAAGGAACTAGGAACTAACGGCATGTCTTCTAGAGATCGCTAACCACGGCTTTAACATCCAAATAACACTTTTCAAGACAATAAATACACGATTGAGACGATGAATGCATGTATTGCCTCAGAATTTGCGTCTGAATAGCGCTGGCTCCGTGGGCGTGGCCGCATTAGCGGATAATGAGCTGAATCACAGACTTCTGACATGGCTCTCTTTTCATACAGATTACATAAACACAATTTGTTTTCGATTTGACTTGCACGATTTAAAACCTGACACTTCAACGTTTCTTTAGACGTAAGTGTCATTTTTTTGTCATTAGTATTCATAAGTTACAGTTCATTTTCTGAGAACTATCAGATTGGACTTCGTTCAGAGGGAGAGGAGAGATCACGCATCATGTTAGTTTTCTTTATTTTACAAAAAGCACAACATTGTGTTTTTACTCTGAATGTACACAAATAAAAGAAGACATTCTATAGTTTCAATTGATATATTACTTATGTCTCTATGACAAGAAATGACGGAGTATTTTAAGTCTGTTTTGCTGCAATGTGAAAAAAATCCTGCAAAACGCGCCGGCGCGTTTTCAGACCTCAGGGAGTTAAATAGCCACTTTTATAAACGTGAAATTTACTGAAACGGGTTTTTAATAAATTTGAATTATATTAATAAATAATTAATTTAAAAATTATTTCTGTTATTGTAAAAAATAATAATTGTTACTCAAACAACATATAGAAAACTAGTCCTGTCCAAATAGTGATATAGTGTCATGATTCAATTTCAAATGAGTTTAAAGTTATCATTTGCAGTTCAAAATTTTTCATCAATAGGTAATCAGTAAAAGGGAAAAAGACCACTAACCAAGATTGTCACACACACACACACACACACACACACACACACACACAACACACACACACACACACACACACGCACACGCACGCAGGGAGGGGACAGAAAGAGAGAGAGGGAGAGAGACATAGAGACATACACAGACAGTGACATAGAGACCCACAAACAGACCCCCCCCCCACCCCCACACCACACACACACACACACACACACACACACACACACACACAAACACACACACACAGAGACTGAAGGAATGAGAGGGGAGGGGGGTTGGACTGAGAGAGAGTCTATGTTTTGTGTTTGTGTAAAAAAAATCCACATTCAAACCAAAATATCTGACTTCCTATTGGTCACAGATAATGACTGTAAATTAGAAAGTTGTCCGGCTTAATGAGATCAATAAGTGTACCGAGTTTGGTGACTGTAGGTTAAACTAACCCCCCACTTTTGTCAAAAGGTGGCGCTGTAGAGCCCCTACTCCCCGCCTGTTTCTAAGGCTTTGCCCATGTCTACTGTATGACAATATTGATGTATGTGTCGAGTTTAATCCAATTTGAAGCATGTTTTGACATGATTGTCATGAAGTTTGAAGCAAATCGGGTAAAAATAAGAGGGTGATCTCAAAGCATTTTAAAAGTGATACACTTCCTGCTGCCAGTTGGTGGCGCTATAACTTTGACTCACAATAGTCACATCCATGTGATCGGACTACTACAACCAACACACTCGTGAAGTTTCATAAAGATCAATCAATGTATGCAGAAGTTATAACACACTTCCTGTTTCCTTTTTCTCGACATAAATTCGTTGCCTCGCCACAGCCAAACCATTCAAGATATCAAAAATCCGCTGGCAATTTTTCATCATCAATGTCTTGACTTCATGCTGACTGAGTTTGGTGGTGATCGGATTAATTGCCAAGGAAGAGTATATTAAATTCCAGAGCATGCGTTTTTCAAACAACCCATAATAGCTGACTTCCTGTTGAGCTGGCATATAACTTATAGCATGAAACTTGTTAGGCCCGATGAGGTCTATATGTGTACCGAGTTTTATACTTGTAAGTGCAAGTCTGTTTGATATATAGACCAAGTTTTCAGACCCCGTTCAAGGGGGCGCTGTCAAGCCCCCCTGCCACGCCCAGGTACCAGCTTCTGCCCAGCCCTGATGGCCGTGGATTCTGACCCGTGTGCAAAGTTTCAAGAGTTTTTGAGCACGTTAAGGGCCCCAAAAGTGGCAAAAACCTTGAAAAAAAATAATAATCCTAAGGAAAACAATAGGGCCTTCAGCCATTCGGCTTTGGCCCTAATAATCCTTAGGAGATCAAGAGGGCCCTTTGCCATTTCATTGGCTTGGGCCCTAAATATAGTTGCAAGCAGCGATGACGGGCCAAATCCCGGAGGCACCACCACCCCGGTGGCTTCAAGGCACCTGTGCATGGCGGGCAATGGTCATTTAAAACAGTTAAACATAAATGGACTATGTCAAATTCATACCTCATTTACTGCAGCAGCTGATGCTCCTATGATCACAAAGCACAACAGCCACATCCATGAGATCATTTAAATTAAGATGACTTTCATGTCATAGAATGTCATAAGTCAATTTCAAATGAGTGCAGAATATCATCTTAATCTGCCATGTCTGTGTTTATTTCTCAGACAGCCTCAAAAATTCTAGAGCAAATTATATACTATTATTTGTGCTCTGAGAAATCTAATCCAGTGTAATGTGAATTTCTGTGATTGCTGAAGTTGTATAATCCTAACAGTTCTCTTCATGTGTTTTTTGACCTCCCTGAGCTGTTGTCTGTGCACCAACCTTATGCACCAAAAGCATAAGATTAAAAAAATAAAATTAATAAATAGAGCCAAATCACAGAACCTGCAAATACAATTTTAATGTCAGTCTCAGGTAATAGAAAGTACATGTCTAGATTTTTCTGCTCACTAATGCAAGTTTATTTTAAACAGCCACTTTTATAATCTTGTGAAATTTACTTAAAGATTTTGTTTTAATAAATTTTAATTATAATCAATAAATAATTAATTTAAAAATAATTTTAATTGTAAAAATAATCATTTTAACGACATTTAGAAAATTAGTCCTGTATTAATTAGAGCCCGACCGATATGGATTTTTGGGGGCCGATGCCGATGCCGATATTAACTCGAAAAGAGACGATTTATAAGCCGATATTTTGACTTTGAAAATAAACTGGATATTAGACCCATTTCCTATAAACTACACTTACACAACATTCAATAGCAAAATATCTGCCTGTTCTATGTGTGGGCTGTATAAACCATTTTCCAGAAGGGATTATGTTAAAAAAAGCCTTAGATTACAGTCTCAATGACTAAACAATTGCACATCAAAAGTATATATTTTTTAATGATCAAAAAACAGTCTGGTTTTAAACATTTAACAGTTTTACTTACTTCCAGTTGAAGATGGTTTTAACAGTCTGTGTACAGAATATTTAGAAGTGATAATGATAGGACCGTTAGCTAGAACTACCACACTGTTTTTATATACAGTGTATGAACTAAATCTACAATCATGGCGTACCGCAAGTCTGTGAGGCCCCCCGCAAAGAATGAGATGGGGCCCCTCCCACAAGCAGTGATGTCATGTGTTAAAATTGTTGTGCACCTGCGTCCATCTGCCCCACAGTTTACAAAAACTGATTTAACAGTGAATCATGTGGTGAATTATCATTGCATTGATTCATTTGATGTTATTATCGAATAATATTATCCTAGCTATAGCCTATATGATAGGCCTATATAATGTTTAGTGATTTTGATATCGTAGACTAAAATACCGGCAGGAATAAATATTTAGGATAATTTATTCATTAAAACCAAAGGAGCGCCAAGAGAACGGATAACAGCCGCAACGAGCACTGGCCACGATTTCAGAAACAACACATTCCAGCGGAGAGATCGCCTCTTATTTAACACAGACCTACAAATTTCTTATCAAATGGAGATGTTTCTTTCCATTAGGTACAGTTATTCGCCAAGTTTAAATTAATGTTTGAGACGTTTCAGAAAGATTCTCGCAGAGAGAAAAAAGTAGACCATTTGTAGTCTTGCACTAATGTAGGCTATCGCCAAAAATGACGGAAGGCCTGTTTTAAGTTGTTTCAGCTGTCATGAGGAGAAAATCAGAACGTGCCGGCGCTTTCGCCGGCCAGAGGGATAAAAATGTAGCCAATTTAGTTTCATATATATTTAAATATTGGGCTATTGCCTAATATATTTTTTTTGTAAGATGTCACCAATGTTGATTATGAAAGTGAATAGTCGGGAGACATGCAGCGGGTTAACATGTTTGACCACTTCATTAAGTTTTGTTTATAGTAAGTCTTTCTTTTAAAGTGAATTTCGTTTTGTAGAAATTGTATCTTAATTTCAAATCAATGTTTCATCAACCAATTGCCTATATTTAATAAATAAGGATAAACCAAGAACGTCGGGTGTGGAATGGATTGTGTAACAAACGAACTCATGTTTCTGCGCGGCCTTTGAATAAGGCTGACGCAATAGATGTCTTTCTGTTTTTATTAAATTTCTTTATTACTTTATTAGATGTCTTTATTACTAATTAATTGATAAGATATTTTTGGTCTAACATAATTTAGCTGGTCTAAATTCTAAGTTAGACACAAATTTGCGTATAGGCGTGTATATAAGGTTCCCTTCTAGACAAGCGCGTAAATTGCTGTTTCGGCCGCAAATTTTCAGTAATTTCAATCGGTGCATCAAATGTATAGGCCTAAACTAAATTCATGTAGTTACATGAATTAGTAGATTTATTGGCTAGGCTACATTTGGAAAAGAACTTCAGGCATTCCGGTAGCTGACCATTATCAGAGCTGGCGATGGGGTAAATATAGTTTGGGCAATATATAATAATATAAATAACAATAATAATGTCTCAGCAATGACCGAACATATTTATTTGTCTCGGCACACATCCGCTAACAGTAGCACAGCGCATCAAAGCTTGCTGTTGTCTTGGCTACCTTACAAACGGCGATGGAAACAACAGTGAATTTTTCCCCTTTTGTGGTAATTTAGCACTAGTTTCTATGATCTTCTGCTTGCATTTTTGGGCTTCAGTTGGATGCTTTATTTTTATCTTTAGTCAATTGAGTTCAGTTCTAAAAAAAAAAGCAAAGGCTATAAAGTAGTCTAGCCTAAATAGGTGAATCTGCGACGGGGCCCATCATAGGGTGGGGGCCCCCACGCACCGCGGGGGCTGCGGGGGTGTCCCGTACGCCACTGATTTCACATGACGAACGACAGACTCACCGTCAAAAGAGTACATCTCCGTGGCTCGGCTGATAGCTTTCTTCTGTAGTGGATTTCTGGCGCTGTTGTCAACTGGGGAGTTGCAGAGCTCCCTCTGGTGGGCAAACTATGCAACACTCATAACATGAGTGAAGCATGAGACTCTGTTTCTCATGTTTCATCGGCCGTTATAAACGCCGATGCCGATTTAAATGCAATTAGCTCATATCAAAAGATGGCGCTATAGAGGCCCTCATCCCCACCTGTTTCTACAGTTTTGTCCATGTCTACTGGTTGACATCTCTGACGATTGTATCGAGTTTCATGCAATTTGAAGCATGCTAAGAGTCTCAAAAGCATCCAAAACGAAAATTAAAGTTTGATGCGTTGCCATGGCAACAGTGTTTGAGATATCACGATTCTTTTCACAGGTCTACATCTGCCATGTTTTAACATTATTTCTGATGAAGTTTGAAACAAAACGGGTAAAAAAAAGAGGGTGATCTCAAAGCATTTTGAAAGTGACACTTCCTGCTGCCAATTGGTGGTCCTATAATTTTGACTCACAATAGTCACATCCATGTGATCAGTATCCTATAACAAATACACAGGTGAAGTTTCATAAAGATCAATCAATGTATGCAGACATTATAACACATTTCCTGTTTCCCTTTTCTCACCATAAATTTGAGCGCCAACAATAACAACAATAACAATAGGTGCCTAAGCACCTTCGGTGCTTGGCCCCTAATAATAAAAAAAAAAAAAAAAAAAAAAAAAAAAAAAGAAGAACGCCAACGGATACAATAGGTGCCTCCGCACCTTCGGTGCTTGGCCCCTAATAAAAAAAAAAAAAAAAGAACGCCAACAATAACAATAGGTGCCTCCGCACCTTCGGTGCTTGGCCCCTAAATATAGCTGCAAGCAGCAATTACGGGGCCAAGCACAAAAACAGCACAAGAAGCCAGCCAACATGGCTGTGAGCATCAGACCAACAGCAGCAGTGAGCAATTAAAGACCTATTAAGATCATTTTAGGTAAAAGAGCTGAAAAATGATCAAAAATGAGGATTTACTGGTTCATCCCTTTCGACCAATAGGTGGCGCTGTGACCAAATTAATGTGGTATGGTCAGAGTAAGGTGACAATGACACTTGCAAAGTTTGGTGTCAATATGTCAAAGCATTGCAGAGATACAGCTTCAAGAGTCGTTTTTGCATCATGCCTCAGATTTGTTGCTCCGGTGTACGAAAACGGTTTGACATATCGACTTGACCATAACTCCATAACTTTTTGTCTGCATGGTCTGAAAATGATACGGTTCGATTTTGGTGAAAATCGGAGCAACGGTCTAGGAGGAGTTCGAAAAAGTATGTTTTTAAAGAAAAACAATATGGTGGACAGGAAGTTCAGCCAACTATAGCAAATTTGATATCCGTGTTCTCGGCATGACCCAAGGAATCTACTGAGACCAGTTTCATTACAATCGGTTAATATATTCAAACGTTATTAACATTTTTGTAAATTTCATAATAACTTTTGACCACAAGGTGGCGCTGGTCCGAAACTTCTCAGGCTCCTTTAGGGCATTGTGCTGATGACCCATACCGAGTTTCGTAACGATACTTGAATGCGTTCATAAAATACAGCATTTTAGCACAAAATTCAAAATGGCCGACGGCCAAAATGGTTGAAATGGGAAAATTGGATATCATTCGACTCGGCATGACTCCCCGAATCCAACGAGACCAAAGTTATGATTTTTGGACAAACCCATCTGAAGTTATAAGCAAAAATAGCCATTTTTCTTATCTCCGCACCAGTAGATGGCACTGCGATGAAACGCTGCATGATGCCTCATGTCATGCTTTTGATGAGATATACCAAGTTTGGTCTAAATACGATAAAGCATTGCGGAGAGATACAGGTTCAAGAGTGTGTTTGCATCATGCCTTAAATTGCTGCTCCGGTATACGAAAACCGGTTTGACGTATCGACTTGAAATCCATAACTTTTTGTCAGCATGGTCTGAAGATGATACGGTTCGATTTTGGTGAAAATCAGGCTACAGTCTAGAAGGAGTTCGAAAAGTAGGTTTTTAAAGAAAAACAATATGGCGGACAGGAAGTTCAGCCGACTATGGTAAATTTGATATCTGTGTTCTCGGCATGTCCCAAGGAATCCATTAAGACCAGTTTCATTACAATTGGTGAATACAGTCAAAAGTTATTAACATTTTTGTACATTTTGTTATAACTTTTGACCACAAGGTGGCGCTGGTCCGAAACTTCTCAGGCTCCTTCAGGGCATTGTGCTGATGACCCATACCAAGTTCGTAATGATACGCTAATGCGTTGTAAAATACAGCATTTTAGCACAAAATTCAAAATGGCCGAAGTGGGAAAATTGGATATCATTCGACTCGGCATGATTCCCTGAACCAACGAGACCAAATTTATGATTTTTTTGGACAAACCCATCAGAAGTTATAAGCAAAAATAGCCATTTTTCATATCTCCGCACCAGTAGGTGGGCTGCACCGAAACACTGCATGGTGCCTCAGGTCATGCTTGTGATGACATGTACCAAGTTTGGTCTGAATATGATAAAGTGTTGCAGAGATACAGCCTTACTTCTATTTTCGCAAGCGCTATGGACAATTCGTTCGCGTGTTTTTCGAAAACGGTTGGAGGAATCGACTTGAATTCCATAACTTTTTGTCAGCATGGTCTGAAGATGATCTGGTTCAATTTTCGTGAAAATCGGAGTAACGGCCTAGGAGGAGTTCGAAAAAGTAGGTTTTTCAGAAAATTCAAAATGGCGGAAAAATTTTCATGACGAAAATGACGTCATAGGGTGCGATTCGTTTTGAGCCAAGGAATCAGAAGAAAAAAGAATTTTGCTTCTAGCCCTTATGGTTCAAAAGTTATTAGCATAAACATAAGTGCAACTTTGGACAGCTGGTGGCGCTAGAGGGATTGAGTTAGAGACTCCAAATTTGCTATGGACAAAGGTCCGACTGTCCTCTAACTGTGTGCCAAATTTCACAACTTTCCTGCAAGCGGTTCTATGGGCTGCCATAGACTTCAAGAGCGCAAGAAGAAGAAGAAGAAGAATAAAAAGAAATCTAACGACGATTACAATAGGCCTACGCACCTTCGGTGCTTGGCCCCTAATATAGCTGCAAGCAGCAATACGGGGCCAAGAACAAAAGCGGCACAATAAGCCAGCCAATATAGCTTAGAGCATCAGAGCACCTGCAACAGTGAGTAATTAAAGACCTATTGAGATCATTTTAGGCAAAAGAGCTGAATAATGATCAAAAATGAGTATTTACTGGTTTATCACATTCCACCAATAGGTGGCGCTGTGACCAAATTAATGTGGTATGGTCAGAGTGAGGTGACAATGACACTTGCAAAGTTGGTGTCATATGTCAAAGCATTGTAGAGATACAGCTTCAAGACTGGGTTTTGCATCATGCCTCAAATTCATTGCTCCGGTATACGAAAACAGTTTGACATATCGACTTGAAATCCATAACTTTTTGTCGGCATAGTCTGAAGATAATACGGTTCGATTTTGGTGAAAATCGGAGCAACGGTCTAGGAGGAGTTAGAAAAAGTAGGTTTTTAAAGAAAAACAATATGGCGGGCAGGACGTCAGCTGACTATGGCAAATTTGATATCTATGTTCTCAGCATGACCCAGGAATTACTGAGACCGTTCATTACAATCGGTAAATATAGTGAAAAGTTATTAGCATTTTTGAAAATTTTATTATAACTTTTGACCACAAGGTGGCGCAGCGCCGAAACTTCTCAGGCTCCTTCAGGGCATTGTCCTGATGACGCATACCGAGTTTTGTAACAATATGCTGATGCGTTTGTAAAATACAGCATTTTAGCACAAAATTCAAAATGGCCGACGGCCAAAATGGCTGATATGGGAAAATTTGATATCTTTCAACTCGGCATGATTCCCCGAATCCAACGAGACCAAATTTATGATTTTTGGACAAACCCATCAGAAGTTATAAGCAAAAATAGCCATTTTTCATATCTCCGCACAGTAGGTGGCGCTGCGCCGAAACACTGCATGATGCCTCATGTCATGCTAGTGATGACATGTACCAAGTTTGGTCTGAATACGATAAAGCGTTGCAGAGATACAGCCTTACTTCTATTTTCGCACGCACTACGTACAATTCGTTTGAAAGTTTTTCGAAAACGGTTTGAGGAATCGACTTGAATTCCATAACTTTTTGTCAGCATGGTCTGAAGATGATCTGGTTCAATTTCTGTGAAAATCGGAGTAACGGCCTAGGAGGAGTTCGAAAAAGTACGTTTTTCAGAAAATTCAAAATGGCGGAAAAATTTTCATGACGGAAAATGACGTCATAGGGTGCATTCGATTCGACTTGACCAAGGATTTCAGAGGAAAAAAGAATTTGTTTCTAGCCTTATGGTTCAAAGTATTATAACATAAACATAAGTGCAACTTTGGACAGCTGGTGGCGCTAGAGGGATTGAGTTAGAGACTCCAAATTTGCTATGGACACAGATCAGACTGTCCTCTAACTGTGTGCCAAATTTCACAACTTTCCCGCAAGCGGTTCTATGGGCTGTCATAGACTTCAAGAGCGGAAGAAGAAGAAGAAGAAGAGAAGAATAAAAAAAAAAAAAAAAAAAAGAACGCCAACGGATACAATAGGTTTATCAATAAAGATCTATTAAGATCATTTTAGCTAAAAGAGCTGAAAAATGATCAAAAAATGAGGATTTACTGGCTCATCACTTTCGACCAATAGGTGGCGCTGTGTCCAATTGCTGTGGTATGGTCAGAGTGAGGGTGACAATGAAACTTGCAAGTTTGGTGTCAATATGTCAAAGCACTGAAGAGATACAGCTTCAAGAGTCGTTTTTGCATCATGCCTCAAATTCTTTGCTCTGGTATACGAAAACGGTTTGACATATCGACTTGAATCCATAACTTTTTGTCGGCATGGTCTGACGATGACACGGTTCAAATTTTGGTGAAAATCGGAGCAACGGTCTAGGAGGAGTTCGAAAAAGTAGGTTTTTGAAAGAAAAACATATGGCAGACAGGAAGTTTAGCTGACTATGGCAAATTTGATATCTATGTTCTCAGCATGACCCAAGGAATCTACTGAGACCAGTTTCATTACAATTGGTGAATACAGTCAAAAGTATTAACATTTTTGTACATTTTGTTATAACTTTTGACCACAAGGTGGCGCTGGTCCGAAACTTCTCAGGCTCTTCAGGGCATTGTGCTGATGACCCATACCGAGTTTCGTAACGATACGCTAATGCGTTCGTTAAATACAGCATTTTAGCAAAAATTCAAAATGGCCGACGGCTAAAATAGCCATATGGTAAAATTGGATATCATTCGACTCGGCATGATTCCCCGAATCCAACGAGACCAATCAAATGTATGATTTTTTGGACAAACCCATCAGAAGTTATAAGCAAAAATAGCCATTTTCATATCTCCCACAGTAGGTGGCGGATGATGCCTTAGGTCATGTTTGTGATGACATGTACAAGTTTGGTCTGAATACGATAAAGCGTTGCGGAGATAAAGCCTATGTCTATTTTCGCAAGCAAATACGTAAAATTCATTTGGTGTTTTTACAAAACTGTTTAAAGAATCGACTTGAATTCCATAACTTTTTGTCGGAATTGTCTGAAGATGATCTGGTTCAATTTTCATGAAAATCGGAGTAACGGCCTAGGAGGAGTTCGAAAAAGTAGGTTTTTCAGAAAATTCAAAATGGCGGAAAGTTGTGAAATTTTGCATTGGATCAGCTTGACCAAGGAATCAGAGGAAAAAAGAATTTGTTTTAACCCTTACGGTTCAAAAGTATTAGCATAAACATAAGTGCAATTTTGGAAGCTGGTGGCGCTAGAGGGATTGAGTTAGAGACTCCAAATTGCTATGGACAAAGGTCAGACTGTCCTCTAACTGTGTGCCAAATTTCACAACTTTCCCGCAAGCGGTTCTATGGGCTGCCATAGACTTCAAGAGCGGAAGAAGAAGCGGAAGAAGAATAATAATAAGAGTACGGAACGCCAACAGTACAATAGATGCCTAAGCACCTTCGGTGCTTGGCCCCTAATAAAAGTACGGAACGCCAACAGATACAATAGGTGCCTACGCACCTTCGGTGCTTGGCCCCTAATAAAAACGGAGCATTCCAATAGGGTCCTGACACATCGGTGCTCGGGCCCTAATAATAAACGGAGCAATTCCAATAGGGTCCTCACACCATCGGTGCTCGGGCCTAATAATAATAAACGGAGCAATTCCAATAGGGTCCTCACACCATCAGTGCTCGGGCCCTAATAATAGTAATAATCCTTAGAAGAACAAGAGGGCCCTTCGCCATTTCATTGGCTTGGGCCCTAAATAGAGCTGTGAGCGCGATGGTGGGCCAAGCGGTGGTACCGCCACCCGGTGGCTTCAGGACAACTGCACAGCGGGCAATAGGCATTTAAAATGGTTTAAACATCGAAGGACTATGTCAAATTCACTCTACATTTACTGCACTACAAGGTGGCGCTATAGAGCCCTCCTCCCTGCCCGATTCTAAGGCTTTACCCATGTCTACTGGCTAATAATCCTAATGTGTTGTGTGGAGTTTCAAACAATTTGAAGCATGCTAAGAGTCTCAAAGCATCAAAAGCGAATATTAAAGTTTGTTTGATCTGTTACCAAGGCAACTGTGTTGAGATATCAAACAAGCATAATAGCTAACTTCCTGTTGAGGTGACGTATAACTTAGAGTACGAAAGTTGTTTGGCCCGAGAGGTCTATATGTGTACCGAGTTTTATACTTATATGTGCAAGCGTGTTTGATATATAGACCATGATTCGGACCCTGTTCAAGGGGGCGCTGTCGAGCCTCCTGCCACGCCCAGGTACCAGCTTCTGCCCGGCCCTGATGGCCGCAAGTTCCAATGTAGTGCAAAGTTTCATGAGTTTGCATGGTAAGGGCCCCAAAAATGCCCGAATAGTCGGAAAAAAAAAATAATAATAATAATCCTAAAGAAAACAATAGGGCCTTCAGCTATTTGGCTTTGGCCCTAATAATAATAATCCTTAGAAGAACAAGAGGGCCTTTCGCCATTTCATTGGCTTGGGCCCTAATAATAATAATAATCCTAAAGAAAACAATAGGGCCTTCAGCCATTCGGCTTTGGCCCTAATAATCCTTAGGGGATCAAGAGGGCCCTTCGCCAATTATTGGCTTGGGCCCTAATAATAATCCTTAGGGGATCAAGAGGGCCCTGCGCTAATTTGCTTGGGCCCTAATAATCCTTAGAAGATCAAGAGGGCCCTTCGCCATTACATTGGCTTGGGCCCTAATAATCCTTAGAAGATCAAGAGGGCCCTTCGCCAATTATTGGCTTGGGCCCTAAATATAGCTGCGAGCAGCGATGACGGGCCAAAGCCCGGAGGCACCGCCACCCCGGTGGCTTCAGGGCACCTGTGCACGGCAGGCAATGGGCATTTAAAACAGTTAAGCATAAAAGGACAATGTCAAATTCACACCACATTTACTGCAGCAGCTGATGCTCCTATGATCATTAACAACAACAGCCACATCCATGAGATCGTTAAAATTGAGATGACTTTCATGTCATAGAATATCATAGGTTAGTTTCAAATGAGTGCAGAATATCATCCTAATCTGACATGTCTTTGTTTTTTCTCAGACAACCCCTATAAAAATTCTAGAGCAAATTACATACTGTTATTTATGCAACCTCCACAGTGCTCTGAGAAATCTAATCCAGCCTTAATGTGCATGTCTGTGATTGCTGATGTTGTATAATCCTCATACTTCTCTTCATGTGTTTTTTGACCTCCCTGAGCTGTTGTTTGTGCACCAATCTTATGCTTCAAAAGTATGCTTTCATTTAATTTCAATATGTGTGGTATAAGATAAAAAATAAAATGAAAAAATTAATAGAGCCAAATCACAGAACCTGCAAATACAATTTTAATGTCAGTCTCAGCTGACTGACATTAAAATTGAAAAAAACAGAAAACAGAAAGTACATGTCTAGATTTTTCTGCTCACATATGCAAGTTTATTTTGAACAGCCACTTTTATAATTATGTGAAATTTACTTAAAGATTTTATTTTAACAAATTTGAATTACATCAATAAATAATTAATTTAAAAATAATTTCAATTAAATTTCAAATGAGTGTGAAGTTATCATTTGCAGTTCAAAATTTGTATAAGTTCATCAGTAAATGGGTAATCGGTAAAAGGGTTAAAGACCACTAATCAAGACTGCAATATGTGACCAATCACGGAAAGTAGGGACACAAGTCAGTTCTGGGGCATTTTGGCAGATTCTGAAAGTGCAGTCTCCAAGCTTTCCAACGATGTGTAACACATGGAAATCTGATAATATTTGGAGAAGTTGTGGCCATTTGAAGGTAGGCACTCAAAAAAGCTCTAAAGAGAGAAAAACGCCTCTAAAGTTTGTGCAGTTCTCAACTATTCTCACTGCTGGGAGTGACAATAGGGCTCATTTTAATCTCATTTAGATAAGCCATACCCCCTGTAAAGCTCCCCCCTGTAAAGCTGCATGGACCGCATACTATTAATAATAAAGGATAATGTGCATTGTAAATGTCAGTAATTATTTTTTGACTTTATTAAAATGATTTAGAGGCTGAAAATGATTTAGAGATACATGTTGCAAGACACTCCTTTAAAATCTGGCCATCATTTTTAATGTTATTATTTTAATGTTTATGTAAAGAAAAGGTACATATTGATGCTAATTTTATTTGTTATTTGCTGGTTTTCTACATAAAACTTGGTGAATTGATTTCATTGTGTAGCATTAGGACTTTTGAACAGGATTCTGTGATAACCGTGATTTTTGGTCACTATAATCATGAAATGAAATTTTTACTGAGAAGACAAAAGAATCACATAATAATGACCTGAAATGACTTGCATAATAATGAGGCCTTTCGTCAGGTAGGCTGTGAAAAACCCTCTGTGAGGGTGTATATCAAACATACAGAAAAAAAAAGCAATACTGTAAAATATTACTACAATTTCAAATAATGGTATTATATACTTTAAAATATAGCCTAATGTATTTCTGTGATGCAAAGTGTCTGAACAATTATGTTACCTCTATGGTATTTCATATAGGCTTTTAGCTTAAAAGCATGCACATTTGGAGATATTGATGGATTCTCATATGTTTATGTCAATTTTCTATACAGAGGAGTAATATTTATTCAATATTTATTGTCATCACCATGAGTGCTGGATACTGTGTTTTCAATTCATACTTGCAGCTGGAGGGTGCTATGTACACCTTTAGTCCACAAATTAATCTAAAGAAGAACAGGAACCAGGAACTAACGGCATGTCTTCTAGAGGTCACTAACCATGACTTTAACATACAGATCAACACTTTTCAAGACAATAAAATACACGAATGAGACGATGTATACATGTATTTGCGTCTGAATAGCGCTCGTTCCGTGGGTGTGGCCGCATTAGCGGATAATGAGCTGAATCACGGACTTCTGACATGGCTCTCTTTTCATACAGATTACATAAACACAGAATGTTTGTTTTCGATTTGACTTAATTTAAAACCTGACATTTCAATGTGTCTTTAGACATAAGTGTATTTTTTTGTGATTAGTATTCACTAAGTTACAGTTCATTTTCTGAGAACTATCAAATTGGACTTCGTTCAGAGGGAGATGAGAGATCACGCATATGTTAGTTTCTTATTTTACAAAAGCACAACATTTGTTTTTACTCTGGGTGTACACAAATAAAAGAAGACATTCTATAGTTTCAATTGATATATTACTTATGTCTCTATGACAAAAAATGATGGAGTATTTTAAGTCTGCTTTGCTGCAATGTGCACAATAAGTAGCCACGCTTCCCTTGGAGGGCGGGGGCAATAACAAAAGAAACAAAAGCCGGCTTATCCAGTATGGAAATACACACAGACAATGACACGCCCCTACTGCGTGCTAGAATCTCTGAAAAACAAGCCGATTTCAACCTCAAAATGTACGCTTTTAAATACCAAAAACTGCTATCTCAAACATGGAGAGGCTTTTCCTGATCTCAACTACCAGATTCTGCAAAAAAACGAAAATCACCAATTTTGAAAAAAAAAAAAACGCTTCTTTCTCATTTTGCTCGATAGTTGTGCTGCCGACTTGTGTCACTGGTTTCCGTGACGGGTCACATATACACAAACACATACACAGTGACCCACACACTGGGAGAGATAAAGAGTGTGTGAGAGAGAAAGAGAGAGAGACATACATAGACAGAGATCCACACATACCCCCTCCTCCCCTCACACACAACAGATACAGACACAGATGACTGAGACTGAAGGAAGGACAGGGGCAGAGAGGGAGAGAGTATGTTTGAAAAATCCGCATTCAATCCAAAATATCTGACTTCCTGTTGGTCAGAGCTAATGACTGTAAATTAGAAAGTTGTCCGGCTTAATGAGAACAATAAGTGTACTGAGTTTGGTGACTGTAGGTTAACACTCTGAGGTCTGAAAACGCGCCGGCGCGTTTTGCAGGTTTTTTTTCACATTGCAGCAAAACAGACTTAAAATACTCTGTCATTTTTGTCATAGAGACATAAGTAATATATCAATTGAAACTATAGAATATCTTCTTTTATTGTATACACTCAAAGTAAAAAAAAAATGTTGTGCTTTTTAAAATAAAGAAAACTAACATGATGCGTGATTCTCCTCTCCTCTGAACGAAGTCCAATCTGATAGTTCTCAGAAAATGAACTGTCACTTAGTGAATACTAATCACAGAAAAATTAAACTTATGTCTAAAAAAAACGTTAAGATGTCAGGTTTAAATCATGTAAGTCAAATCGAAAACAAACCTTCTGTGTTTATGTAATCTGTATGAAAAGAGAGCCATGTCAGAAATCCGTGTTTCAGCTCATTATCCGCTAATGCGGCCACACCCACAGAGCCAGCGCTATTCAGACGCAAATTCAGAGGCAATACATGCATTCATCGTCTTAATCGTGTATTATTGTCTTGAAAAGTGTTTTCTGGATGTAAAGTCAAGGTTAGCGATCTCTAGAAGACATGCAGTTAGTTCCTGTTTACTTTTCTTCTATAGATGAATTTTAGATGAGTTTTGTTTCTTTAGCGCCCTCCGGCTGCAGTATGTATGGAAACTCCATTCATGGAATAGCCTCTTCTTCTTTTAGATGAATTTGTGGACTAAAAATGCACAGAGCGCCCTCCGACTTCAAGGATGAATTGAAAACACCAGCGCATAGTAATGACAATGAATATTAAATTATATAACTCATCTGTATAGAAAATTGACATAAGCATATGAGAATCCAATATTCTCCAAATGTGCATGCTTTTAAACTAAAACCTATATTCAGACTCTTTGCATCACAGAAATACATTATATTTTAAAGTATAATATAAAACCATACTTATATTGTAATAATATTTTCTGTATGTTTCATATATCATGATGAGCTTGAGACATCACAGAAGGTTTTTTTCACAGCCTACCTGACTGAAATGCCTCATTAATATGCAAGTCATTTCAGCTCATTACTATCCAATTCTTTTGTCTTCTCAGGTGAGAATGGCCATTTTCAGTGGTGATTCACGCCTCCGCATACTGGTTTCTTGGCAAAAAGTGTCTTACAAAAACTAAATCCAATATATTGTTTTATATGAAGGAGTAGGCCGCATAATTTTTACATAATTTTCAAGCAAAAACTCTAGTCTACAACCTCCAATACCCAAAAGTCTTGTGAACACAGATTTAATATACTTTTTTTGGCCTTATTTCAGTGACTTAAGTTTTTTGTTTTTTCAATAACCACGCATAAATGTTATTCCTTCAAAAACACAAACATGTACATACATGTTCCTCACATATTATTGTAGCCTAGTTTGTGCTGAATACAGTGTAATGACACTTTTGTCATTTATATGTTTATGAACAACTGAAAAAAGCACAAATGTCAGGGCATGTCAAAACTTCTCCAGGCCCCAAATCAGCCTCAGACTCCAGAGGGTTAAACTAACCCCCCCACTTTTGTCCCACTTTGGGCTCACCGCCCGTTTCTAAGGCTTTGCCCATGTCTACTGTATGACAATATTGATGTGTGTGTCGAGTTTCATCCAATTTGAAGCATGTTAAGAGCCTCAACAATGCCCAAGAATATTATAAAAGTTTGATGTGTCACCATGGCAACAATATTTAATATATCACAAATACATTAATAGGTCTACATCTGCCATGTTTTAACATTATTGTGTGAAGTTTGAAGCAAATCGGGTAAAAATAATAGGGTGATCTCAAAGCATTTTAAAAGTGATACACTTCCTTCTGCCAGTTGGTGGCGCTATAACTTTGACTCACAAAAGTCAAAACTCACAAAAGTTTCATAAAGATCAGTCAATGTATGCAGAAGTTATAACACACTTCCTGTTTCCCTTTTCTCGCCATAAATTCGTTGCCTCGCCACGGCCAAACCGTTCGAGATATCAAAAATCCGCTGGCAATTTTTCATCATCAATGTCTTGACTTTATGCTGACCGAGTTTGGTGGTGATCGGATTAATCGCCTAGGAGGAGTATATCAAATTCCAGAGCATGCGTTTTTCAAACAACCCATAATAGCTGACTTCCTGTTGAAGTGACGTATAACTTAGAGTACGAAAGTTGTTCGGCCCGATGAGTTCTATATGTGTACAGAGTTTTATACTTATATGTGCAAGTGTGTTTGATATATATTATATAAATTTCAAGAGTTTTTGAGCACGTTAAGGGCCCCAAAACCCCCCAAAACATAGAAAAAAATAATAAATATAGCTGCAAGCAGCGATGGCGGGCCCAAGCCCGGTTGCACCGCCAACACGGTGGCTTCAGGGCAACTGTACACAGTGGGAAATATGCATTTAAAACCTCCCTGAACTATTGTTTGTGCAACAGTCTTATGCTCCAAAAGCATGCTTTCATTAAATTGCAATATGTGTGGCATAAAAAATTATAAAATTAATAAATAGAGCCGAATCACAGAACCTGCAAAGACGATTTTAATATCAGTCTCAGGTAATAGTAAGGTACATGCTCACTTATGCAAGTTTATTTTAAACAGACACTTTTATAAAATCAAGTGAAATTTACTTAAATAGTGATTTTTTTTATAAATTTGAATTATATCAATAAATAATTTAAAGGCATGCGTTGTACATGATGTTTGCAAACACAGCACATGACTTTCTATAACACCCATGTCGAGAAAACACACACTCTCCTTTGTAAAAACAAAACAAAAAAACAAAAGATTTAAGTCTTGTATGAATCAGACATGAAATCACAGGGTTGGTAATAATTTTAACTCAAATGACATTTGAAAAGTAGTCCTGTCCAAATAGTGATATAATGTCATGGTTCAATTTCAAATGAGTGTGAAGTTATCATTTGCAGTTCAATATTTCTATAAGTTCATCAAAAATACACACACACAGGTTTGTATTGCTGTCTTTGTGAGGACATTGCATAGACTTCCATTGATTTTAAATCGGGTCAATTATATTTTCTATCATCTAACCCAACCCCTACTCCTAAAGGGCCCGGAATACTTCAAACAAAGTTCTTTTTCGTTCTCATTTAGGAGTAAAATGAAGTTTGAAATGCTTGACCAGCGATATACTGTAAACGAACATCTGACACCGCCACACTGCTGAGAGCGACGATTAGATGAATATGTAAATATGTGCGTGCACTTTCTTCTCAGTAACAAAATAAACACAACAAAAATGAGAAAATAGCAAGCATTTATTATAGAAAGCATAAGAAAAGCGTCTGATCATAACAACATGGGAATGTTAGCATGAGCACTGCACTGCACTCCAGTCACGTCACATCTTCATATAGCACTTTATTCAATAGATTGCGTAAAATCAAGCAGTTTAACAGTATCAAACATGAAAAACAGTGTTAGTGCCTCATATTTTTACAAGCACAACTTCATTTTGTACTATAAAGCGGATATCCAGTTTGTTCATATTTTCACATCCGTTCATTCTTCGATTTTGTTTGAAGTATACCGGGGCCATAAACCTACCCATCACAGAAACATGTAACCATCACTAGATTTAAATAAAAACATATTTTGGCTGATTTATAAGCCTTTTAAAATAGTGAGGACCAGTCAATGTCCTAGTGGGTTGTGAAAGTATTCCACAGAATAAGTGAGGACATTTGGTCCTCACAAGTATAGTCAAAACAAGTACAGAGAGAGACAGAGACCCTCACACACACACACACACACACACACACACACTCACGCACACACAGAAAGAGTCAGACTGAGAGAGTGAGGAGGGAGTGAGGGGGAGGGGGGTGCCACAGAGAGAGGGAGACAGAGGGTGAAAAAAATCCACATTCAAACCAAAATATCTGACTTCCTGTTGGTCAGAGCTAATGACTGTAAATTAGAAAGTTGTCCGGCTTAATGAGAACAATATGTGTCCTGAGTTTGGTGACTGTAGGTTAAACTAACCCCCCCACTTTTGTCAAAAGATGGCGCTATAGAGGCCCTGCTCCCCACCTGTTTCTACGGCTTTGCCCATGTATACTGGTTGGGATCTCTGACGTTTGTATCGAGTTTCATGCAATTTGAAGCATGCTAAGTGTCTCAAAAGCATCCATAAGAAAATAAAGTTTTGATGCGTTGCCATGGCAACAGTTTTGAGATATCACGATTCTTTCACAGGTCTACTCTGCTGTGTATTGACATTACAATTGATGAAGTTTGAACAAAAAAGGAAAAAAAAATAGGGTGATCTCAAAGCATTTTGAAAGTGACACACTTCCTGCTGCCAATTGGTGGCGCTATAACTTTGACTCACAGCAGTCACATTCATGTGATCAGACTCCTATAACAAACACACTGCTGAAGTTTCATTAACATCAATCAATGTATGCCGACGTTATGCCGCCATAAATTCGTTGCCTCGCCATGGCCAAACCGTTTGAGATATCAAAAATCCGCTCGCAATTTTGCATCCTCAATGTCTTGAGTTCATGCTGACCGAGTTTGGTGGCAATAATAGATTAATCGCCTAGGAGGAGTATATCAATTCCAGAGCATGCGTTTTTCAACAAACCCATAATAAGACTTCCTGTTGAGGTGACGTATAACTTAGAGTACGAACGTTGTTTGGCCCGATGAGGTCTATATGTGTACCGAGTTTTATATTTGTATATGCAAGCGTGTTTGATATATGGACCAAGTTTTCGGACCCAATTCAAGGGGGCGCTGTCGGCCCCCCTGCCACGGCCGGGTACCAGCTCTGCCCGGCTGATGGCGCGGATTCCAATGAGTGTGCAATTTCAAGAGTTTTTGAGCATGGTAGGGCCCCAAAATGCCGATAGTCGGAAAAAAAATAATTTCCTAAAGTTCCCTAAAGAAAACAAAAGGGCCTCAGCCCTTGGGCTTTGGCCTAAATAATAATAATAATATAGCTGCGAGCAGCGATGACGGCCAAAGCCCGGTGGCACCGCACCCCGGTGGCTTCAGGTCAACTGTGCACAGCGGGCAATGGGCATTTAAAATGTAAACATACAGTACTATGTCAATATCACACCACATTTACTGCAGCAGCTTTTATCAAACTTCAGCCATGTTTTTAGTGTTTTTGGTCCAAACAGCATATTATTAACTTTTAACCATTTCAACTAACAGAAGACTGCTATTACACTACAATGTCCACTATAGATCAAGTTTAGAATAACAAATATTTTCGTACATATATTTCCCTGTCAGCTTGCCCTTTAAGATGACAAATACATGATTTTTTTTTTACTCTACTGCTACTCTTATTAAATTTATACACTATTTCTTTTCAAACCATATTAAGGCTGTGCACTATAAGTAAATGTTGTGTTATACCAAACTATTATTTTAACATTGATTATATCTAATATTTACAAATAAATAAACTCACACAAAATATTGCATTGTACCCTAAACAATGCAGTTTATTTTTCAAGTTTAAAGTTCATTAAAACTCATACAATGAAAACATAGAATCAATCCATTTAATCAGTGCCTAACACAGCTATTTGTCATTCGAACTTAAAAAAAAAAAAAAAAAGGACTAACAGTTTCACCGTGCTCTGAGAAATCTAATTAGCCTTATGCGAATGTCTGTGATTGCTGAGTGTTGGTATCCACCTTATTCCAACCGCCACGACGCTTTGCAAAATTATGGGAGTAATTTCCGTTAAACTGTAAAACAGTCAGTGATAGACACATATATCTTTTAAACTGGGACAATAAGATGACATTATTTCTACTCACCTCAACCAATGAACAATAAAGGGACATTTAAAAGTGTGAAAGCATCAACAAACGTAATTTCAACAAGCCATGTAAAGGTGTGATTTTTCCACAGCAATAACGGATGGGTTGAACATATGCTATAGTGATATATATGCATTATGTAATACATTGCCTTAATAAAAAAGGTCATGAACTTCAGCATTGTGTGATACCTGTGAAACAAACCTGGAAAGAGACGTGAGGCTTTGAGGAGATTCTTTGTGATCCAGTGAATTATTAATGGGATGTATTGTAAAATTATAGAGAGAACAGACCACAAATGTACAGTATATGCTGTCCTTTTTTCATACTATTACAGCAGTATGCAAAGAGACAAAATAAAATATTCTGGAGGATAGAAAGCAGCTGCTGAAAAAGAGCTCTGCCATAGATTTTTGTTATAAACATATTACAATACCAAGCGTTATGTCATTCTCATGATGTCTGAAAATAAAACATGAAAGAAATTGACAGCTGATTCAGTCAAGCTGACAGATAAGCTTTAATTGTAGGGCAAACCATATGATTTGAAATGATAGTTTCAGTTTTTTTGAATGGAAGTTCACCAAACCGGAAGTGGAACCGTAATTTGAAACGCAGTAGGCTAGTCAGGAATCGGCTGTCAATAATCCTCACCTTCATGTTTTGACCTCCCTGAGCTGTTGTTTGTGCCCAATCTTAAGCACCAAAAGCATGCTTTGAGGGTGTTTTTATATTGGCTAACCCTAATTATAACTAAGAATGTAATATATGTTGTCAGTGCCTACAAATGAACTGGCCTGATTAGCTGCTCAGATGTGTTTGAAAGGGTTGGGAAATAAACTCTTAAGCACAGTGAGTCGCAATTAAAAGGGTTTAAATAACTGATCTGAGGCTGTAAACTCTCTCTGTCTCTCTGTCTCTCTCACTCACCACCACACACCACACACACACAACACACACACACAGAGGGAGGGGGTAGGGGGACTGAGACCCTCGTCTAAGAGAGCTTAAGTATGTGCGGTAAAGAATGTTTGAAAAATCCACATTTAAACCAAAATATCTGACTTCCTGTTGGTCAGAGTAATGACTGAAATGAGGAAAGTGTCCAGTTTAATGAGAACAAAAGTGTACCGAGTTTGGTGACTGTAGGTTAAACTAAACCCCCCACTTTTGTCAAAAGGTGGCGCTGCAGAGCCCCTGCTCCCCGCCGTTTCTAAGGCTTTGTCCATATCTACTGTATGACAATAATGATATGTGTGTCGAGTTTCATCCAATTTGAAGCATGTTAACGGCTTCAAAAACGCCAAGAATATATAAAGTTTGACGTGTTGCCAAGGCAAACTATGTTTGATATCACAATTCTTTTCAAAGGTCTACATCTGCCATGTTTTGACATTATTGTGGTGAAGTTTGAAGCAAATCGGATAAAAATAAAATGGTGATCTCAAAGCATTTGAAAGTGACACGCTTCCTGCTGCCAGTTGGTGGCAGTATAACTTTGACTCACAATAGTCACATCCATGTGATCGGACTATTACAACCAACACACTCGTGAAGTTTCATAAAGATCAATCATGTATGCAGAAGTTATAACACATTTCCTGTTTCCCTTTTCTCGCCATAAATTCGTTGCCTCGCCACAGCCAAACCGTTCGAGATATCAAAAATCGCTGGCAATTTTCATCATCAATGTCTTGACTTCATGCTGACCGAGTTTGGTGGTGATCGGATTAATGCCTAGGAGGAGTATATCAAATTCCAGAGCATGCGTTTTTCAAACAACACCATAATAGCGACTTCCTGTTGAGGTGAGTATAACTTAGAGTACGAAAGTTGTTGGCCCGATAAAGTATAGTGTACCGAGTTTTACTTGTATGTGCAAGCGTGTTTGATATATAGACCACGTTTCTGACGCAATTCAAGGGGGCGCTGTCGAGCCCCTCTGCCACGCCGGGTACCAGCTTTTCTCCGGCTAATGACCGCGGTTGACCGTGTGAAAATTTCGAGTTTTTGAGCATGTAAGTGGCCCCAAAAAACCCAAAAAACGTCGAAAAAAACATAAACATAATATCCTAAAGAAAACAAAAGGGCCTCACCACTTACAGGGCTGGCCCTAATAATAATCCTAAAGAAAACAATAGGGCCTTCAGGCCTTACAGGGCTTTGGCCCTATTAATAATACTAAATACATAAACGGAGCAATTCCAATAGGGTCTCCCACCCATCGGTAGGCTAGGGCCCTAATAATAAACGGGAGCAACGCAATCCAATAGGGTCCTCACACATCGGTGCTCGGGCCCTAATCATAATAATAATAATTAACGATGCAAGCAGGATGTTATGGAAAGGGCCCTCGCACCCGGGCTAACCGCCACCGTGGACCCTAGGGGAAAACAGTAAACGGGCGACAAGCATTTAAGCGATGAATACAGGAGAATATGCCAAAGTCATTTCGAAATGCCAACTCTCTGGCCAACGGTGGCGCTTTACCGTAACTGATTTTGCCATGTTGATGTCTTCAGGCCAGGATATCTCGAACATGTGAAGTTGGAGCAATCGACATTGTATGCCTGAGTTACAACAACTTCCTGTTTCTTTCGTGGCGTTAATCGCATACATTAGCACTAGCCAAGTGTTGCATGATTTAACGTGTCTCTAGCATGTTTGGTACTTCGTGGCATAATGAAATGTGATCTGTAGTGAATTACATCGTGAAGCATGCATTCCTGTTGCCCAGGTGGCGCTATGACTAACTATATGTCAATATATGTCTTAAGGCCTAGGACTTCTTATCAACATGTGAAGTTTGGAGCAGATCGACATAGTCTAGCCTGAGTTACAACAGTTTTCCTCTTTCATGGCGAACATCAGACTTTGTCAGGCCGCCACGGAACGCCCTTCAGCGAAAACTCAAGATCTTTGATATTTATCATGCTAAGGTATTAAATTAGACTGACAACATTTGATGTTGACTGGTTAAATCTCTATGAGGAGTTAATCACAGTGTAAAACATGTCATTTCCGTTCCCTGCAGGTGGCGCTATGACTGAACTGAATATTGTATGAAGATGTCTTCAGGTCAGGACTCTAATAAAGCATGTGAAGTTTGGGGCAGATCGACATTGTTGTCTGAGTTACAACAACTTCCTTTTCATGGCGAGAAACATCAAACTTTGTCAGGCCGCCACGACACGCCCTTTCGTGAAAACTCTAGATCTTCGCATTTAACGTCACAAAGGCCTTTAGATTAGACTGACCAAAATGACATTGATCTGAAAATCTCTAGGGGAGTTCGTTAAAATACACGTCTGGAAAATGCAAAAAACGGTGTTAATTCAAAATATCTGACTTCCTGTTCGGTTTCGGATTTCGCTCCAAGAGAATTTTTTGTAGGTACTGGGCTATAAATGTGGTACCGAATTTCAAAACCCTAGTGAAATTAGCGAGAGGGGCGGTACGTTAGATGGCGCTATCGAGCCTTTTGCCACGCCCAATTCCGAAACCCATAAACAGACGTAATTTTCACCATTCTGACGCGTGTGCAAAAGTTTCGTGAGTTTTTGAGCACGTTTAGGCAATCTCAAATGCGATTCACTGTGGAGAAGAAGAAGAAGAAGAAGAAGCAGAATAATAGCGGGCAATTCCAATAGGGTTCCTCACGCAATTCCATAGTGTCCTCACACCAGCGTGCTCGGCCTATTAAAGATGCACAGCCGCTGTGAGAGGGCCCCGCCAC
>JAOTNS010001169.1:0-27277 GCA_028476615.1 Culter alburnus | reverse complement strand
GATTGTGGAATATCAAAGGCAGTGAAGTATTTATCTATGCTACCTTCAAAAATCGATCCGATGAAGGTTATCTCAGGAGACAGGAAGCGAAGCTAACATTGGACTCAGACCTTCCTACCTTGGACTCCCTTCCTACCTTGAAATGTGTCTTCCGCATTGTAGCATTTTTAAAGACCCCCTGTGGTGAAAATCACTAGTTTTTAATGTTGTTTATAAGTGACCCTGGACCACAAAACCAGTCACAAGGGTCAATTCTTTGAAATTTTGTAAGGATGGACAATATTGGCCAAGACACAACTATTTGAAATCTGGAATCTGAGGGTGCAAAAAAATCAAAATATTGAGAAAATCACCTTTAAAGTTGTCAAAGTGAAGTCCTTGGCAATGCATGTCCACTTTATATATATATTTACGGTAGGAAATTTACAAAATATCTTCATGGAACATCATCATTTTTACTTAATATCCTAATGATTTTTGGCATAAAAGAAAAATCAATCATTTTGAACCATAAAATGTATTGTTGGCTATTGCTACAAATACACCCATGCTTCTTATGACTGGTTTTGTGGTCCAGGGTAACATATGTCTTTGTGGTGTTTTCAATATGCTTTAAGACAAACCATGTGCAAATTCATATGTCAACACCATTGCTGAGTATTTTATCCTTAAAACTGCAGTGAAAAAAAGAGTATCAAACCCATAGTTTGAAATCGCTGGTGTCTATGACGTCACAAACAACCTTGTAACCAACGTGCCAGCGGGTTTTAGCATATCATTAACAGCGAACTAGCAGGGGAGTTTTGAGAGAAGCCAAGTTTTCCATGTATATTTTTCTGCTGATATGAACAATCATGTAGATTTAACAATATGGCAGGTGTATGATGTATATTATGATGATATGATGAACTATATGTCTTTCTCCACTGACATTCTGAGATTTTCAATGCGTTTTTAAGGATACAAGTTAGAAGGCAGCTGTCCGACTCTGACATGGTGAGCGGGAACATGGTTTGTGTAACATTAGCAACACCACATTATTAGCTGTTTGATAACATAGTCAAGCAAAAAGGTAATCATATTAATTACGTTATGGTGTCCGATGTTGTAAAGAGCGATACCATTGTGCTGTATTCACTTGGCGTGGCTAATTTGCATATTCATTTATCCACGTATACTAAATGAGGCAAGGGTGTAGAATTACATTCAAGCTATTTTAAAGCATGAAGACATTTTTTCACAAGAAAAAACATTTAAATATGTCATTTTGGTGATTAAAGATGAGTTTTAAGGGGTAAATTATTGACTACAGGGGGACTTTTCGATGCAGCCCATGTCTACATGCCTAAATGCATTGAGTTGCTACAATGTGACTGGCTGATTAGATATTTGCATTAATGAGCAGTTGAACAGGTGTATCTAATATAGTGGCCAGTGAGTGTACATATACTGAACAACATATTATGATGTATAGCTTCTAACTTGGCAAGCTACAATTTCAACATAGTTTTCCTAACACTGGAGATGAGTCAAGGATTTTCTAATTTTATCATGTCTCATTTTTATCCATCTGTGAAATGACTGATGAAAAGCCCAGCTCTGTTCATATTTAGAGAAAACTGAACTGCTATTTTCACATATTTGTCTGTTCGACCTTGAGAATAAATTGCTACAGCTGATCAGAGGTGGACACAAGCGCTTCTATTCGGAAGTCCTCTTATAAGATATGTGTGCAGTCCCTTCAGCAAACAAACAAAGAAACAATGACAGATCTGCACAGGGAACATTGCCATTCTCTCCTCTTATGGTGATGTAAAAGATCCTAAGGATACTAGAGTTGTCCGTTAACTACCTCTAGGCAATTCATTTCTAAGAGGAGCTAAATGGATTGTTTTTAAGCAAAAAATAAAAAAGGCACCAAAACCTCACATTAAAATCAATTTCCAGGTTTTTGTAAATTAATGCGCATTTCCTCACTGACTTACAAAAATAAGAAAAGAAAGAAAGAATATTGATTCTTCAGTTTAAACAAAAAACAGTTCAGAAGTGTCAAGTGTCAGAGTAATTAAAAAGAGAACTCTGGACCTCTCCTCGGGTGAGAATCGCTGAAGACATAAGTTAACAAAAGCACGGGGCAAATAAGAGCCAGGGAGAAGTGACAGTTATCTGCTAAATTCATAAATGTGGCTTTTTGTATAACGTAATCATCATCCCTCATGCTGTCATTTTCCATTTTAATTGCTCGCCTCGGTGCTTTGGCTCAGGGAAGCCATTGGAACCCCACAGAGTGCAGTACAGAGCTAGAGAAAAGGAGAGAGAAAAAGAAAGAAAACATACAGGGCCCTGCAATCTGACTGCTCCAGTTTAGGTTACTGCCATGTGAGCGTCTGACAGGTTAATTTTTTGCAATTAGACTGTTCTGAGAGCAAGCGGAACAGGTGAGGTCTTCATCGATGCTTTTTTTCGTGCATAAAAATGAACGGCGAATTACACTAATGACAAATTTCTGACGCGAGCTATAAAGTTTGCCCAACAGGCAAACGGCAAGATACAACGTATAAGCTTGCATCTTGGACCGCTTTTCTAAACTCATAGCTTTCCTGCCACAGAACATGGACCCCTGATTATAGAGAAAAATGGGTAGGAGGAAGAAGAGCGTAGCGAAATGTAAAAGCATAACAGGATAAAAATCAAGTCACGAGGCTAAGCTAACATCGTGAGCAGCCCTTCTCATAGTCGCCATGTCGTATATTTTATAAGACATCAAAAAGAAGCCAGCGAGACTTCTTTAGATTTCATCCTAATCTCATGCTGTTATCTCTTTCCTCTTCGTCCAAAACCAGCTCATATTTCACCCACGGTATCTTTGTATTTCTATAATCTTGTCCTGCCCTGATAGATTTCTTAGAGCAAAGCATTTATCATGGTTTCAGAAATGAACTTAAGTTTTTGCTGTGTCTTAAGTGCGAGTTTGTGGGCTGAATTTAAGGGACAGTAATGTCATTGAGAAGTATTGGTGAGTTTTAGAGGTTTCCGCACTGTTGTGTTTGGAGGAGACGGGCTGTTAAAAAAGAGGGAGAGAGTGGAGCTTCAAACTAGGATAAGAAAAACAACATTTCAACCGCTTGGTTCATCATGCCCAGTCTTTCAATACCACACCATGTTTGAGCAGGCTAATTCCATTAAAATACCTTATCCATAATTGATGCATTAAATGTCCATGGACTTTTTATCAACATGATGAATTTAAAAAAGCAGAGCAGGGCTCCAGACAAAAAAATTCATTAAGGAGCCACTGGCTCCTATAGGGGGGGGAACGGTGCCAAATATTTTCCTGGGATTTAGATTTTTCTGGGAAATTAATGTCTTATTTCATAATACTATAATTTTCGTTAATATTTTGAATCCGATTAGATTTTTATATTTTCTGCTTTCATTTTTTTGTTAAGTTTTCTTTTTTTTTTCTTTTTTTTGTTTGTACTTTGAAATACAGAGGGACTCTTATTTTGAAATGTCTGTGCTTTACTTTTGCTGCTCATTCAAGTTCAGATGAGGAAGATAAAAAAATACATTGCTTCAACTGTTTAAAACACAATAAATATAAATAATATAAGGTAAACTTTGTCATAATTGATCATTAGTTCATAAGCAATCGGTTGAAATGTGCGCTAATCATTGATTGCGAGCTGCTCTGAAGCGTTGTTTCGAGAGCCTGAAGAAAGCGCAACAGTGCCATCTTTTGACTTTAAAACATGCAGCGCTCACATTTATTTAATGAAATTAAAGTTAATAATCACATTAGGGAGTATCACGATTTGTTTTTCCATCCACGAAATACAATACACCTTAAAATGATCATTAATATTCTTGTTATACCATTTAAGGTACTGAAGACTTTTTATGACCTTAAATTTATCTGATGAGCATCAGCAGAGTGGAATAATGAAAGTGAACAGCATGATTGATATTCAAACTGTAAGCATGCCATTCATTGTGTGTGTATCTGCAGTCTGTAGAGCCGGTTTCCCCTTTTGAATGACGAATATGGACGAATTTATATGAAGAATACGCAGTTGTCTCCTTTACGCAGGAGCAGAACGGTGTGTTAAAATGCAGCTGTTTTACACCAACGCAGGCGACACAAGGCGACAACTCAGCTGGCTTTCATCAGCTCTAGTTCTTTGGCGTCTGTTTGGTGTGTGAAATTTTTCCCTACCTGTTCATATTTTGGCGCTCTAACTCAGTGAAACATTCACAAGCAGCATTTCATTTAATTACGTCAACACAGCAAATATTTATAGGCTACAGTCACAGAACACGCAAATAACATAATGTGTGAATTTGTAATTCGCCAATGGCGACCTCAGCAAAAATATCACTCACAAATTAATATTTTTAGTCGCAAATGCGACCGTTTTAGGCGCAGTCTGGAGCCCTGCAGAGTGATAAAAACAGTGAAAAGTCTTTGTGAAAAGTGGAAAAAATGGCTATGGTAACTGAAAACTGCATTTATAACAGTTATAAAAGAATTAGCAAAACGCTGTTTCTAACAGTTCTGAGTGAAGAAAAAATCATGAATATTCATTAGATCACGTAACATGTGCTCATTCAGTTAGATGATAAGCAGCTAAACGGGCGCTAATCATATTAGGATTATCAAAACAATATTTTTTACAGTACTTATTAATCTAGGTTAATGTTCATTTATAAAAATGCTATTGTTTATATTTTATGTTAGTTCATAACACAACTATTGTTAATTAGTTGTAATTACACTACAATTCAAAAGTCTAGGATGAGTAATTTTATTTTATATATATATATTTTTATTTTATTTTAGCAAGGACACATTATATTGATCAAATGTGAAAGTACATATTTTAATGTTATAAAAGATGTCTATTTCTTAAAGGGTTTGTTCACCCAAAAAATTAAAATTCTGTCATTAATTACTCACCCTCATGTCGTTCCACACCCATAAGACCTTCTTTCATCTTCCGAACACAAATTAAGATATTTTTGATAAAATCCGATGGCTCAGTGAGGCCTCCATTGTCAGCAAGATAATTAACACTTTCAGATGCCCAGAAAGCTACTAAAGACATATTTATAACAGTTCATGTGACTACAGTGATTCAACCTTAATGTTATGAAGCGACAAGAATACTTTTTGTGTGCCAAAATAACAAAATAACGACTTTATTCAACAATATCTAGTGATAGCCGATTTCAAAACACTGCTTCATTAAGCTTTGAATCTTTACGAATCTTTTGTTTCAAATCAGTGGTTCGGAGCATGTATCAAACTGCAGCTCAGTATTGGCCAACGCCTCTTCGCGTGAGCAGCACGAGGCATGCGTGTGATGCTAACGCAGGAGCCGGCCAATAATGAGTCAGCGTTCGGACGTAAACACGGAAATGCAGCACTGCACCAACTGCTTAACATACTGACAAGGAAGAGGAAAAAATGTTAATTTTTTTGTGTTTTTGCACACAAAAAGAATTATCATCACTTCATATCATTAGGGTTGAACCACTGTAGTTACGTTGACAATTTTAACTATGTTTTATTACTTTATCTGTCGTAATTTCATTGGATAAAAAAAAAAAACCTCTCAGATTTAATCAAAATATATTAATTTGTGTTCCGAAGATGAACGAAGGTCTTTCGGGTGTGGAACAACATTAGGGTGACACAAATTTAATTTTTAGATGAAATAACCCTTTAAAGAATCCTACAAAATATTACAGTTTCCATAAAAATATTAAGCAGCACAATTGTTTTCAACATTGATAAATAATAATGACAAGAAGAAATGTTTCTTAAGCACCAAATCAGCATATTAGAATGATACCGAGTGATACCAAAGACTGGAGTAATGCTGAAAATTCAGCTTTGCATCACAGGAATATTACATTTTATTTAAATTGTATAAATTTCACAAAATTACCGTTTTACTGTATTGTTGATCAAACAAGTTCAAAAACATTAATCATTGATAAATAAATGCTGTAAAAGTACTGTTCATTGTTATTTCATGTTAGCTATTGCATTATTAAAGAGATTAAAGAGAAAAAAATCATCACTTACTTACTCACGAGTTTCTTTCTTCTGGTGAACACAAAAGAAAATATTTTAAATAATGTTGGTAACCCGACAGCTGACAGTAGCCATTGACTTCCATAGTATTTTTTTTTCCTACTATGGAAGTCAATGGCTACTGTCAACTGTTTGATTATACTAACATTCTTTAAAATATCTCTTTGTGTTCAACAGAAGAAAGAAACTACAGACAGGTTTGAAACAATTTGAAGGTTAGTAAGTGATGATAAAATGTATTTTGGGTGAACTATCCCTTAAATGTAAGCATATATCCTATTGTAAAGTGTTGCCTAAAAATATAATTATTATTTGCTAAAAAATGCAATAATCTATATGTGCCTAAATGTAGCATGCCACACCGAAGGACATCCCAAAAGTATTTCAATACTAACCTAATCTATCCAGCTTTATAACAGCAATCCCTGAATTTAGACTTCATAAGTCAATGTGGGACCAGTGTCTCTCCTCTCTCTCTCTCTCTCTCTCTGCTGGAGTGTTTTTATCAGAGGGTCTGTTTTAAATGTTGCTGACAGCTTCTGCCTCCTTCTCAGTGTAATTATAGGCAGAGGAAGGCTGGGGCTGAGGCAGGGCTGGATGTAGCCAGGCCTGTGTAAGGGGATAATTAACTTACCCTCATCACCCCACTTCAAAGGCCTGCTACAGAAAGAGAGAGAGAGAGAGACGGAGACAGTTAGGGGTGGATTGTATCAGTGCGAGTAGTGCTGGGGGTCTCCTGGCCCCCTGAAGCCCACTGGTATCTAGGACCTTAAAAGGGGGGAAAACAGATATATTAAACAAATGAAGGTGCCGCCCATGCACATACACGAGGTTGACACGGCAGTCAGCATATCCAAAGACATACAACCTCATGAAGAAACAAGTCCCTCCCCTTTTCTTCCTCCTAAGAGGCAGGTAATTGCTGTTGTTAACACCGTCTCTGCTTTCCCTACAGCTGTGTTTCTAGAGAGAAAAGACCACTGACAGCGCCGACTTTAAATGCAAATACTTTCCTCGCACTTTCACCCTTCATTCGTACATTTTTATATTACTCAATCTATTACGAGCACAGAATAACATAAGGCTTTAAGGTACCTCATGATTGATTCAATCTTTGATTCAAGGAGTCAAGATTCGATTCCACAACGATTCTCATTGCATCTCAATTTCTCAGCACAAATCTTTAAGTTTTTATATTTAAGGCGAGTTAAGATTGTGCATAAAAGCCAGAACTAAAATGCTTTTGGTGACCCGCCAAATTAAATATAATAAGCAGGTATAATAATATCAGAGGCAGCATTACAGATTTTGTTCTGTGTAAATGAAAAGTTGCATTTGAGTGACCTGACGCCTTTGGGAATACACTACCGTTCAAAAGTTTTGGGTCAGCATATTTTTTAAAGAAATTAATACTTTTATTCAGCAAGGACACATTAAATTGATCAAAAGTGACAGTAAATTTTTACATTGTTCCTAATCATTTCTATTTCAAATAAATTATGTTCTGTTGAACTGAGAATCCTGAATAAAATATATCATGGTTTCCACTAAGAAAGGAATGACTACAAATTTAGCTTTGCCATCACCGGAATAAATTACATTTTAAAATATATTACAATAAAAAACAGGTATTTAACACTGAAAACTGGAACAATGGCTGCTGGTTCAACTTTACATTACAGTAATATTTTTTACTGTTTTACTGTATTTTTATAATATAAAATGTATATTATAAAAATACAGTAAAACAGTAAAAAATATTACTGTAATGTAAAATTGAGCCAGCAGCCACAAAATAAATACCAAATAGGAAGGAAATAAATGTACACTATCATTCAGAAAGAATATTCTTTTTGAATGATAGTGTACATTTATTTCCTTCCTATTTGGCATTTATTTTGTATTCATCGCATGCTTGCTTTTCTATGTGTGCTTTTTAATGCAATAATGTGCAAATCAAATTTTTGATTATGAATATTTGTTGATCTATTCAGAATAATTTGAGAAAGAATCGCAGTGCATCGGAGAAACAATTCCCCCAGCCCTAGTAAACATGCACCTGTTTCTTCTAATATTAAATTAGCTGACATGCTAAAAAAAAAAAAAAATGTTGGAATATTCTTTCATACAGTTCATGCACAGACCCGTAAATAAAAGCACCTATTTTATGACACTTACTTAACACCTCTTTCTGAACATGCATGTATGTGTGTGTAGTTACAAAACCCTGGGGGAATTGGAGGTGAAATGTAGACGCTTTGGGCATGAGTGCAATTCTGTACTCTTTGCCACATCTACTGCTCAGTGTAAGAAGAGAAGCAAATGTTCAGTGGGAAAAAAAGAAACAAGGGAAAAAGCCCTCCGCCAAGCTGGACTGAAAAATCAAAGGAGGCATCAGACACAAAACCGGAGCCTAGTGAAGGCCTTAATTGCCAGAGGAATAACACTGGCTGAAATGTTATTACAAGCCTGGTGTTGATTTAAGACCCCGGTTATTATGGGCCAGCCTGGGTGGAGGTCTGTGTCTCTGACCCCCCCGGTGCTTTCATATAATGTCACCATGCATTTAAACTGAAAGAACCATGAGACCTTGGTCCTTCCTTATTCTTCTGCGCTAAATGAGAGGGGACCATCAATTTGCCACCCCTGTCATGAGACTAACCGCCGTGCCACCATCGTCATGCCAACAGATGCTGATTATGACATCACAAAAATAGCAGTGACACCAATGGGACTAGTGTCCCAATCCGTAAAACAAGCCAGAGAGAGGCTGCTTTGTCCAAATACATCTATTTTTTCATGAGTTCATCATGTCAATTGGCCATAAAACACTTTTAAAGATGCAGAGCGTCATTTGTTGAATACTACTTACTTTATTTCATTAACCCCGCTATTATCAAATTCCCTCAAAGAATAAATAAAGAATGGCTGGCTGCAAATAACACAATCAACAGCAATGAGAAATCTGCATGCATAATATTTTTAACTGTATGCTGTCCCAAATAGTTGTAGACTGGGGAGTAAGAACAAGAAGCACCTTATCAGTCTGGCTCATGAATATCAAGTACCAATGTAATATTCGTCGAGTAGTAAATGGGCAATAGCGATTTTAGGATTACGGCTATTTTGTTGGGATTTCATCATGTCAATGCAGTTTGTTTAGTCATAAATCTGAAGTCAGTCATAAAAAACATTCTTAAAGGTGCAGTGCAAAATATTTCAATTGAAAAGCAAACAATTATTTAAAGGGTTAGATCACCCAAAAATGAAAATTCTGTCATTAATTACTCATCCTCATATCGTTCCATACCTGTAAGACCTTCGTTCATCTTCAGAACACAAATTAAGATATTTTTGATAAACTCCGATGGCTCAGTGAGGCCTCCATTGCCAGCAAGATAATTAACACTTTCAGACTGCCAAAGTCACACCCCCAAGTGGTGAACCACTGAAATTTCGAAACACTTAAGACGTAACGAAGCCTCGTTTACTGAAATCACATGACTCTGGCAGTTTGATACACGCTCCGAACCACTGATAAGCTTCACGAAGCAGTGTTTTGAAATCGCCCATCACTAGATATTGTTGAATAAAGTCGTTATTTTGTTTTTTTTGGCGCACAAAGTATCCTCGTCGCTTCATAACATTAAGGTTGAACCACTGTACTCACATGAACTGTTTTAAATATGTCTTTATAGCTTTCTGGGCATCTGAATGTGTTAATTATCTTGCTGGCATTGGCAATGGAGGCCTCACTGAGCCATCGGATTTTTAGTTGGGTAAACTTCTATAGTGGTAAATGGAAACTAGCACAAATATAATTTTGTGTTCCCATTTGCTCCAATATCAAAGATAAAATCTATATAGTTTTTATGAAATTCCAAAAGAGGATAAAAATACAGTGGTCAGAACAGAAAGATTTCTCATAAATCTCTCAGCCGTTGTGCTAGATACACTCAAATAATGTTTCTGAAAATGTAATGCCAACAATATGACACAATGTATGTATGTATTTTTGTACATAAATACATTTGATACATTAAACTTTACAATTTAAATAAGTGTGAAAAAGAGTTCGTAGTGTGAGTTGGGGGCGGGTTTATCTGGCTTTCTGACCTATAGCAGATGTGGATACTTGTTTGACAACAATCATTAGTTTTGAAAACTCAATCATTAGTTTTGATGGCACATATGAACACATTTCACTATTAAATATCTATATATGTCTAAAAAATAGTTTTTGCTTTCTGTATCCTTCTTTTAAGCCCCTTATATTTCCACTAAACTTAATCCCCGAAGAAACAGCATACACACCGAGAAAAGGGGTAGTTTGGCTTACAGAATGGAAAAGGTTGAATGGAGAAGAGGGGTAGCCGGAGAAAATAAGGATCAGAGGAAGGGGTAAAAGAGAATAGAGGGAGGGGTATTGCGGTACAGGAGCGGTGTGACGGTGGTGACACTCTGCAAATCGTGTTAGACAGGGCAGGGCTCGGCTGAGCTGCAGCAGTGTGACGTGGGCTGATGCACCATGCCTGCCTGCGTTACTCTCGCCAGTGTGGCTGCATCTGTGCACTCTTTACCACAATGCATCCAGCAGCCAATCACTTCTTCCACTCTAATTAACAGCCATGTAAAATCCACACCCTGGCCGTCCGAGTGCACAACGACAGCCCGCGCAGGAGGGGTGCAGGAGAGGTCGAGGTATGGGGGCAGGGTGCCGTCCCAACAAAAACACCATCTAATTCGAACCTGCGATTGTATCGGGGCGAGACCTCGACCCTTCGGCCCCCCGCCTCTTCCCATTCTCCTCCCTCCGAAGAGTCTCTCACATTCAGTGTGCCACCAGCTCCAGCCTTCAGCTCCCATCATGCTCATTGCTCCGGAGAAGGTCAGTGGGGTGGCGTCTGATTGGCTGAGATTCAGATATCCATGGCATATGGGAAGCGTGACACACCTGAAGTGACAGGGCACGTCCTCTCGGCAGACACTGGGGCAGGAGGGATAAACAGATGAATGCATAAAAAGAGAGAAGAACAGAACACACCCATCAGCCCGATTGCACGTCACCCACTTTTTTCCGGAACCAACACACCGGGCCAAGTCATGGGAGGGTTTTCATCAAGTAAGAAAGCAGACTTACTTCAACAGTAATTGTCTCTTTTGCTCTTCTGACAGGTGTCTTGAGAGCTTTACGGAATATGACGGATGATGAAGGTTGAAGATAACAGGGGTCCACACAGGTAAGTAACTCAGGTGAGTAGTCAGGTAAGTTGAATGGTACTGAACGGACCAGATGGTGATGGTGATTGCTTATATACTGTGAATGTGACAGGCGTGTTGAATTAGAATTCTGGTTAAGCTGAGTGAGTTGGTGGAGCTGAAGGGTCTGGTGTTAATGATGACATTGATATGGAAAGCAACTCCCCACCTCCATGGGCGGCTCCCAAAGACCGCACCAAATGATAACAGGGGCAGCCTCGTCCTCTAAGAGCAGGGTAGCGTTTCCCAAAATTTGGTTTCAATGGAGCTACGATCAACTTAAGCTTACAATGCTTTTGGGAAACGCTGCCCAGGACAATTCTGGTGACTGGTGTGTAAGTCCTCTAGTAGTGAGGGATCTAGGATGTCATCATGACCACAATCTTTCTTCTGGGCCATAACCTTCCCATTCAACCATGTACTCGAGAACAGAGTTTCTGCAGGTTTCATTAAATCTAATTTAATGCTTTTTAATGCCAATTTTTTAATTTTTAATGCCATATATATGTCGCTAAATTTCGACAGATGACGTCATGCGGCAATTTGTTTGCTTCTCTGCTGCTACCCTTTTTGCTCATACCCTTATTGCTAATACAGCCAAATTCCCAATAAAATTGTTTCATCAATATATATTTCTGTTTTAGTTGTCAGACTATATGAAATGATGACTGAAACGTGGCCCGTTAAGACTTCATACAGGGCTCGACATTAAGCCTTGTCATTCACTTGTACAAGTAAAACAGTTGCTTGCCCGGAAAAAAAAAATAATAAAAATACAATTTCATGTAAAATGTATGATTCATCTTTCAACTTTTAAATTCATAAATTTGATCAATAAATTTAATTGGAATAAGACACTAAGGGCTGTTACCAATCAAATTAAATCATTTACAAAATTCACAAAAAAAAAAATCAACTGCATTAATAATATTATGGGATTGTAAGAATGTTGGGGGGAAACGAACTTTTAAAAATTAAACTAAACCACCAGTAGGTGGCATCAAGAAACTGTCTTAATAAGTGAATCATTCATTTAAACGATTCATTCCGATGCCTGATTCATTAAAAAATGAGGCAGTTGTTTATGAATAGTCATCTTTGACTCAAAATGCTTCAAATTGCTGAATCATTCAGTAACGAAAACAAGGCTGATAGAATAGGCGAATAGGGTGGATAGTATGCACATTGGGATGCAGGGTGAGTGTTGCTACGCTATGGTTCTGCTGTGATCTTTGTTTGAAACTATTTTTGCTGCTAAAATAGAACAAAAACAGTGAATGTTCCTTCTAAAATGTAAGTGACTTAATATTAACTATTTGTTAACTGAACTGTTGTATGAAATCAGTGTCACGTTTTTAATCGTGATGGTAGCCTGTTAGGAAAAAACAGAATTCTTGGTCGTGTGATATGGCTTAACAGTATCAAGTTATAAAAATTCCACATTTTGAATTTTTACAGCAGTATGTTTAACTGAATTTCTTTTTGTTTGTGCTTCGCTCATGTTTCCAACATTGTTCAACCTTGTTATCATCTGTACATTATACAGCCTATTATTTCGATCGCCACTTAAACTAAATGTAATAAAGTCTTTTTTTTTTGTTTTGTTTTTTTTTTGTATTGACCAGCTCTAAATCCTGATTTATAATCGAGACGTTGTCTGACAAAATCACAATACACATAAGATAAAGACAGTTGCTGTGATTTCGGCTATATGTACACGTAAAATGATCACTCAGGTTAGAAGCAATAGTATCTATTTTAATCGTTCTCTGACAGAGAACAGCAGACGCAGAGGGATGTGCGCCTGTGACAGAGGCAGAAAAGCAAGATCTCTCGCTCGTGTGGCAGTAACCTTACCGGTGGGTCTCGGAAGCTAGATCAGGTTAACAAGTATATTCGTCATAACGTGCTTTCTTGGAAAAAAGTCACAAAAGGGGTCTGAAAAGTTGCTAAGTTGGCAACACTGATGCAGCCTTCCGCAGGTCACAGCCCGCCGCTGTCCAAAACGGCGTTATGACAATTTTGCACCAATCGGAGGCAATTATTTCCGTGTGTCTATCACGGAAACACGGTTTCCGTGTGTCTATCACACCAATTTACATATTTTACAACAGCAGATCAAAGTTATTAATTATGAAGGCTATATTCAATATAAACTGGTAGTATTATTTTTCTTCAAAACTATCTAAAAAACTTTAATGCCTTTAGGAATAGAATTATATGCTTTTTAATGCCATTTAAGGCCTTAATTTTCGCAAAATCCATTTAATGACTTTTAATGCTTTTTAATGCCCCACGGATATCCTGCCAACCGCCCCGTCATCGGGAGTTCAGGATGGTATCCACAGGGCAGATGAAGATGGAAATCCCTGGTTGAGAGCCAGATCTTTTGCCAAGGGTGTTAAGCTAGAGTGGCAGATCATCGTGCATCAACCTGGCTCTTGTGTTTTCATACTGCTCGCTGGAGATGGATGTGAGTTGAGTCCCATACCTTCTTGCTCTCCTGAAACCAGTAGTTAAGTGCAAGGACGTCCAATGGCTCCCCTGACCAAGGAAACGGGAGGCTGGTAGCCGAGCATGCACTGACACAGTGTAAGTCCGGTGGTGGTTTGCCAAAAACAGTTCTGTGCATAATTGGCCCAGGAAAGGAAACCGGAGTAGGACTGCAGGTATCTTTCGATTTCCTGGATCTGACATTCAGTCTGGCTGTTGGTTTGAGGGTGGTATCCAGATGAGAGGCTGAAGGGGATACCCAACAGCAGACTCGGGAGATAAATTGGGGTCCACGGTTGGATACAATGTTTTCCGTCAATCCGAAGTGACAAAAGACTAGTTGAAATAGTGATTCAGCGGTTTTGAGTGCTGTGGGTAGACCTCTTAAGGGGATGAGTTTGCAGGCTTTTGAAAATTGGTCTACGATAACCAGAATGCATGTGTAGGATTCTGAAGATGCTAAATCCGTGGCAAAGTCTATACCAATATGTAACCATGGACAATTAGGAATGGGCAGAGGTACCAGCTTGCCTGCAGGAAAATGATGGGGAATTTGTGAGATGGCACAGACTGAACATGCTTTGATGTATTTGGAGACATCCTGGGTTTCAGACCACCAGTACTTGTTATAGAGGAGCGAGAGGGTTCGCTGGCTGCCTGGGTGTTCATGAGGGAGAGGCATAAGGCTGATGGTACGTAGCTGTCCCTCAGGACCTCCCAGCGGAGAAGTTTCAGAGAGTGTGGTTTCGGCAGTTTGATCGTCCAGTGACTACTGGATGGGACTCACAATGATGGCTGGAGGGAGTATTTGCTCAGGTGGTGAAAGATCTGGTTCAGGATGATGCAAGTGAGAGGGCATGTGCCTTGATGTTCTTATTCCCTAGGTGTTAAGTAACAACGAAATTGAACCATGTGAAGAACAGCACCCAACGTGCTTGACATGGGTTCAACCTCTTTGCTTCCTGGAGGTATTCGATATTGCGATGAATGGTTATCACCTCGAAATTATGTGTAGCTCCCTCCAGCCAATGTCTCAACTCTTTCAGTTTAATTACCAATAGCTCACAGTCACCAATGTCATAGTTCTGCTCCCCTGTTGACTTTGTTCTGGAGAAGAAGGCACATGAATTGAGGACTGATGGATCACCCTCCTGCTGGGATAATGAGAAATGCTAAAGATCCTTGATTGTGGTGGGTTGTGGCCAGTTCCAGATGGCATCTACCTTCCTCTGGTCCATTTGCATAGCGTGCTCAGTGATGACATACCAAATAAAATGGATGGTGTTGCAGTGGAACTCACATTTCTCCAGCTTGAGATAAAGGTGGTGTTTTTCTCAGCTTCTGGAGGACCTGCGTCATGTGTTCACCTGCGTCAGGTTACGGGAGTAGATGAGGATATTATCAAAGTAGATGATGACAAAGTGATGGAGGAACTCCCGGAACACCTCATTCATGAATGCCTGGAATACGGAGGGTGAGTTGGATAGGCCATAGGTATAGATATTCGTAGTGGGCTGCTGGTGTTATGAAGGTGGTTTTCCACTCATCACCATCATATATTTTAATGAGGTTGTATACACTCCGCAGGTCCAGTTTGGTGAAGATGCAAGCTCTCCGCAACTGTTTCAGGGAGGCTGAGACCAGACGAAGTGGGTAGGAGATGGTTTGGGCATTCAGAGTGTGGTAATCAATACACCCCCTCAAGCTTCTGTCCTTCTTGCCAACAAAAAAAAAAGAATGATGGTCTTATGAACTTCTGCTTGAGTGCCTCATTGATGCATTTCACCATGGCCTTCTGCTCTGGGATGGACAAGGGGTAAATTTCCCCTTTGGGTAAGGTTGTCCCAGACAGCAGGTCTATTGCACAGTCCCATGGCCGATGAGGTGGTAATTCCATAGCCAACTGCTTACTGAATACATCTTGGAATGCCCAGTAGTCATGGGGAATTTCAGGTCTGATGGTGAATTCAGGACTCTCAATGGTGGTGGAGTTAATTGTGATTTGCTGGACAGGTGAAGCCTTGAATCGTTTCTTGACAGAGGACAGACAGTAGTCAGCACTATACTCACTCCACTGAGTAATTTTCCCAGTATTCCAGTTCACCCGCAGTGCATGCTGTGTCATCCATGGGCATCCCAAGATAATATCAGCAGTGGAACCTTCCAACACCAGAAATGATATTGGCTCCTGATGCAAACACCCGATGTGGAGCTTCACGGTGGACAGGTTCACTCGTCTCTTTCAGGGAAGACCTTGCATTTTCCAACATTTTTTCCAACAACTTTCACCCATAGAAAACATTTGCCGCATCATGATGCGACAAAGAAGACCTAAGACAGTTGAGCAACTAGAAGCCTGTATTAGACAAGAATGGGACAACATTCCTATTCCTAAACCTGTGCAACCTGTCTCCTCAGTCCCCAGACATTTGCAGACTGTTATAAAAAGAAGAGGAGATGCCACACAGTGGTAAACATGGCCTTGTCCCAACTTTATTGAGATGTGTTGATGCCATGAAATTTAAAATCAATTTATTTTTCCATTAAAATGATACATTTTCTCAGTTTAAACATTTGATATGTCATCTATGTTGTATTCTGAATAAAATATTGAAATTTGAAACTTCCACATCATTGCATTCTGTTTTTATTCACAATTTGTACAGTGTCCCAACTTTTTTGGAATAATCAGTATAATAAACACCAGAATTTGTTATAACTAAGAGTAGATGAAAGAGTAGAAAAAGAATGAAAAAGAAAGAAAAAAGAATGAAATAGATTGAATAAAAATATAACCAAGTAGAATAAAATATATATATATAAAAAAAAAAAAAATTTGAATGGAATAGAACAAAATTCTATGTATGTGCTTTATGCTACATTACCAGGGATCCTTGTGAACCTTTTCTTCCTGGAGCACCCTGCCAAAATACACTGAGAAGTTATCTGAAGGATTTATTTACACATTATTTACACTTATTTAATTCATTTTTACTTCTGATGAAGGATATCGAGGCAGAAAATATCAAATATCTCATGCCACATGTCAGATGTACAAATCATGACCATCGTGGTACAAAACACAGGTAGCATTCAAAAGTTTCTGATCATTAAAGGTGCAGTAGGTGATCTGGGAAATGCTAATGTTAGCCTGCTAGCATTGAAAGCATATGATTCCCACCTCCCTGCAAATCGCCGTCCAAGGCTACGCTTCCTCCAAAACACATAAAGGCACACACACACACAGCTGCTCACAAGAGACAGCGTTAAACTACCTCTTGTGTCAAAGCACATAACATTACAATAATAACGGACATAAACAACTTAGAGAGCTTGTATCTGACTGCAGCAGATTGCTCAGTGCTCTGTGACTGAGGTCTGTCTGTATAAACTGCTTAGCCTGAAACATGTTGATGACGTGTGATGTCTGTGCGAACAGGGTGTGTAAGGGTATGTAAAAACACATGCTGACAGGCAGGTAGGGCATTGTATTAATTAATTTGGACTGAATATAATAACTGAATGAATATTTAATGGTCCTACGTCTTCCACAGACGATATATATTTATAAAAATACATTTAGACTGTTTAACATAGTGATTGCTATCAGGATATGAGGAGACTTTCAACCAGTATAACAAAATTGTTTCTGTAGAGAATCACCTATTGCACCTTTAAGATATTTTCTCTTATGCTCACCAAGACTGCATTCCTTTGGTCAAAAATGCGGTGAAAAATGGTAATATTGTGAAATAATTGTTTTCTATTTTGATATACAGTATCTCACGGACCTGAGTACACCCCTCACATTTTTGTAAATATTTTATTATATCTTTGAGTAACAACACTGAAGAAATGACACTTTGCTACAATGTCTGCCTCGCTGCTCAGAGTGGAAACTCTGTATATCTTTGTTTTGAATTTCTTACTTTCATTCATTGTTGCTAATATTATCATTACCTTATATATAATATTGCCTACCACATTACTCTGATGTCGCTAGCTTTTAATCTAAATCACTATTACAACACGTTTGCATCTCGCTAGCTTGTTAACTTGTCATCGGTCTCTCGCGCGCTTGTTTTTCTTTTCAAAGCATTCATCAAACAGCTGTGGTAAGTCGGATCAGTCTACAAACATGGTGAGTCATGTCATCCTCTCCCAGTATTGTATCGTGTTCTATTTGCCACATGTTCAGTATAGCTCTCTCCATCAGCGACGAGGGATTTACATGTCATAAATGTAGGGAAATAGTCAGGCTGACAGGGAGAATCTCAGAATTAGAGACACGCATCTAAACTTTAATTGAGGATAGTAAGAATGCAACTCTGTACATTGTTCAGTTCCGGTTGTAGAGCCCGCGCAGCAGGGCACTTGGGTAACGGTGAGGCGGCCTAGCCGCGGAAAACACCACTCTTCTATTCCAATAAGAACATCAAACAGGTCCTCCCCACTCGGTAATGCACACACTGAGAATCCTGTTGAAAATGCCCTAGTTATTGGCGATTCTATCACACGGAACATGAAAACAGAGACACCAGCCACCATAGTCACGTTTGCCGGGAGCCAGAGCACCTGACATCAAAGCAAATTTAAAAGTGCTGGCTAATGCTAATCGTAAATACTCTAAAATTATTATTCATGTTGGCACTAATGATGTTCGACTTCGCCAGTCGGAGATCACTAAAATTAACATTAAAGAGGTGTGTGAACTCGCAAAAGTACAATGTCAGGAAAAGTAATTTGCTCTGGCCCTCTTCCTGTTCGTCGGAGTGATGAGATAGTTAGCAGATTATCATCACTCAATGGCTGCCTGTCTAAGTGGTGTCCACAGAATAATAGGTTTCATAGACAATTGGAAAAGTTTTTGGGGCAGACCTGACCTGTTGAAAAGAGATGGTATTCATCCATCCCGGGATGGTGCTGCTCTTCTCTCTAGTAATATGGCACATAGTCTTAGAGCTGAAACATGACAAACTGGGGCCCAGGTCAGGAAACAGCAGACAGACTGGCTAAACCGACCGTCTGCTAGCTGCCTCACATTACAGAAGTCAGATAAATCCCAACACATAGAAACTCTCACACCTAGATATTATCACATAGAGACTGTCTGTCTGTTCCTGAATTAGTAAAAACAAAAAACTTCCAAACCCATTCAATGGTAAAAATTTAATTGATGTTCAACAATTAAAAAATAGAGATAATAATGATAAACAAATGATAAAGCTTGGATTGTTAAATATTAGATCACTTTCTTCAAAAGCACTTATTGTAAACGATATTATCACAGACAATAATCTAGATGTGCTGTGTTTGACAGAAACCTGGCTAAAACCGGACGATTACATTACTTTAAATGAGTCTAGTCCTCAAGGTTATGATTATCAACACAATCCTCATCAGAAAGGCAAAGGGGGAGGTGTTGCTGTAATTTATAGTAATATTTACAGTATCAGCCAGAAGTCTTTCAAATATAATTCCTTCGAAGTGATGGTACTTTACGTAACATTATGTAAGTTGACATTTGTGCTGGCTACTGTATACAGGCCACCAGGACACCATACAGACTTTATCAAAGAAATTGCTGATTTCTATCAGAATTAGTACTAGCTGCAGATAAAGTCCTTGTTGTTGGTGATTTAATATCCATGTAGATAATAAAAAAGACTCATTGGGATTGGCATTTACAGACATTCTAAACTCTATTGGTGTTAGACAACACGTGTCAGGACCCACTCACTGTCGTAATCATACTTTAGATCTAATATTGTCACATGGAATCGATATTGATGCCATTGAAATTCTGCAACAGAGTGACGACATCTCAGATCATTATCTAGTCTTGTGTATACTACATTTAGTCAAGGCTGCTAAACTGCCTCCCTGCCATAAATATGGTAGAACCATCACTTCTACCACTAAAGATTGCTTTAGCATACCAGACAGCTTAGAAGACCTCGATGTTGCAACAGAAACTATTGCCTCTGTCTTTTCCAACACATTAAACTCAGTTGCTCCTTTGCGTTTAAAAAAAGATTAAGGAGATTAATCCAACGCCGTGGTACAATGAGCACACTCAGGCCCTAAAAGTAGCAGCCAGAAAAATGGAGCTCAGCTGGAAGAAAACAAAACTAGAAGTTTTTCGCACTTCATGGAGAGAGAGAATGATTGAGTACAGAAAGGCCTTAAAAACTGCTAGATCTGCCTATTTTTCAAAACTTTTAAAAGAAAATAAGCACAACCCTAGGTATTTATTTGATACAGTGGCTAAATAACAAGAAAATAAAGCTTCAACTTCTGATGTTTCCAAAGAGCACAGCAGTAATGACTTTATGAACTTCTCTACTTGCAAGATTGACAATTTTAGAGACAAAATTATAACCATGCAACCGTCTACTAAAGTATCGCATCAGACAGTGCATTGTAGTGTCCCCGAGGAAAAATTCAATTCATTTACTGCTTTAGAAGAGGAAGAATTGTCTAAACTTGTTAAATCATCAAAATCAACATGTATGTTAGACCCTATACTGACTAAGCTATTGAAAGGATGCTTCCAGAGGTCATAGATCCTCTTCTTAATATCGTTAATTCATCTTTATCACTAGGATACGTACCAAAAACCGAAAGCTGTATTATTAAACCTCTAATTAAAAAAACACAACTTGATCCTAGAGAATTAGTCAATTACAGGCCGATTTAAAAAAATCACTTTTCTGTCAAAAATACTAGAAAAGGCAGTATCATCACAACTATGTTCCTTTTTAGATAGAAATAGTATCTGTAAGGATTTCCAGTCAGGATTTAGACCGTACCATAGTACTGAGACTGCTCTCATTACTAGGACCATTGCTTTTCACTCTGTACATGCTACCCTTGGGAGATATCATTAGGAAGCATGGCGTTAGTTTTCACTGTTACGCTGATACTCAGCTCTTTATTTCTTCGCGCCCTGACGAAAACTTACCAATTCACAAAATTAACGGAATGCATAGCTGATATAAAAAATTGGATAACAAGTAATTTCCTACAACTAAATTCAGAAAAAAACAGAGATTCTAATTTTTGGACCAAAAACTCTTCACGTAATAACCTAGAATACTGTCTAACACTTGATGGCTGCTCTGTTAAGTCTTCGTCGTCAGTTAGGAACCTGAGTGTGCTCTTTGATACCAATCTTTCATTTAGTCATGTTACTAGCATCTGTAAAACCGCATTCTTCCATCTTAAAAATATATCTAAACTATGACATATGCTCTCAATGAAAAATGAACAGTTAGTTCATGCGTTCATGACCTCAAGGCTAGATTACTGTAATGCTCTACTGGGTGGTTGTTCGCTCGCTTATAAATAAACTACAGCTCGTACAAAATGCGCAGTAGAGTTCTTACTAGAACTAGGAAGTATGACAGATAAGCCCAGTTCTGTCAACACTGCATGGCTTCCTGTTAAACATTGTATATATTTAAATCTTGCTAATTACTTACAAAGCACTAAATGTTTTAGCTCCCCAGTACCTGAGTGAGCTCTTAAAGCATTATAGTCCTTCATGTCTATTGTGATCTCAGAATTCAGGCCAGCTGATAATACCTAGAATATCAAAATCAACCGCAGGCAGTAGATCCTTCTCCTATTTGGCACCTAAACTCTGGAACAATCTTCCTAGCATTGTTAGGGAATCAGACACTCTGTCAGTTTAAATCTAGACTAAAAACGCATCTCCTTAACCTGGCATACACATAACACATTAACAATTATATCCATACCGGCGTGATGAATACGATCCTCAACTGTATTGAACTGGAATAAATACTTTGAATGTTGCGATCCTATCGGACTTATGATAGCTACCTGAATCGTAACAAAGAACTGTTCGCCAGAGGAGAACTGGCCCCCGACTAAGCCTGGTTTCTCCCAAGGTTTTTTTTTTTTCTCTTTTCTCCATTTTAACACCTACTTGCCATCTGTTTGCCACCTGATGTCACCTGTTAGAGTTTGGGTTCCATGCCGCTGTCGCCTTTGGCTGCTTATTTGTGGACACTTGACATTGATATTCAACAGTGCTTTGATCTGCCTGCATTGACACCATTTTCCTTAAGAGCTGCTGTGCAGCCAAAATTATATACCAGTTATCACTGTAAAGCTGCTTTGACACAATCTGCATTGTAAAAAGTGCTATATAAATAAAGGTGACTTGACAATATAAAGTAGTGAGTGTACAGCTTGTACAACAGTGTACATTTGCTGTCCCCTCAAAATAGCTCAACACACAGCCATTAATGTCTAAACTGCTGGCCACAAAAGTGAGTAACTCTAAGTGAAAATGTCCAAATTGGGCCCAGTTAGTCATTTTCTCTCCCCGGTGTCATGTGACTCATTAGTGTTACAAGGTTTCAGGTGTGAATGGGGAGCAGGTGTGTTAAATTTGGTGATATCGCTCTCACTCTCTCATACTGGTCACTGGAAGTTCAACATGGCACCTCATGGCAAAGAACTCTCTGAGGATCTGAAAAAAAGAATTGTTGCTCTACATAAAGATGGCGTAGACTATAAGAAGATTGCCAAGACCCTGAAACTGAGCTGCAGCACGGGGCCAAGACCATACAGCGGTTTAACAGGACAGTCAAATGGTTGCATGGCTGTCGTCCCAGAAGGAAGAAACAGTTTGCTGAAGACAAGAAGACTAAGGACATGGATTATTGGAACCATGTCCTGTGGTCTGATGAGACCAAGATAAACTTATTTGATTCAGAAGGTGTCAAGCATGTGTGTCAGCAACCAGGTGAGGAGTACAAAGACAAGTGTGTCTTGCCTACAGTCAAGCATGGTGGTGGGAGTGTCATGGCCTGGGGCTGCATGAGTGCTGCCAGCACTGGGGAGCTACAGTTCATTGAGGGAACCATGAATGAGCAGAGCATGATCCCCTCCCTTTGGAGACTGGGCCGCAGGGCAGTATTCCAACATGATAACGACCCCTAACACACCTCCAAGACGACCACTGCCTTGCTAAAGAAGCTGAGGGTACCTAAACCCTATTGAGCATCTGTGGGGCATCCTCAAAGGGAAGGTGGTCTCTAACATCCACCAGCTCCGTGATGTCGTCATGGAAGAGGACTCCAGTGGCAACCTGTGAAGCTCTGGTCAACTCCATGCCCAAGAGGGTTAAGGCAGTGCTGGAAAATAATGGTGGCCACACAAAATATTGAAACTATTTTCACTTAGGGGTGTACTCACTTTTGTGGCCAGCGGTTTAGACATTAATGGCTGTGTGTTGAGTTATTTTTAAGGAACAGCAAATTTACACTGTTGTACAAGCTGTACACTCACTACTTTACATTGTAGCAAAGTGTCATTTTTTCAGTGTTTTCACATGAAAAGATTTAATAAAATATTTACAAAAATGTGAGGGGTGTACTCACTTCTGTGAGATACTGTATTTTAAAATGTCATTTTTCCAGTGATACCAAAGCTCCATTTTCAGCATTACTCTAGTCTTCAGGGTCACATGAACCTTCAGAAATCATTCTAATATGCTGATTTGGCAAGAAACCTTTTTTAATTATTATTATTATTATCACAGCTGAAAATGGTTGTGCTGCTTAATAAAAGTGCATGAAACTTCATTATGGGATCTTTTCTCAGGATCCTTTAATATCTTTGAATATAACAAATGTGTTCACTATCATTTTTCATCAATTTAATGCATCCTTGTTGAATGAAAGTATACAATTTTTATCTTTTGAACCTTAGTATCTACTACCTAAATCTTCCTGTAACGTGTAAATGCTATGTGATGTTGTGTGCAAATGTATTAGCATGATTATCTAGCAATCACACAAGGAATGAGTGACACTTGAATAGTACAGAAGCTGTAGGTATAGATTAGAAGCTACCACAGTACTAGTATATCAGTACAGGTAATACTCACAGGATCACCCTTATCTCCAGGTTGTCCTGAGGGTCAAAGAGGCCCCTGTTCAACAAGAAAACAGTCATAACACACTTTTACTGATATCAGTTAGACATCGGATATTCTTGTAACATGCTGAAAAATGTGGTTCTAAATCTGATATGTTTCTGATACTTGATCACCTGATCCTCCTCTTTTATTAAAGTTCTTAATTTGAATTTTTCATTGAAAACAGTCAAAGTGAGGATTAGTGGTGACATCAGCAGGGAATGTAAGACATTTCAGAGGATCAGTACAAGTGTGTCCATTTCAAATTGCGAAAATGTGTAGTGGTGTTAAAAATAACAACACTAAACACATAATCCCAAAAAGTGAACATGTTAACTTTGGCAGCCTATAAAGGAGCCTATAAAGGAGGATTTTACAGTAGTGGTTTATACAATCACACAGGATGAACGTTAATTACACAACATCTGACTTGAGGCAGATCACTACTGAAACAGAAACAGATCTGTCGCGCTTCACACAAACAAATCTGCTAAACCATCTTACAGAAGGAGTGAAAAAAGGACCCTCACCGGGAGCCCAGTATCCTCTCTCGCCTTTTGGGACCGGGAGTATGTTGTCTATTCCTGGTGTGCCCTGTAATGTAAACAGAATAATATACAGAAAAAAATCAAGTCAGGTTGTTTAGACATATAAAAAACAACTACCATAACACACAGGAACACCTTACAGGATTCCTCTCAGACCGCTGTGTCCCTTAGTTTCCAGGACTCCTTGGAAACCCTTCACACCTGAAAGAAAAATAACATGAGCTAGTGAGAGGTATTTTTACATTTATACTGCTATATTAAGGTAATAAGCAGCATCTGGATCAAACAAAACAGTGCCATGATGTGTTGTAGTTACAGCACTGCCCGGGTCTCCTTTAGGTCCATGGAAGCCCCAAGGGGTAGACCAGCATCGCATGCACACCAAAGTGTTTCAGAAATAGAGACTCAATAACTCATTCAGTGACAATGCAGGGCTTGCAGTTTCATCTGTCACTTCATATTGGGTTAATTTACTGCAGTGTTTACAAGGAAGCACTTTATTGATATTCCTCACACATTTATTTATATGTAATATTCTCTTATACTTATGGCTTCATCAAATCATGCAGTTTGCTGAGGAAGGGCGGTCAAACTATGAATTGTAAGGCTCCAGCTTGTCATGACTCTCCCAACCTCTAGTTGGTTGCTGACGCTGTAATGACTCTCCCAACACTAGCTGGCACTGACACCTAATGCTGTGAAGGACTCCCAGCCACTTGGTGGCCCAGCTTCAGTAGAACACATTGTACTGCTACTCATTAGACTTGATTTTCTCCCACCTGTGGGTCATTATCTTGTTTGTGTTTGCCTATTTAAGCATGCGTTTTTTTTCAGTTGTGTGTCAGTCTTGAGCCTACTATTCCTGTGTTATCCTTGCCATGAAAGTTAAGTTGTTGAGTTTTGATTTGCCTTACTATACTTTGTTTCTTATATTTTTCTGTGGAAGCCACGGCTTCCCTTTGTGTACTATTGTACTTGGACTCCTAAGTAAAACACGTTTGTTCAGTCTCTAACCTAATGTTATTCTTCTGCCTTGGGTCCATTCTTATTTGTCATCTACCATAGCTCAGTGGTAAAGAGGCAGTTCAGTTGACTATTTGAAGACCAGGTTCGATTCCAGCCTCAGCAACCCATCACAGCAAGACTGAAACATGGATGTGGACCAGCAGAGAAGATGCCACACCTGCCTCCAATATTGATCGTACTCCTAGCCGCTCTGTCTGGCCAAGCTTCCACCATTCACAGACATGAGCAGATCTGACTGAAATCAGACAACGCTTAAGTGAGCAGACTATGTCTCAAGCCTCTCCAATTTACCCACTCCATCTGTTCCAGCGAAAGGTCCACACCTCCATTTCCTGGGCTTCTACCTGAGCCAAGACTGCCTGCACCAGAGAGGCAGGATGGGAATCCTGAGAGATGTCGAGGCTTTATCCTTCAGTGTACGTTGGCATTTGATTACAAAACCTAACAGCCTTCCCAACAGGAAACAGCAAGGTTGCATAATCATCACTCTTGCTCACTGGAAAAGCGCTGGACTGGGCTCCGGCTTTGTGGAACAAACACTCCCCTGATGGACAGTTGTGACCTATTGTTGCAGAGATGCGGATGGGTCTTTCATCACTCTTCCAGTGGGGAGGAAGTTGACCACAGGCTTGCTTCAGATGGCTCAGGGACAAGAAGTGTGGCAGAGTTTGCAATTGGTTCAGCACTTTAGCTCAGAGAGCGGTTGGGACCAACGAGACCCTGAGAGCAACTTTCACCTGTTGCCTATGTCCCCTGAGCCAAAGATGAACTGGCCTTCCGGATCGGCTCCGGACCTAGAGTCCCTTATTGACATTGCCATCAGGGTGGACAACCGCATTCGAGACCGAAGACGGGAACGCGTGGGGAGGTCCGACTGCCTGAGACCCAAGCTTCTAGCAGTGCCTTTGATTCACTCCACTTCCCATGAATTCGAGGACCCATGCAGTTGGGAAGGGCCAGACTGTCACAAGCCGAGAAGGGGAACGACGCATGAGGGGGAGAATGCTGCTTTTTTTTGTACTGTGGAAAGCCAGACCACTTAGACCAACTGTCCGAGTGATGGGAAAAAGACAACTCTCGTCTCCAAGAAGAGGGGGGCTGGGACGAGAGTAATCACCTTCCCCCAGCCTGCAGCTTCTGGGGTTTCACTCAATGTAGCTTGGATTGGGGGGTAACCAACATCACATTAGCTTCTGGCCCTTCATTGATTCAGGGGCTGCTGGGGAAATTAGGACTTTACTTTGGCCAGACACCTGAGAATTCAGCCCATCTCTCTTCAAGATACCCCTGACCATAACTGCATTGGATGGGAGAGGGCCCCTGCTTGGTCAGGTAAGACAGTGCACTACACCTATCCATCTCCAAATGGTTGTCATAAGGAGAAGATGCAGTTTTCTTGATCCATCACCAGAGTTTTTCCTTAATTCTTGGTTTCCCATGGTTATCCCTTCACAATCCACGTATAGATTGGACAGCTGGGTAGTGGATGTTGGGGTACTAATTGTGGTGTTTCAGGTCTCTCTCTCTCTGTTGTTTTTCCGAGTTACTGGCGATATCGCCTCTGACTCACACCAACCACTTCCAAGCTGCTGACCATTCCTATCAAGCCACCAGCCCTCCACAGAGATGCTAACTATCCCGAGCTTAAACCTGTATCCTCTGGAGGTCAGCGCGCTTCCTCCTGAGCTGTCTCGAGTCCCCCTCAGAATATGCAGACCTCGTGAAGTTTTTAGCAAGACCGAGCGCCTCTCTGCCACCCCACAGACCATACGCTGTGCAATTGATCTTATACCGGGTCCCTGCCCTCTCGAGGAGACTTATTCCCTATCTGCACCAGAAAAGAGCTGCCATGGGGGAATATTACAATGGATGCTCTGAAACAGTGGGTTCATCCGT